>PVIH01002284.1:72549-196178 GCA_004025045.1 Sigmodon hispidus
CCCCCCCCCCCCCGCCCCAGATGCTTGAACAGAAACTCCTGATTCTCTTGGATGTCTTACCCAGCCTGTCTCAGGGTGTCCCTCCTCCTGAATAGTCTCGTGGTATTGTCACCGTCCACCTGTGGCTATGGAAGGCTCTACAGCATGATCAGTGACCCCGAGCACACCACCCAGAACTAGCCTGTGCAGGGAAATGTCTTTTCCTTCCTGACAAAACAGCTTTAAAATACTCTTTTCCTAAAGTCACGCAGAGGGAGGGAGCTGGGAAATTTCTGTCCTAACATATGAAGATTGTCTTAGGCCACTCCTTGAGCTCCTTCCAAAGTTTAGATATGCACAGAGGGATGTTTCCACCACATGGCAAACCCTGTGTGTTCCTTATCAAAGAGCATCTCAGTATACAAACCAGAAGGCTTCCCCACACCTTAGCATTAAGACATCTTAAGCCTTGAAGGGATCATTAGTGAGGATGTGGCCCCCAAGCTTCTGCTTCTTCCCTGCTGCCCATTGGGCCTAGCTATCCCCAGCTTGGCCTCCACCTGGCACTAAGATTTAGAGATAATCAGATTTCAGGTCTGGACCAAGTTTAGACTACCTGTTCTCACTCTGCCCTGCCACATCCTGATTATATCCTCAGAAAGTCCTGCACAGGGACCTCCTTTCTGACAGCTCACCTTGGCTAGACCTGCATCCCAGCAGGTTGTGCCTGGGAGCAGGTTGATGTCTGGGCCTCCAATCCTTAGAAACTTCTTTTGCAAGGTTAGGGAACCAAGATCAGAGAGGAATTTGACTTCTGAAGATATGGGATAGATGATGAGGAAGGTTTGCAAGGCAGTGAAGGAACCATGGGGGCAGAAGACAGGGTGTAAAGTAATTCCCAAGACAAATTCCATGAGAGTGCTAGGAGGCACTCCACCTCACAGTTGGAATGTCTGCCACACATGCACCTATCCAACTGTTGTTTCTTGGCACTGTGCCACAGGCTGCATGCTCTCTGGGGTGGGCTTGCTCTCCCAGGGTCTGAGCAGGCACACATTTATATGCAGGAACTTTGGAGTGAGCCTACCAGATAGTCCTGAGAACTCAATCAGCCTCCTGCCACCTTTATCTCTGAGCACATGGTGAAGGCCCTGGTATGGTTTTCCTGGAATAGGGCAAGAATCAGTGTACCACTGTCACAAAGGAATTATATGGCCACTATTTCCTGGGTCTATTCAGTCTTGGGTCTACAAATGCACAGCCCGATTCACAATAGCTCTTCATCTGCCTCCTGAGACTATGGAGAAAGATATATCCTAGGGTACCCTGCACTGTGGTAGTGGGTGGGGGCATGGATGGATGGAGGGGCAGGGAGGCACAGGTTGCGCTCTTGGCTTAGAGCAGGCAGGCTCTGAGACCAGTGCATGCAGAACTCTACATCTCCCCCCAGAGGGATGAAGAGGGTAGCAGCGACCTGGGTGGTATGTACTTTCTGGATTCAATTCTTCTCAAAATTGCTACATTCTGGGGGAGGTATTTCTCTAGATTCTTGCTGCCCTTAAAAAGGGGACCCCACAACAGCCCATCTCTGTGATTAATAAAAGATGCAGGCCCCCCACAGGAGCCCTCTACCCTGTAGACCCATCAACATGGCTGGTGCCTGCATCTGTGGGAAGCCCCTCCTCCTTGGATCTCAGTTTCTTCTCATCCTTCTGGCTTGTGAGTTCTGGCTCTGAGCCATGTCCTTCTGGGAGCCAGGAGAGCAGGCCACAAAGCTTGATTGCCAGGGGCCAGCATCAGGCTGAAGGTGCCCTTGGTTTGAGAGACAGGATGAGTGTAAAGCATTGAAACCAGGCTACAGTATGTTCTCCTGTGACATCCATCCATATCAGCCTGTATCTGCATCTGCCCATGGAGGCCTTACCCAGACTTCTGCCTTAGGAAGCATTTCCATAATGAATGTTTTCTTGTCCCATGCCCCCTAGTGTCCTGTGGGGACCTAGCCCTTGCAAGGGTCACCACCTGAGTATAGGAGATGGGTTTTCTTTAGAGTCATATGAAGATGATGGATACAGGATTGCCATTAGGGTGAATAGTTGTCCTGGCTCATTCTCAGTTGCTATAACCAAGTGTCATATACTGAGTCACTTATAAAAGACATAGTTTATTTAGATCCTGATTCTGAAGACCCAGGACTACCCAAGGGCATGGGGTTGGCACTGTCCTGGCATCGTTCATATTACAACATGGTAGAAAGAGTCACATTGCATTAAGTCAAAGATATACAGAGGAAAGAGGTCTTTCCTTGATCACAAAACCCAGACAGCTCTCCTACTCCTTCAATAGCCTTACTCCATGGAAGACACAAGCATCCCCCTGGCTTCCTGCTGGGCCCCAACTCTAAACACTGCCACCCTGGGCACTAAGGTCCAAACCCACGAACTTCTGAAGAATACATTTAGAGTCAGTGGTCAGGGATCTGAAACACAGGGGTTGGTTCTGTTACTCATCCTTAGATTATATTGACCTCCAACCTCTAAGCATCTCCCGTTCACCAAGGGTCCATCTTTTCTTACTGGGAGTGTGAGGAAAGGATGGATGGATTTAGGGCCTGGTTAGGAGGGATGGTGATTTAAATAGGAACGGACCCCATAGGCTCATCAATTTGAATGCTTGGATTTTAGGGAGTGGCACTACTTGACACGGACTAGGAGGTGTGGCCTTCTTGGAGGAAGTGTGTCACTGGGAGTGGGCTGTGAGATTTAAGAAGCCCAAGTTCATCCCATTGGCTCATTCTTTCTTCCTGCTGTTGGGAGATCTAGCTGTAGAACTCTCAGTTACTCTGTTTTCAAACTTCACACCATACTAATAATGGACTAAATCTGAAACTGTAAGTAAGCCCCAGTTAAATGTTTTCTTTTATAAGAGTTACCTTGGTCATGGTGTCTCTTCATAGCAATAGAATGCTGACTAAAACATGAAGTTTAATCAGCAGGACAAGAGAAGCCTCAAGCCTTGCATGGGTAATGAAAAAGAGAGAAAGGGACTCCATACAAAACTGTCTTCTTCCTGCAGGGTTGGTCATGATCATGGCTACGTCTTGGTTTGACTAGAGGCCAGCCACAATCCACCCTTTCACTGACTGAGCATTTGTCTCTTTGTTTAAATGCAGTTTCTGTCTGTATGAGTGGACATGGGCCAGGGCTTTCCAGGGGTTTAAAGAGACTCATAGCTCTGAATAAATTCAGGGGAGATCAATGTCTAGGACCTAAGACTGGAAAGGGGGAGTCAAGCATCCCGGGTAAGGAAGACAGTGAAGTGGTTTGGGTGGCACTTGGCAGTGGGTAAGAATAGTGTGGTTAGGGATAGGGAGAGGCGAGAGCCTTTAGATGTACAAAGGAGAGAGCAAACCTGGTGACTCAAAGGAATTGTGAGGGGCTAGAAGACTGCGGGGGCTGGTACACTGAGCAGTGGAATTGGAAGAGGCTGGAGGAACTGGGCCAGATCCAGGGTCTCTGAGTCTTGAGGTCTAAAAGGAAAATAGATGTTGAGCATCAGAAAATAGAGACCCGGCAGTGTCTTCCATGATTTTCTTATTTGTCTTCTCCCCTTAGCAGTCGCTGAGGATCCCCACCAGGTCCCACTCTCCTTTCCCTGATGGCTGCCTGTTCCTCTGGCTGCTTATTACCGCAGGAAGGGTAATGCAGAACTTCCAGCGGCTCTTCCCCCTTTTTTTCTCACTCCCCCCTGTTCTCTCTGGAGGAGGCAGGACCCACTCATGTGGCCTCCTCCCCAAGGGCAGGGAGCATGTAAGAACATGCGAGGGCTTGCTGCTGGAAGACAACAGATTGGAGAAAAGCTGGTGACCGACTACTCAGTTGCACCCATGCTTGTCCCTGAACACTCTATCATTTTTTTATTCCTTAGCATCATTCACAAAGGGCCACCTATTTGGGAACTAATAAACACCTGTGGCATTGAATGAGTTTCTCATAGGACATGCTGTCTTTGGTAGTAATAGGCCTGCCATGTATCTGAACACAAGAGGTCCTGTCCACACAGGGACTCATGGCTGAGGTGTCATGTTGAATTTTGAGAAGGTATACTAACTTGGAATGGAAAAACTTGTTTGTAAACCACTGACTCTCTTGAGTGGATCCTTCCTTACAGGTGGAGAGCCCCCTAAAGAGCTAATGCAGCAGTAGAGACTTCTCCCTGGTGCCTCCACTCTGAAGGCTAGACATCGGCTGGTGACTTTTCTGTGAGACACAGTGACATCATCAATATTAGTGTTATAGAGAAGAAATAAAAGCCACGTTAATTTCAAGGTCCATTAAAACCCTGGGGTGTTTTTTTAAAAAAATCAATATTTCTTGGAACATAAATGGGAAAAATTGGTAGGCGTCAAAATTCTATTTCAAACTTTTAAGTGTATGACCAGCAAGGGATGAAAGTATTGGCCAAAAAAATAATAAAAAGCCCTGGGGTATTCAATAATTTTCTTCCAAAATGCTATGCTCAAGAGGCAATTATTTAAAACTTTGAAGGAGCTGATATGTGTCACAGGTATTGTTTGCAATGGGAAACTAACTTTGACCAAAGGAAGTGTCTAAAATGGTAGAATTTGTTGTCTAATCAGGGGGTGATGCCTCTGTGCATGAATCCTGCTCTTCAGAGAAGAGGAAGGAGCTGAAACTGAGTGAGGAGGGAGCGTTATAGATATGAAAAGAAAAAGAACACCTCATCTACAATTGTTGAAGTGAGGAAGCAAGAATCCTGAGATAGTTGTCATTTGCCGAAGGTATCCTTGCTTTTCCCAGCTGTAAACCAACATTTTTCTGGGAATATCATCAGAAAACACAGTTTTAGTTTATAAAAAAGATACATCCTAAATCACATGTACAACCCCAACCCTAGTGGTTCTCATCTAACAAAATGAGACTGTGTGTCCATCGCCACTGTCACTGATATGGCCATCTACTTTGTGGGAGTTTGTGGCTCTTTTCACAACAGTCCACAGGACATTATTGAATGCTTAACAAAATGTATGATAGACTTCACCTTTCAGAGGGTTTCTGCCTTTCCACATGAGAAGGGACTCCTGTGTCTTCTAGACTGTTTAAAGGCTTCTTGACAGCAGCTTTTGGTGGCTTGCTGTGTGTCAGTGGACAGCAGACAGCATCAGCCTCACAAAGTTGTACACACAGCAGAGGATTACTTGTCCTGGGAGAGCTTGTGGCCTGTTGTGTGCTTAAGGAAGGGGCCTCTCATGCCTGGTTTGGAATAGTTGTCTGTGGAGAGTTATTGGATCCTCAGATTTGATTTGCTTTCTCTTTCATGGGATCAGCTCAGCCTGGACTTCCAGAAATCTTGTTAGACTGATCAGAATTCAGTGATGCCTCTACACTGGCAGACAGCATTGCTCCTCTCTGTGAACAGCACACAGCCCCAAGAGTTAAGAGCCGCAATGTAGAACACCTCTCAACAGGGCAGGTCAGAGAATTCTGAGTTGTCCAGAGCTCCTGCTTTTTGGCCCAGAGCAAGGTACACTAAGCAGATCTAAACTAATAGAGGAAGTATTTGATATCTTAACACTTCAGGGAGTCTGTAATTGTAGCTGCTCAGAAAACTGAAGCAGAAGCATTGTAAGTTCAAGGCCAGACTAGGAAACTCACTGAGACTAATCTCAAAAGAAAAGACAGAAGACTAAGACACAGGTTGGTAGTAGAACACTCACCTAGGATGCTCAAATCCAACCTTCAGTAGTGAAAGTTCCAACTACCAAACAAGGACAAACATTTATAGTGATTTCTAATATGTCTCCTGATGTATAAACAGAGAGGAGAAGTCATGGAGGCCAAGCAGGATTATTAAGGGCACAGGCTTCTTAGACATGGTCTTGTGGCTCTCTGGTCTCTTATAGGTATTAAAAGCTGGTCTATAGATGACCCCAGTAACCTTCATTCCCCCTTGACAGGAAACCTTCTACCAGAACAATTGCTGTCTTCATGGCATTTGCTTCTGCCACCTGGGACCAGACAATATTTTTGACCAATGAGTCTAAGCTCCATACAATCTAGTTCCAAAATGAGATAGTTGTGCCACTCTAAGGATGATGGGAACTGCCATGTTTGGGGGGCATGTTCTTCTTTTGTGTAGGCAGATATGCCACATTGCCACATACTATGGTAGGTCTTCTTCAGATCCGTTGGATCCAGGCTGAACTAGCCTCTGCTCTTAGGCTAAAGAAGACTTAGCTTCAGGAATATCATTGCCTTTGGTATTAGAAACCTTTGATAGGTCTCAGAAATCACGCCACATCTTTTCAATCAGAAGCTGAGATAGGTTTAGTGAATCACCCCACACATCTTTTCAATCAGAAAAATTTGACTTGGTTTCCTTTGGAATGTCATATTTGTCACCATCAGTTTCAACAGCCGAACATCCAAGCCGTGGCTAGGTTCCTTCAACCCTGAGCTAGGAGTGCCTAGTAACAACACATGGAGCACAGACAGCATTAATAGATCCAATCCCTCAGCTGCTCCTCCACCAAGGCCCCTACTTTCTTCTTTTCCCTTTAATACTTGACTTTAGAAATTTGGGAGGAGGGAAATGTTAGCATTGCTTAGACTTTTTCAAACGCAGATGTTTTTAAACAATTCCCCCTGAATGGTAACCCTGAACTTTGATAATTTGGTATGAATGATAAGATTCAATGTGACAGTTTGGGCTAGTTGCCTATCCTTGAATCTCAGGGAGCCGTAATCATGGCATTTCTCTGTACTCAGATGGCCTCTGAAGTCAATGGGACACCAGAAGCAAAGCGAAAGAGAGACAAAACGATGAAAAGGAGAGAGAGAGAGAGAGAGAGAGAGAGAGAGAGAGAGAGAGAGAGAGAGAGAGAAACGATGATAATAAGAGAGAGCAGCCTTCAAAGCTGCTTCATGTTCTGTCTCCAGGACTCAAACCAAAGTTTGTAGAGAAAATAGGTGGTGTGTGTGGCCTGGACTGGATTTTCTTAATCTGGGAAACGGGTTTCAGGCCCATGAACTGTTTCATCAGATGCTAATGTGAAACCGATGTGATCATCAATATTTATGAGCTGCTCTCTGACCACATCCTTGTGTGAGCCCCTTTCTTCACTGCTTCCCCTTATCAGTGCCATCAAACAACAGGGGACAGAAAACAGCAATGTGCATGGCATTAGTTCTCACTGCAAAGATCTACCTCTCTCTCAGCCCTGGAAGCCCTTGCCAAACACTTATAACACGTCCAGTTCCTGAGAAGAAATGGAACAAAGGAAGGAATCCAGGCTTTTGCATGCTTTCACTAATGTCACCATTATCATGCAAAGGAGGCAAAATGACAATGATAAAGAAATGAGGGTTCTGAGAGCATCACTAACTGCCTGTTAACTAGAGCCAGATAGGGTCTGGAGTGAGGTCAGAACCTACTCTCAACCATAAGCTCCTGCTGGAACATTTCAGGACTGAGGTGGTCTCTCAGTGCCTGGGATCTGGCATCTTCTGAGGCCAGCAGGGAGACATATTTTGCACTGACTTTTGAGTGGTCAGGTCATACAGGTATTTCCACTGGAGATCCTGCATCAGAGAGAGAAGGAGAAATTGAGTCCACGAGATGATTATGTCTGGATGTTTCTTCTCATCCATAAAGCCTAGCTACGCTGCCCTCCCAGTCCCTGGTAAGACTGAGGCAGGGGCCTGGATCACTTGAAAGGAAGGTGGTTGGAAGAATGAGATGTCCCTGTTTTTCGAAGAGCCATCTCTTGCTTTTCACCATTTCTGTGCTCTTTTGAATGTGAATCTTAAAAACCAAGTATGGAAAAATAAGCCCAGCCAAACCTGAGGTTCATAACTCAAAGAAACTAATTTTTAAATACATAATTCTAGCATAAATTTACATATAAAGAAGGATCTTGGTTGGAGAAAAAAAAAGTCCTGTTATCATAACATTGTGGTTGTCATACAAAACCGCAGGAGGCACATGGGCAAAAGTTATGGTTGCTCAGCAGCTATAATTGCCCAGTTTAATGCCTAAGCAGATAGACTGATGGTTAGGATACAGTGTAGACAAGATGAGGGTTCAGCCCTCCCAGACAACACACACAGGAGGGTGATTATCCAAGAGATAATTCAACCTGCACTCTCTAGTTCCACACTACACTTATAGTTGTGCTACACACAGGATTCCTCTCATTTTTCCTATATTGCTATGATGTGTGAGAACTTGGTAGAATTACTGATATCACCTTTCAGGTACAGTGTTGTGCCTGGATACAGGATGGGGCAGAGACTTACATACAGATTGTCATTATGGTCTGCTTGTCACATCCCTGGCAGACCGGATTGAGATGGTCCCTATGGCATGTGATTGAGGTAAGAGAATGAGAATTGCCTCTCACAGGTTTTCAGAAGGACCTACAGCCCTAGAGATAAACCCTGAGCAGCATCCAATACCTGGGCCATTGATTTCTGAGATGAAGGACAATGTGATATGCTGTGAAAGGCTATTGATCAGAATTCCCTTCATCTCTATGGACATGATGGCTCCACCCAGCTGTCTAGAAATCTAGGATTTCCAAGGTAGATACCCAGATGATACCTCTATATCACCAGACAGTGTAAGATGCTCTAGCTGGCCCTGGAAGTCCCAGCTGTAAAGCATCAGGAGAGAAGGAGAAAGGACAAATATGTATATTGTGTTCCAAGCTGACAGAACTCCCTGGGACCACTGCAATCTTTGAATACAATAGCAGGAACCTGAGGTGAGGGTATGGCTCTGACCTCCTCCACCCTAAAGCTAAATCTGGCTCTACAGGTAACAAGGGAGTTAGTGTTGCTCTTAGAACCTCATCTTCTCATCCCAACTTGAACATCTGTTACCATTGTAGCATTGCATTCAAAGATCAGGGCAACTGAGCAGTGTGAAGAACACCCTTGACCTCATGATGTTTATGGCTTCTAATAGGGGGCATTGTCCACCTGCTTAGCACAAACCATAGTCAAGTTCATTTTAAATTTCATCCTTGAATTTCTAAGAATCTTTTTCAAAAGAACTATTGCACAAGACAAAGGGCTTCATTTTGGAGAATATTAACAAACACCCCTTTCTGCTTTTGTCTGTGATTGACAATTATGACTGGGTTCTGAGCTCTAAGATCACATTTTCTCACTGGGAATTTTTATGTATGCACGTGTGTGTGTGTGTGTGTGTGTGTGTGTGTGTGTGTGTATGTGTGTGTATGTGTGTACTTAAGACAGGAACTTGCCTGTGCTGTAAGATCATATTTTCTCACTGAAAATTTGTGTGTGTGTGTGTGTGTGTGTGTGTGTGTGTATTTATGACAGGAACTTTCTATGTAGCCTGAGCTTGCCTTGAACTCATGATCCTTTTGCTTTAGCTTCCTAAATTACACGTTATTATTATTATTATTATTATTATTATTATTATTATTATTGTCTCAGTAGAATTTTTTTAATGGGCTTTGTGTCATTCTTGCAAAAGTGGTTTGATGAGTAGACCAGGCTGTGCAATGCTGCATGTCATGGTCTAGAGGAAGGCAGGTGGGTGCTCAGATACCTTCTCACCTAGCCTTAGGGCTGATTGCTTTGGGGGTTGTAGCGGGGAGATCTTTGGAAGTACAACTTGGAAAGGGATTAGTGAGGCATCACTGGAGAATAATTTAAATACTTAAGTGATGGAAACCATTCGTTCAGGATGGACTCCCTTTAAAATTTAGTCCTGTTTCTGGCAGGTCTCCCCGTTATCAGAGAGGAAGAAAGACCAAGTTCATTGGTTGAGGGGGAGGCGTGTGCTCACACATGTTCTCAGACTTGGCAAGCTGCTGTTGTGTAGGTTTTACTAAAAGCACTCTGGTCCTCAGTTTTTGATACCAGTCTGTGATGCTACACTGTGAAAACAATCTACAATTTCAGAATATCCAAAACAGTGGAAAAGAACCTGATGAACCTCACCTCATGGTTGTCTACAGATTTCATCTTAAGGACAAGCTACTAATACTCCTCCATTGCTATTGTTGACTTGTACACATAGGGATGATATTCATCATTACTACTGTATTAAAGTTGAGTAGAGAACTACTTTTGATCAACATTCTAAGCTGATGTTTATATGCTTTGTTTTCATACATAGAAACTCTTCTCATAACCCAACGATAAATATTATCCAAGTAATGTGCACTTGGCTCACCAGACATGTTACTTTTTTTAATGACAAAAAACTTGGTATGCAGCCCTGCTCTGCTAGAAATAGAATGGTTATTATTATGAAAACATTGCTTACATTTATTATAAGATAAAATTCATACATGTTCCACTGAAGCTGTGGGTATAACAGGGTACCATTTCCCCATCATGGCTTAGCCATCCTGTAGGATTGGATTCTAATAACTGAGTTTCAGTACAGTGCTTGAGTCTATGAATTTGAGTTCCTCCTACCTTAGATTGAAAAGAGATTCAGTAATGAGAGGCACTCCCCTGATTTTCCAGTACCTTCTACTACCACATTTGATGAAAGATGTTTCCAAACCTTTGGTTTGAAAAACTTTTTCTAGGGAATTTTCAGTAGAATAAATTTAACTGCTGCATGTAATCAATTGAATAAGCTCTGCTGTGGTTACCTCCTGGCTTCAGTTTTTCCACCTTCTTTTGCAAATTCGCACTCCTCATGAGATGAGAAATGACCTCACATGCAACATAACTTACCCTTTCCGTAAGAAGATGTACCTGGTAAATGTGTCACTGGCTCCTTGGAAACCTCTAAGATCTTGAACAAAACTTCACTTGTGTCCCCTCCCTCTACCTCAGGCCACTTCCATGTCACTATTTCTAGATTTTCTTTTTTTTTTTTTTTTTTGTCCTTTACTAATTTTTTTCCTCAAAAATGTATGAATGTGCCTGGTGGTCTATATTCATATCACACGTGCTCAGTGTTAGAGGCAAAAACAGGCTGTAGGATCCCGTGGAATTGGAATTACAAATAATCATGATGTTGGTCTCAGGAACCAAATCTGGGTTCACTAGGAGAGCAGCAATTACTTTTAACCTCTGGGTCATATCTGCAGCCCTGATTTTGACTGTTTTTCTATTGAATTGTGAGGTTCCTGTGCTGGTCTATTTGACGCTGGGAGAATAGACAGGCATCAGTCCTTTCTCTGAGGACAAATCTGCTTCCTGTGGGCTCAGGACTTCCCTCTGTCTCCTTTTCGTAGATTAGAATCCTACTGGACATTTATAGACTGGCCAGGATGTCTGTATTTTACAAGAGACAATGAAAGCCCATGGATAAATTTATTCAGAAACACTTTGTGTCAAATTCATATTGAATCTAACTCCAAAATTATCTTCATGAGCTACATAAACACTTATGGGGTAGGGGTTGGAAATTAAAGTTATCTGTTGAGGTCATTTCAGAGCATATGATAAATATCTACATTTTACATATGAGATGAGTGTACTTTCCTTTAATTTCACAGACAGTGACAATGGCCGTGACCATGCAGGTAGGTTCATCCAAGGATGTCCATTCCTAAACTGACATGTTCTTTTTCTAGGCTTGTAGATCTGTACTCAACTTTGGAATCTCCAAAGCTAACTGCTTCCAGAGAAATAGCAGCCCATCACAACCTGGTTTGCGTACATCGTAATTAAAGAAGTGGCAAGTCATTTCAATACACCTTTTTTTTACTGGGTTTTGCATTTTCATGGCATTGGGTTTTATTTTGTTTTGTGGGTTCTTTTTTTTTTTTTTTTTTTTTTTTTTGCAAGTTTTGAGACAAGCTGGGAAAGAGGAATGAAGTGTATATTTGTGTCAAATCCAAACACATCCAGCAGCTATAGGTCAAACAGAGTACTCTCTATGTTGGGAGAGAAAATAAAAGGAAACTTATGAGATAATGCATGAGACAGATCGTCAATAGTGTGTGGAAAGGCCACTTCACCTGATCAGCTGGGCTGTGTGGAGCAGAATTCTGTTTAAAGAAGATATTCTGGGAAGGGCTACTGTGGACAGGCCATCTGTACAACATGATCCTCAAAACAGCTAAGTGTGCATCTTGGAATCATAGACTGGAAAAAAAGAAAGAAAAAAGAAAAAAAAACAAAAACAAAACCAGAATGGCTGTCAGGCCAGCTAGAGCAATACACTCTCTGTGTTACAATAGCCCACTTGTTTGTGTGGACCTGTGCACCAGATGCAACAGAGTCAATAAAGCCAAGAAATAAGAGAGCTTGTCACCAATTTGGTATGAGTGAATGGCTGTCCCTCCCCAGTCCCGGTGTGATGACTGATAGCATGAAGAACCTGCCAGTGTACTAGACCACAGGTTGGGTTAGCCAGATTCTTCAGGCCTCTCTTATCCCTTCATGGCTCATCACCAGGCAATTTAGAAATGCTTATGGGGGGCATGTTTGTAGATATTTGAGTCTAAAAACGTGTTGTTTTCAATACCCTCAAGTGAAAACTTCTAGAAAGAACAGAGTCTTGAAATTGCATTTAGAAAACTGCACCTGGTACAGATTAAATTTGGGCCATGACCCATTGAACTCAGAGAAATGGATGTCATATTGGAAGAGCATCCTAGACAGGGTGCCTTAGGGGTATACACCTGTGGCACTGACTTCTATGACTCAGGCCTCCTCATCTTGACCCTCATTGCCTAGAGCTGTCTCACCCCAGGCCTTTCCCTTGATTCTTCTTGTCAAACTCAGGAAGGACTCCATGAAGAATCTGATGGAAGAATCGGGCACTTTCTTGAGCAGCCTGCCACAGCCAGTTGTAAAGCTCAGCTTGGACCTTTCTTCAATGCTGTGGCAGCAACAGCTCACATGGGTCTCCTTCAGGCTTTTGGAGGTTCAGTGGGTTTTCTGGCTCATCTCACTGATTAGCCATCAACACTTCTCAACAGGTCTGCTGAATCTAGGTGGAATGCAGTAGAACAGGCCATTTCTATGGTTCCTGCATCATCATGAGTCTATCTCCCCAGCTCTGTCCTTGGCCTTCATATTGCCCCCACCATCGCCCTGCTGGATAACAAAAGGAATCTGGGGGTGACTACTCTAAATGGGCCAAGAATTCATTGTCTTGATTCCTTCAGGGATATAATTGCTTTAATCGTGTCCTGAGACTCACCCAGAGAGGGATGGAGTTGTGTGGTTTTCTAGATGCTGCCAGTTGAGGTTTCTGATAACACTCAAACGAAGCTCTTCTGAGATGCTCCAAATATGGTGGAATTTACAGGAAATGGCAAGGCAGGTCATGTCTCCCCTTCTCCTACATGCCTGTTTGGAATCACCCATGTAGTCCTAGGATGCTTTAGAGACATACTCAGTAAAGAATTTGCTGGTATTATATTTTTCTTGGGATGTCTTTTCAAAAATTCAGGTGTGTGTATTTTAACAGAAACAAAACTCTAATAGTCAGATTGGCCTGTACAGTGTCTGACTTCCCTAACTACCCAGCAGCAGCTACAGCAGCAGTTTCTGGAAGTTCACACACTTGCTAATGAACTCGCAGACTGTTGGACCCATAAGGCTCCCCCAAAGACTACTTCATGCTGATCTGGGGATCACCCCTACTGCAGTGCCTTGAGAACACACAGATCTCAGTGGTGTTTCTGGGAAGGAAGGCAAGAAGTAACCACTTCTGGGGCTAGGGAGGGAATTAGGACAATTTATTATTTCCCCATTGCACTGAGTAAATAGACTTTAAGATAAATTATTGGTGCCTGCAGCTTGCTTGATGCAAAAGCCGTAAGTGAAAGCACACTCTAATGAACATATGCCGACCTGCTCTCCCCTTCGCATCTCACGCCCGCTATTAACTTTCTATGCACTCGGGACCTTTGGCTCTTGGCCTAAATAATACAAGAATAATTAGAATAATTACTGGGGAAGCCAGGTCAAACATACAAGGATTCTTTTAACTGCTTGGATATCTTTATTTTTCAAAAGAAAATTTTAAAAACCAACCAAATGCTGCTCCTTCACCTAGAATAAAATCATTACTCTGTATCACGAGCAGCCATTTGAAGTGAAGTTATGATAATTCATGACTTCTTTGTCGTTCAAATGTAGATAGCTTCTAGTTTGAGTTTAAATGTTTGGTCTCCCCCTCCCATGTCAGACTTCCAAAGGACAACCTGGAAGACGGAGATCAGATTAGTCCAGCTCACTGAGCGGCTCACAAGGACTCGGGGACCTTGGCCACATCCTCTGTCCTTCATTTAATTCTTCATAAAGAGATGAGCCAAAATAAACTCGAATTTTGATGGGGCAAGGTTGCCCTGGAGGAAGGAGGTCATTGCTCAGTCCTGTGGTCCCCACTATGCATCTGGCTTTGATTCTATCCACTGTAGCAGAGGGCAGGTGGCTTTGAATGCACATGGCTTGGGACAGCAAGGCAGGTTTCTATCACCTCTGGAATTCCTCAAGTTCTGCCCCTGTTTTCCTCCGTTGGGCCCAAGTGCTACACAGAGGGGCTGTCATATTAGCAGCTGGGGCTGGGGGTAGGTTTCCACCTTTGACTTAGTAAGTATCCTGCCCTGGCCATGGGTGTCTCTTGACCGATGGGGAACTTTATTTCCTTATTTACAAGACAGGGGAGTGACAATTCCACGCTTTCACACAAAGGAAAAGATGAGATGTGCGTCTTTAGCAGAGGGCACATTTCTCTGACTGTCCATCAACTGAGATCAGGTGAGGTCAGGGTGGTAGCTGTAAACTACCTTCTTTACATATCATAGTTACTCAGTGAGCAAACAGAACAGAAAAATACAGGGCAAGGATCTGCATTTATTTGCCTCATCTAAGAGACACTCCTATCTCTTATTATCTATTTCTTAAAAGACATACATCCAAGGCGCCAGTCTTTTGTATTTTCTCTGGATCTACATTTAATTATCTGTCAATGGCAGAGAATTGTAGGAGGGTATGATTCTAAGTGATTTTTTTTCTTTTTTAAAAAACACAAAATGTTGGACAGATATGCCTCAAGATGTCATAACAGGCATGTCAGGCTTGCTGTCAACAAAAGGCACTGGCAGAAAAACATCAGTAGCAGGAGGAAATATCCTCCTGGTAGGCACATTTAGAAGGCAGGAGGTCAGGGTACATGCTTGGCTTTTGCACACTCCACCTGCCTCATGATGGGTGTTCTACAATCACCACGCTCTGTAGTTCAGGATCATGTGGGCTTAGAGTCTCTGAAGTTTCTTATGGTGATGGTAGGGCCTAGGAGAAGAGCCCCAGGTTAAAGTGAATCTTACCCAATACTCTCCTCCAGTGCCTGAGAGTCCTGTATGTTCAGGAGTGAGTGATGGTTAATACCACCCACTCTGCATAGCTAGGCAGTCATCCAGCTTGTCAAGGCCATTTTTAAATATTCCTCCTCCTCATTCTTCCATAATTAATAATTTGCATCAATAATGCCAAGCTTCCCACCCGACTCAACCATAAACTTGACAGACTCCCACAGGCACTGTGTGAGTTTGTGTCTATACTGAAAGCATCGCATTGAGAAATCACCTAGGAACATCTACAAGGAAGCCCTGCCTGGTCCACATGGAAACAGTTGGTTAGAGAAGCAGCATGGTGTCCTGGATCCTGTGGAGTGGCTACCACATGCCAGAGTTGCTAAAACTGCATCCCCACTGCTGCAGGCAAGGAACCTGTACATTTTCAAGGTTAAAAACGGATAGACTTTGAGCCTGAAATCTTCGTGTTCAGAATTTCTCCCCAAATTCCTCCTCGAGACCTGCTTACTCATGCTGATGGCGCTCCAACTCCTGCATCCTGGTATGCAAACCACCCTCTGCTTCCCTGCGTGAGAGACCCTGGATGAGGACTTATTACCAAGCTGTCATTCTTCTGTAATTATCCACAACCGAGACGCCTTCCCTTGTTTCCATATCATTTGGAATGACACAGACTGGATATTACCCTTGTCTATGTATTGCGAGCATATCCTGTTCTCAAGCTTTGCAGCTACCCTCATTCATTTGCATTTCGAAAGAGGCAGAGGCCTGACAGAGATTTTTTTGAGCTATTATGAAGCACTTATTAGTAGAAATTGAACCGATCCATCCCCCCATCGTTTCCTTTCTCATAATCATTATTTCTACAAATTCTCTGCACCTTCCAAAAATTCTAGGGCATGCTGTCGAAAGAGATCAGGGCGGCTGAAAGCATTATTCATTGGGGTTAATATAGCTCCAGGTACTAATGGGTCTTTCCTTAAAATTTTCTGGCAACTATGGATGGACTGACTAGAGGAAAACGGCTCTATATGTTTCTGGAATGTACTGTGTGCATGGGTATGTGTATCTATATAGTATATGCATAGAATATGGAAAATAACACATACATAGATTGTACAACTTTGTGTGGGTGGGTCATGTATGCAGAATGCAACTTGATGTATGTGCGCACAGAAATATGCATGTCTAAATAGATGCATACATTGCATTGCAGGTATGGTGTATATGTGCATAGATGAATTTGTGTTCTAAACAAGGTGTCGGTGCTTTTGGGGAGGGCTGCTATTCTTTGTGTGTTCAGATATTCCTTCTGAAGTAAATTAAATAAGCTAAGCTTGGGAGCAGAGACAACGCAAGGCTTGGAATGTTCCCAGCCACCCTCTATTACAATCCTTGCTTTTATAATTAGTCATTTTGGAGCTGTTTAAAAATACCTCAGTGTCAGATGGAGAATCCGATTCTCCACTCGTTCTCAGAGCAGGGACAGCACAAAGAGAGGCTTTAAAACCCTGCCTCTCACCCCCTTTGCTTTCCTCTCCTTTCCCTCCGACTCTGCCCTGGTTCAGCATGCCTGTTTCTCCCACTTCACCCCAATTCAGTCTCCTCCCAGCTGACACCACTAGAATTATCTTTTGTCTTCTCAGGTCCCTCCTCATTCTGGACAGGGTTCTTCTAGCCAAGGTTCTTGTCCTCTTGGACCCCAGAGAATGTTTCAAAATCTAGAGATTGCCACCTTTCAGATGGGTCTGAAACAGTCTGCAGCTTGCAGCCCTCCCGCTACATCCCATTGGAGGTGTCTGCCATTGGAATTCTCTCCAAAGTCAGGACAGTGCCCAGCTGGCCCTTCTCTAGAATCTTTCTTTGCCTCCACCTCCTTCATTAAGAGACTTCATCTTGAACTGTCCTTTTGCCCACCTGTGTCCCCAAAGTGGTCTTTACAGAGGGTAGGAGCTGCCTTGTATGACACAGGTACTGAGCATCACTTGTGGGCTACCAGGCAGGGCATCATGGCTCTCTAGTGGGTTGAATGTGCCCTCATCTTATCGGTTGAAGGAGTGGGTGTGGGGACTCCTAAGGATATTCCCACAGTACCCTGGGGAACTCCCAGGGAATAGGGAATTTATTTGAGTATCATCATCATTATCCCTTATTATTTATTGCATTCCTGTCAGTGTCCCTGGCACACTCAGGGTTTAATGTTTCAATAAGACCTTATTTGCACAGTTCCCACCAGGGTCCGAAATTTCAGTCCTCATCAAAATTACCTTGTATGTGACGCTTTAGTGATTTTTAGATTCTTGGATTGAATCTTTCTTGCCTTTCATTTTGCATACTCTTTATACTTCTCCTCAAAGTACTCTGAATATCTTTTTATCTTCTTTTAATCTTTTCTTCTTCTGCATATTTTTTTTTCTGTCTTATGTCTCCTAAAACAACTGTCCTGTAATGTTACACTAAATCTTCCTACTACAGGCAAACATTGCAGATGAAATGTGTCCATTCTTCCTACTTTTCTATACTATAGACATTGTTCTAGGGTGGCTATCTCATCTCTAACACAAGGTATTTTACAGAGTGCCTGGCTTGGTTTGGGCAAGGACCACAAAGGATGAAATGAAAGGGAAGAGGGATTAGCAGAATCTGCCAGGGCAGTACTGTCTGTTTTAGGAGAAGGTCCTGACCACAGGGCTTCTAGCTTACTTCTGGGTTTCTGTGATTTCCTCTCTGATACTGCATGCAAAATTTCAAGTTGAATTTAAGCAAATTAGGCTTAACGTGAACCATCTCCAAGTTCATTAAAGAGTTCACGAACACTGTTTTATGAGCCTTTATTGTTTAAGGGAATCTTGACTGCCTGTCTTTGAGTGGTTCAGATAGAAATGCCTTTAACAGTAGAGTCAAATGCATGTATTTATTAGGATTTAGTGGCAGACACATGATAGAATATGTTTTTAGACAAAATTTCTTTATCACGGTGTGGGGGACAGAGTGTGAAGTGACACCCCCATCCTTCAGTCTCGTCTTCAGCAAACTTCCTCTAAATCAAGCAAAGACAAGTTGGCTGCAAATTATGCCAGGCAGCAGTGAGGTGAGATCGGCGCAGCCCCATTCCAAGGGCCGTTTATCAAACGCTGCAGACTGACATGTGCTTTCTTCAGATCTGAGTAGATCACACAAGAGAAGCAGAAAGAATGGCGGCATCAAATAAACACCCCCTTCCATCACTTTTTGGATGCAACATAGAAGAAGAACCTCTCTCTGCCCAAGCTCTGTGATCCCCTCTAAACTGCTGCTGCCCTTGGGAGCGGTACACTCAGGCTTCAGAGAAAAAGAATTAGTGTTTCATTTTCCAAGACTGTCACACCCCACCTTAATGAGCACTTAAAAGAGATGAATGTGCTGGGAATGGAAAGATTTATTTGAGATATTTAAATAATCTCTCTCTGCTATAACTAAGCTGATACCTTCAGCTCTCATAATGATATTTTTCTGTTATTTTTCTGATAGTCTCCAATAGAAGTTTGTTGCCCGTCCTGCCTTTGTGTGGCACATGCTTGTATGTTGGCTGGCACTCAAAAGGAAAGCTTTGGGAATAATTCAGACTGAAATGCTTCCGTGACCCTCCTTCCTTGGCAATCAGACCAATTAAGATATTTCATTACATTTCCCAATGTAAACAACTAAATAAATATCTCATGAATTCCACGCAAAAAAAAAAAAAAAGAATAGTACTGCAGTCCTTCTATACTTTATAACACACTGAAAATCCTTGCGAGAGTTATGGGGCCGTCCGTTACAATCAGCCATGAAGTACATTACAAAGGTAATATGGGTTTAAGAAGGAACTACCGCAGAATGTATATTTTCATTATCAAAAACGTTAAGCCATTTATCCCGAGGAGTCAGAATAATCATTAATGGCTGGGAATTTATGGTGCCAGATCTTAAACTAATGTGAATGACTCCAGGTGTTACTAATGGCTCCGGTGAAATGTGCCAGTATCAGAGACTTCTACTAAATCTGAGGTAATAGTCGGATGCTTAATCTGGACAGATGAGTAGCAATTTAACTGACACATTGATTGGATTCTGTAGGTTTAAATGGCACCCATTGTGAAGCCCACGGTCAAACAGCAATCAGAGGGTGACTTAGAAGTCATTCTCTTTCCATGAGCCTGGCCCCATGGGTGCAAGAGTTGCTTAGAACCCCCTTGCAAGAGATTTCATTTATAAAAACACTTTTTTTGTAAAAACTCCTCTGCTAGCTTTTAACCCTTATCTTGAAAAGTCTTAGGACATCCTCTGAGCTAGTGCTGATGGTCCAGAAGTGCAGAGATGGGAGAGACCATGCCAGACAAAGAGTTTGATTGACCTCACCTTCTTTTGGTTTAAAAAACATCCTAATGAGTGGGTCTTTGTTCTGGTTTGGAGACCTTGGCTTCCTTTGTTCCTGCTCCTGGATTACTTCTGTCCCCTACTGTGTCTTCCTGGTGGGTGGGTGACTTTGGCTAAATGCAACTGAGAAGAGCCTTTTGTGATTCCAAGAAGGAAGCCTTGGGAGGAACGGGATCTTCCTGGGTCATGCTGGACCTCTGGCTGTAAGTTGCCTGCAGGCTGGTAAAGAAGGCTAGTACCTTTCCCCAGCTGCCACTTTCACCATCATTCAGAATGACCATAGGCATTGGTCAGACCCACTTCCCTAGACACGGATGTTCCTGACTGTTGTCAACATCCTTTGAAAGCACATAAAAATAAATTATCCATAGGTGTACCTGTCGGGAAGATAGATTCAGTGCATCCGACTGTTGCAGGCACTTCAAATGACAGGGGCGCCTATCATGTTCCCGTAATAGGGTCAAACAGCTGGACAGGGATTTAGCTCTCAGCAAGGCCAGAAGGGCTGAGATCTTGTAGGGGAGGATGAATGGAGTACGCGGAGGCAGCGGGACCTGTTTATTACAGCGTTTTTCTGCTTCACTGCAGACCTGTAATGAGCGCCACGCAGCTGGATTGACGGTTGCCCTCTTGCGTCGCATGCTCTGCAGAAAGTGGGTGAAGGCAGAGCCGTCTGCCTGCTGACCTATCACTCTGCTCCATCAAGAGTTCAATTTACTTCTCTGACAAGTGGCAATGAGGCTGCGTGGGCTACTTTTGATTGGCTCATGAAGGTTAAATAAAAAAAATTTGGTTTAATGAATATTTTGCAACTCCTTGTCTGGATCAGATATTTTAATTATGGAACTTGCATTCATATGTTGAGAGGAGCCCCTTCTTTTCCAGGGCCTTCCATGGATGTCTGTAGACACTTTGGCTTTAAAGGAAAATGGACAATTAAGTGGGTGAGTTATTATAGATGTTGTGGGTTGTGTAGAGCTGGTTTGGTCCTAGGAAGTACGAGGTAGGAAAGTGAGTCAGAAGAGACTGCCAAGGATTGGAAGGCGACACCTGAGGACTCTTTGGTGCCGCAGGAGGCCAGAGGCACACCCTGACCAAGCTTCACTTTGGGTCTTCTGCCTGTTTCACGAGGTAGACACTAGTCACACTAAGTGAGGTGCCATCCTTGTGAATATGCCAGAGGGGTTTGGAGAGATGGTTCAGCAGGTAAGAACACTTGTTGAACAAGCGTGAAGACCTGAGCTTGAAACCTAAGAAAATATGTCAAAACCCATGTGTGTGTGTGTGTGGGGGGGTAGAGACAGGAGGATCACTGAGACTTGCTGGCTGCCAGCCTAGATCCAGCTTCAGAGAAACAGCCTGCCTGAAGGGAGTAGAGTAGAGAATGATAGGGGGCAGTTAACGTTCTCCTCTGGCCTCAGAAACACCTCT
This sequence comes from Sigmodon hispidus, assembly GCA_004025045.1. NCBI lineage: Eukaryota > Metazoa > Chordata > Mammalia > Rodentia > Cricetidae > Sigmodon > Sigmodon hispidus. The sequence goes on from PVIH01002284.1 coordinate 93,650, forward strand.
TCTGGTCTCTGTGTAGGCATGGGTATGTGTACTACATGCAACTACAAACACATGTACTCATATACCTACCACACACACACACACACACTGTCAGAGGCTCTAGACAAGCACTCTGTGTGGGCTGAGAATGGCTAGAATTAGAGTGTGTACATTACCTGCTCATCTAGGGCACTAGAGACTGGGTGTTATTCTGTCTGCCTCCCCCTGCCCCGGGAAAGAAGAAACTGTGGCTGAAAGGTGTCCTTATAAAGTTCTGCTCTGCTGGGTGAGGCAGGAACACCAAACCCCAACCAGGAAGAAACAAATAGAAGGGAGGGGAAAACTGACACATTCCCAGTGGTCATGGCAACACTTTGGTATAAATGGCCTTGACTCGGTTTCCTTTCTGGTGGATGGGTTTCCATGCATCACAGAGAAGAGCTGTGGGCTATACCAGTGAAGCAAAGCTGAAGCAGAGCCCAGGACCAGTGCCTGTGTGCACCTGTCTCTGTCAGTGTTCCTGGAACCAGCTCAGAGAGCCCAGCAAATCCTGAAAAGGGAACAGTACTCCTCCATACCCTCATGGCACAGGCAAGAAGGGAAGGCATTGTCAACATAGGCAAAACCTGTCAAATAACTAGAACAATATCTATACATCACTAAATAGGAAGGGCATTGTTTTCCAGTGCTCACTGAAAATTCTTCTCTCTTCTCTCACACAGTTTCCAATGCTCACTGACAACATGCTCCCAATATAATCATCTGCCACTGTTTCCCATGTTCCTTGTAAATGCCTCCTCAGTACCATTCTCTGCCATTGCTTCTAGTGCTAATTGCAAATGGTTTCCCCCTCTGTTGTTACTACCCCTGGGGAAACAGTGCTTGTCTAGTATGTGTGAAGCCATGGGTTCCATCCTCAGCACAGCACAAATTGGATGTGGCGGTGTACTCCTCTGATTCCAAATAGTGGGCACAGGAGGGTCAGAAATCCAACATCATCCTTAGTCGCACAGCAGGTTGAAGGAGAACCTGGACCACATTAGACTCTGCTGTCAACAAGAAAACTAGCTGATGAGCTTCTAAACATTGAGAACAGGCATCTGTGATGATAAGACACTCCACTCAAGTCCCCAGAGACTGCCCTGGGATAAACATTATCCTAATATTCGCTTCATATTGACTTCTGTCATTTCTACGTAGACGCTCTCTGCAGTTGACAGGAGAACTCCCTAACAATGCTGTAAATGGCTGGAGGTTCATCTCAAGTTCTGCACTCACAGTCAGTGACACTCTGAGGCAAAGCTATTGTGTATCTGTAAGCATGAGACCCAGGTCACAATATGGTGCAAAGGTGGAGTCAGAGACGTATTGAGGATTTCCCAGCAATACTGCTACCAGTGGTCAGGCTGCTCCACATGCTACACCCAGAGGCAGTACCTATCACACAGTGTTAGGTTCCTCTTGTCTTTGAGGATTCTCAGTGCTCAGCTTTTCATCTTTTAAAATATTTTTCTTTATGTATTTTTTTTGTAGTGGGATTATGTTGTTATATTGTAAGTAATTGTCCCACCTACTAGTTTAATAAAAACACTATTGGCTGGAGGCAGACAGGAAGTGTGGTTGGAACTACCAGACTGGGAAAACTCTGGGAACAGGAAGAGCAGAGCACAGATGCTGCAGAGAAGCTACAGAGGCACCATAGAAACCATGATGAGACACCAGCAGAGGCAGAGGAAATAAGTTGAAATGCTGCTCTGAGGAAAGGTACCGAGCTGCACGACTGAACAAGAATCATGGGTTAGTTTATGGCCGGGCCATAGTTCAATCAGTGTAAGATTAATACAAGTGTCTATGTATTTCTGTGGGACTGGCAGACTGTGAGACTGCTGGTCCGAATCTCAGGCTAGGAACAAAAGTCCAGGCCAGAAACCTAACACAACAATTTTTATGTGTCTATGTCCATTCCTAATATGAGTTTGTGTGCATCATGAGTGTGCAGGAACCTGAGGATAACATTATCAGGTCCCCTGGAGTTAGTTACTGAGGGTTGTGAGGCAATAAGTAGGTTCTCCAATAAGCTCTAAACTAATGAGACATCTCTACAGCCCCAGTATCTCCATCCTTGATAGAAACTAATTTAGAAAAGATAATGTCTAGATCTGCCAGTTAGTGGTTGGGGTGTTAGATTCAGTGTGCCAATGCTTGACATGTCAGAGTGTTTCCCAATGAACACAGAGAAGGCCAGCATGCAACAAAGGTCACCTATTCCAAATGCATTGCAGTTAAGAAGAGTAAACAGATGGTGAGCTTTAGAATGCTGTGTCTCAAGACCAAGTTCAGCAGGTCCCCTACCCTAGGCTACTCATCTCTAATTATTTCTACTGTTCCTTAGTAAAAGTAAGCATGGTCTTTGTATGAATTCATTTATGTATCAGAGATGCACATATCAACACATAAATAGATATAGGAAGAGAGACAGATAATTACGTATATATGTAGAAAGAGATAGATGCATACATAGACACACATAATCTCTAAAGCATACAAACACACAAAGTGGAACCCACGAAAAGCTCACCTCCATGCATGTCAAAGGCACAGAGGCACCAACTGAATACTCTGATGGCCAAAGATAATAAAACAGTACCAAATTATCATAAAAGTTCGGGGCCCAGAGCAACTTGACCACACAACTGCCCTGATAAGCTTAATGAAAGCCAGATAGACAGCAGGCTCTTGCTTGCAGCACTGGATGGTACCAGAATGGGCCCATGAACAGACATTGTCCTGGGAGGATCCAGCACCTAAGGGGAAATACCTGACATTCCAAACATTTTCTTCCTGGGAAAGGGACAATCTCCAGGTATACCTGCTGATCTGCTGATATAGGTAAACCTCAATGATCACTGCTAAATGTTGAAACATCCCTGGAATTTAAAGCAACCAATGAATTCATTGGTACTCCTAGCCTGAGCTTGGACCTATCCCAAAGCTGCAATCCTGAAGCTCTGAAGTCCCTAGAGCCCTTTTCTCAATAGAAAATCTCCTTGCCTCATCATGATGCTCCTTAAGGTCATTTCTGCTCCACCTTCTCAGACAGATGGAGTGTCCCAAGCTAGCTTGTCAATAAAGAGACTCTTTGCTGTTGCTGAGGACTGGTCTCTTGGTGGTCCTTTTGTGGTTCTGGACTCTGGGCACAACAGAAGCATATGGTAAATATTCATAATACCATATTGATAAAAGGAAATAATGAAATAATAAATGGACAAAGGCAATCTGTGATGCAAAATCAGACAAATCTGTGATCACAAACAACCTGGATACACTTTCACTGAGGTGGAGTGTGACTACCGCTGTGCTCTGTAACTGTGCTCTGGATACCCTGTTTTCCAAAGATGAGGATACAGAGAGAAAGTGGCAGTGACCTTGCCATGGACATTACATCTGACAACATGTAATCCTTAGAGGATCCAGGAAGGCATCCTGTCCTCAGAGGGCAGCTGCATTCATCCTTTTGCGTTGGAGGAGACTAGTGGGGTTGATTTCAGCAGATGTCCTCAGCTAGTTGCCATTTCTGTAGTTATAGGCTTGACAAGTCCATTGATGATAAACTCTGTCTCCCTGTGCTTGCGCCTAAACTAGTGGTTCTCAACCTGTGGATCATGACTCCCATAGTATCACAGATCAGCTATTTAAATTACAATTCGTAACAGTAGCAAAATTACCGTAACAGAGTAGCAATGGAATTATTTTATGGTTGAGGGTCATCACAACATGAAGATCCATATTTAAGGTTTGAAAGATTAGGAAGGCTAAGAACCACTGTTAAACCATGAACCTTTACCTATCCTGAGGAAAATATCAGCTCAATAACAGCAGAGAAACCTTATTTATTTATTTATTTATTTATTTACTTACTTACTTACTTACTTTATTTATTTATTTATTTATTTATTTATTTATTACATTTCTGACCTCTGAACTGTCAGCATTACCCAAACCACAGATAGCCCGAGTAGACAGACATGAAAGCTAAATGTCCAGTGGGACTCCGGAAAAATCCTACAACAGAAAAAGAACACTGGACAAGTTCTAAGGAAATCTAAATAAACTATGCAAAGTAGATGACAGAATGATTTTTGACTGCCAGCTCCTGAATTATACCTGGTAGCAGGGGTATGCTCACAGGTGCTGTGGAAACCCTGAACCCTCTGTGCAAATTTTCTGACTATCTAAAGATGTTTAAAATTTTTTTCAAGTTTATTTGAAAGAAAAAAATAAAATCATATTTTCAAAAAAGTTCTAGTCCTTTCCCATGAGGCCTGTTAGGATGTTACATTTCCTTTTCAACTAAAAGCTAACCTAACTCTATGGATGTCCACAAATTACAGTATAATAACTTCCTATAGTCTCCATAATTCAAGTTGATTGGGTTGTATTTTCCTGTGTTGATCTGTCATCATTTTCATTGGATTTCAGGGCTCCCAATGCTTACACTGTCACAACACAAGCTGGAAAAATAATTATGTACAGGCTATTTTCTTTTAACTTAAGATAAACATTCTTGGTTGTAATTTACAGAACAAAGATATCACAACTTTAAGGACTTTAGATCATCATCAAAAATTGCAGAAGGTTTGCTCCAGGTATGACATCATTCTGCACTTTGGGGAAGTGAATCATTTTAGCACGTACTAACTGGCATCAGATGGCCACTTCCTTTGGTTTATTTAACAAAAAGAACCAATTCCTCCCTGTTGAGCTTAATCCAGATTTCTCTGTTGACCACCACATAAGAACAAGCTTTGGATTCAAGCTGTTTACAACAGGCAAAAATTGATCCAATGAGCAAAACAGAAAACTGAGCCCCAGGAATTCTCTGTGCAAGGTTAAGAGAGTTTGTCATGCTCTCTGGTGGCAGACATCGTGAGAGCAGGTGCCTTTCAGTCATGGGAGAGTCTCTGATCACAGGGCACAAGAATGACCTTGCCTCAGAGCTGGCCTTGGATAGAGACATTTCCGGTGCCTTAGCCACCCTGTACCTGCTTCTCTAGCCCTGGGAATTGCCTTTGGAGCCAGGTGATCCATTGGAGAGGACCAGGTATCAGAAAGGAAGTCTGTGTCACAAAGGAGAAGGGGCCAAGTCTTCTACGGTGTTCGTGAGCTTTCCCCACACAGGACTTCCAGGGACAGGTGGTGAGCCTTGAAATGGCAGGGAAGAACTTGGTTGAGAAGTGGCCAGAGGAGAAGGGTCTTTTCTCATTAACTGGCTGGAGTGTTGTTGCCCAGGAGAAGTGGGATAATTGCTGTTTTTAATAGGCTTGATTTAGCAGCAACAATTTTGCAATTTTCTCTTTTCCCCAGGGCTGTCACCTGGGCCCTTGAACACCTGGGAGAGAGGGAGGGCTAGGGCTGCTTGGGGGTCTTCCTAACTGCCCCCTGGGGCTACAGGCCAGCTTGAGGGCAGGGCTGTACTCCTCAGACCACCTGGGGACCAATTAGCCCCTAGCAGCCTCTGGGCCCTAAGTGCTGTAAGGGGAAATAGAGTTAGCGTTTTCCCCTGATGCCTGGTTCCTCCTGGCCGCTGAGCAATTCCTCACTGTCCAGTCTTTCCAGAGACACCTGCATGTTTCACCCAAAATCTGTGATGGAAGGTAAAGCTGGGGCTAGAGGCCGGAGAGGTCAGCTTTTAGGAGCAGGAAAGCAGTGTTTGATGGCCAACACTCCAGCCCAAGCAGCCTAATCATCTGCTTAGAATGGCAGAAATTGAGTCTGTGACTCTCTAGACATCTCACCAACAGATATTTTCTTTCCTTTGGGTGTAAAAGGAAGAATTGGGTGGAGAGAATAGGGATCAGGCCAGATGGATTCACTGACGAAGAATTTGGTGGACATATTTGTTTCTGCAAAGGCCCTTGAGTTGGATGTGAGGAGGCAACTCCACTATGGGCAGAGGAGGGACCAGCCATATGCCTTTAAAGGTCACCACACTTCACAGTTTTCAATGAGGACATAAAGAAGCCCATCATGTGAGGCACCCAGCCTCTGGCTTCCTTCCCACAATCCTTCTTCCTGGATACTCTCCTTACTACTTTTTCTGTCCCAAGCTATGGCAGGAAGCACACTCACACCAAATGTGGTCTTCAGAAGCTTGGAGAACCTAGGACCTCTGTGGCAGACAACAGCTTCTGGTCTCTCACACCTCTGAGGAATGCGGTCCCTCACCCCAAGGCATATATGATTAAAAGTGCTCCTCCCTCTTGAACCAGCCAGCCTCCATGGCTCCTGAATTGGCCTCTGAAAGTCTTTCTTTTCTAAATCAGAGCACCGATAGGCTCATCCTTGGTGACCATTGTGGAAGAGCTTCTTTGGAACCCATTTTTAGAAAGAAGTCCTGGACCAGGCACAGGATATCTTGATGCCCAGAAGTAGGAGCCCAAGACTAGTGCTTTCTGTGACCCCGCCCAGAGCAGTAATGAGCAGTACATGAGGACAACTTGCCTGCAAAGGTGTACTGTCTGAGGAAAATCCATTTCCCTTCTCTGGTCTCTGGCTTGTTCTTTCTGGGTAATGTTGTGTAGTCTCAAATGTATTCCACTGGCTGGACCATGCTCCAGAAAAAGTATGCCTCCCTTGTGGGGCCATGGCCCAGCAGCCTCTGAGGAGGGTGTGGTCACAGAGCTTCTCTTTTGTTCTGGCCTCAGAAGCACCTCCTAACAGAGAAGCCTGAGTTGCAACATGAAGCTGGGTTTTCATATACGTGCAGACACTGGCCACTGTATTTGTCTTAGGTGCAATAGACAAGTTTTTCCTATGTCCCTGGAGCTTGTCATTCATGCTAAACCATCCCCTCTTGTGTTTCACAGATCCCTGTGTTCCTTGCATACAGGCCATCCATGGCAGTGCAGGAGGAGACATAACAAGAATCCTTTTCCTTTTGTCCCTGTGGGTCTAAAGTTAAGAACATTCAGTTCAGGCCCCAGCATCTCCAAACTTCCTCAGTTTCTGTACAGAGTGTTCTGGCTATAGGGGCCTCACAGAGGGGAGCTATGTGGTTCAGTCCAGGTTCACCTTCTTCCCGGAAAGGTACTTTCCCACAGCTGCCCCTTTTCCTCATCAATTGGAAGGGTGCATGTTTGGACCCAGACCTTCTGTGAGGAACATCAATTCCATCCCCAGCCCTGAATTCTGGAGATATTTATTGCTTTACCTACGAAGGAAACACTGGGAAGTCTGGAGGCTGTATGAAGTTGCTGGAGTTTTGAGACCTTGTTCTACACACAGTCAGGGGACACATCTTCTGGTCAAAGAAATAAAAACAGGTCAGGACATTTCAGTGTGAATAGTCCCTGTACGCTCTGCCTTAGCACACTCCCTTACCTAGTGCTTTGTGAGACTGATAGCAAAGTATTTGCATTCCCTGTTTACTTTCCCTGGCATTCAAAAGCTGGCTTGTGTAAGCCTTGCTTTTGAGGCACATTGGGCATCATGATTCTACCAGGAACAGGAGAAGAAAGCCTTAAGCAAAGGTAAGCCACAAGAGGCTTTGTGTGCAGTTTGCAATGGCCAGAGGTTCAAGGCTGTGTGGCTGGGATTGGGCTTCCAGTACGGCTTCTCTCCTCCTCTGAATTCAAGTTCTTTCTATTTGAGTAGCAGCCTATTAGAACCTCTGTGTTTTCATCTGCTCTGGGGCAGAAGGGAATAAGTTGGGTAGTACAGAACTTATTCTGTACCATGGTACAGAAACAGGAGTCCAGAGGCATGAGAGTCAAAAGAAAGGGTCATTATATCTAGTTTTATGTGGAAGGCCAGCACCAGACTATGAAGATCTGGAAAGGCTTGTAGGATCCTCTGTCATGTCACCAGCTTATTACCATACCTTAAACACTGTGTAGACCACCCATAGCTGAAGCCAGCAGGCAGGGGCCTGTTTGATTTCAAGCATAGTAGCTGCACTGAGCATTCTCTGGTGAGTTATACATTCCATGCTTTGGAATTTCTGATGCTGTCAGGCCCATCACTTGCCTAACTCAGAACCAGATACACCAATGCTGAGAATTAACTTAAAAATACATGAGACATTGGGAAAAAGGAAGTAATGTAAAGGTCCAGTCCATGTTGTAGGAACATAAAGTGATGGGTCTCACTGGCAAGTGTACAAGCCACCTTTGCATTTCACAATTAAAATATCCCAGGAGTCCTAACTTACGTGATTAGCTCCAGGCTAACAAACCTTATCACTTTTTTCTTTCCTTTGTTGGAGGGAGGGGGGAGAGAGAGAGAGGGAGAGAGAAAGAATGAGAGAGACAGAGACAGAGAGACAGAGAGAGAGGTCAATAATTTTAGCAAAATATTGATCCATTAACTCATGTGATCCTATTTCTCCACACATTCCACATGAGAACTCTGTTCTTGCAGTGCAATCCAGAAAAGTAAGAGTTTACAGAACACAGGACCATGACGTCACCTGGGCTGAATAAGAACCTTGGAATCTGTATGTGCTGAGGGTAATGACTCAGGATACCAGAATCCTAACCAGACTTTCCCTTGGATCAGGCATAGTGTTGTAGGCATGAAACACATGGAATGACCATGTGAGGCACTCCACCCTAGTAAAAGATCTGCAAATTCCATGCAAACCACTGTGCTTCTATGTTCTTTCAGTTAGCTAATGGAGTGAACAAACTGTCATTTCCAAACCAGACAATACAGCTCAAACAAGAGAAGGAACATGCCAATGATACCTTCAGTGCTCTGGATTTAGAGCATCAGACAAAGTGAACAAAATGTCCGTTTCAGAAGGTGACCTGCTGTAGGGCTCTATTCATTCAATGCTCTTGAATTGACGGGGTCATAGAGATGAAGCACACATGACTGGAAGGGCGTGACTGGAAGGTATGTAGCACAAAATACCCACGCACACCGAAAGACAGGCACTGTCCAAGACTGCTTCCCAGCAGAGTCTGCACCATTTACTGGTGAGCTGAGTCTAATGTAGACACAGGTAGTTCTGAGTGGGACAAGATAATTGGAAGGGCTCTGTAGAGTCCATTAGGATGCCTTGCTTGGATGGAGGACAGAGGATGCTGGGGCCTGGCTTCTACTTTCAGAAAGGGTTGGGATGCTTTCTTTCCACTGAGGTGTATGCTGGTAAGGAGGGGAGGCAGCTCTGCCCTTCCAAATGCCTGCCCACCCTCACTACCTGCCAGCCCCTAACACTGAGCCTCATTTTCCACATCTGCAATAGAATAAAAATAATTGGAATACAAGGGTATTTAATGAGGCTTGTAGGAGACTCCAAATATGAATGTCCTTAAAAGTCCCTGAAAACGGCGTTATTTTTATTCCCCAGAGGCCCTAGGGCAGAATTGCCAAGCTAAGACAGAGGGCAAGGCTGGGATCTCAAAACTCAGTTGCTTTCAGTTTCTATGCCTGGTGCCAACGTTTAGGTAACATACATCTCCTGTAGGGGTAACCCTTGGGTGGTAAGTTTCTATCCAGTGCCACTTGGACAGGGACTCCTTTACCTGACAGAGTTAGAGGACAATGTAGAGGTGTGAGGTCGGGTGTTCAGAGATATACAGAGATGCCTTGCTGGGGTTTGGGAGGAGTTGGGACTAAGTCCCAAATAAACGGTGTTAGCCTCTCACCTTCTTATGTCCTTCTGGGCTTGCAGGCTGTGTGTTATGCTGAGGCTCAGGCTAGTGGATGCTCCTATGGAGCAGGTGTGTTTGGAACAACTGTAAGTATGCTGATCAGAGGTATCCCCTTCCACAGAACAGCCCACTGTGTAGCTGGAGGTCAATGTATGGAAGGACAAGCACCATGGTTCATTGAGGATTGGAGGGCCTATAATCCTCAGTTTATGATGGTGTTGTGGTGTGTTGTGTTATGGTGTGATGTGTTGTGTTGTGGTGTGATGTGTTGTGTTGTGTTGTGGTGTGATGGGATGTGTTTTGGTGTGTTGTGTTGTGGTGTGGTGTGTTGTGGTGTGGTGTGGTGTGTGTATCCATATGTCAAGGTGCATGTGTGGAGGACAAAGGACAAGTTTCAGGGGTCACATCTCTCAGCTCATTGGTATCCAGGATGCACCTAGGTCATCTAACCTAGTGGCAGGCACTTTTGCCTGCTGAAGCAGCTCTTGATCTTTACATTTAACTGCTTTCTTCCTGGGGTCACCTAGCTTCTTTGATGATTGTCCTCCCTAAGACTACCCATGGTCAAGAATGTCTTTTGTTTTGAAAAGCTCTAAGCTGCTTGTGCCTGGAAGAGAGTCCGGTACAGCTTGGGCTCAGCAATTATCTGGCAGCTTGTTGCTTGCAGTTACCATCATCCATCCTCCTCCGGGCTAGATGAGCAGAGAATCCGCTGAGCATTTTGTATTTCTTTGCTGTAAGGCTTTTTGAAGGTAATTCCACCCATCATTAGAAAAGCGAATTTGGCCTTCCACCAGGAACCCCTGCCAAAGCCATCTTTTCCACCAGGACCCAGTATGAGGCTGTGAAGTGGTCTCTCAGCCTGAAATCCCTCTGTGGGTCTCAGTTTAGGGTGAAGACCTGGTAACGTGTGTGTGTGTGTGTGTGTGTGTGTGTGTGTGTGTGTGTGTGTGTGTGTGTGTGAGACAGAGCGATTGACAGAAACAGACAGAGAGTAACAGACTGAGAGAGACAGAGACACAGAGACAGAGTACATAGACAGGAAACTGCTGACTGCTGACCCTTGGGTATTTGTGATAATACAGGAAAAGGCATAGCTTTGGTCTCCATGTTTGGAGAATTGCCTGCCATATTCTGAGGCCTTCTGGAAGACAGGGAAGTGTCCCTAGGGCTAGCTGGTGCTGCCTGTCCCTGGGAACTCAGGGGACTCTTACTGTTAATACACAGTGCACTTTCTTCTGATGCCTAGCTCTGTGTCTTTAAGGCAATAATTGCTGAATTGAAATTTGAGACTGTTATCTTAATAACCAATTACTCAAATAACTTTGAAATTGGCTTAAATTGGCTCGTCATGCTACATTTACCTGAATCTTTTTATGGGAAAGTTAGGAACAAGAAAAAAAAATTTTTTTCTTTGCTGTCTGATTTGTTTGGTACTGCTAAGGGGCCTTGTTTGCAACAGACAAATGCTGCTGGTTCCTGTGAGCCCAGACCACTGCCTCCTGCAAGGGGATCTGCTTGGATCAGTCCTTCTCCGAGAGTTTTCTCTGCTCAAAACCCCAGCCCATTGGGAGCCTTTACCAAATAAGGCAGGGTGTTAACTACAGCAGACAGGGCTGTTTACCTGTGTGAGGTTCTTCAAATGAATTCTGTCATCGCTGCAACAGATTTAAACCTCACTAATGTATTTTTTTTTCCCTTTTGAAAAACAGTAGCTGAGGTGATGTAGTTTTAATTTTCTATCTTCCAACAGTTATGGGAGCTTAAAGGTGAGAGTCGCAATCTTTAAACTAAAGGAATTCTCCATTTATTAGTGGTTGGTGCGGGAGAGGGAGAGGAGCTGAGAGCAGCGTACTTGGGTTTTATATACAGCTATAAACCCAGTAATAGAATATTACATCTTTTTCTCTAATGCGGTCTTATATTCCCTCGTTTTTCTCATCGTCTAAACTCGGATAATGGGGGCTCTTCCTGCTTTCAGAGTCATACTGCCTTTTATTTTTGCACTATTAAAATTGTAGCTTTTGCAGTCTACAGGCTCTCACAGCAAAGCTCAGATTTGCTTTGTTTTAGAAGTAGACTGGGCTACTGAAACATCTTCTGACTTCATGACGTTTTAGGAGGGGACCTGAGAACAGGTAAACCTGGACCCTGAGGACAGACAGTCCCCAGCACTCACCATGGCACAGTAGTAGACCTCTCCTCTCCTGAACACCTGGAACCCCATTCTGATGGGCTTACTCTAACTGGCTTTCTCTAAGGGGATTACTTTTGTTTACACATTTCCATCCCCTTTTAAAGGAGTTTTAACATAGTCTGCCTCCCTCCCACAATGGAAGAGAAGCTACCTTGACACAGGTGTGCTTCTATTTGAAGGCACCACAGGAAGCAAGGAGAAAGAACAAGTGAAATGCCAGGTTCAGTATTAATTTCTATATGCAGCAGAACAAATGGCTCCCTCTAGATCTTTTGCTGTTGGAGGAAGAAAGACCATTGGATTGAGGGGAGTAGAGAGAATCCAGTACCGAGGATGCATATACCATAGGATGCTGGCTAGGGTCTGGATGGCTAAGAGACACTGGATGTACAGTTAAGTGGGGGACTTGAGGTTCCTGTCTGTGATATAGAGGACTTTAACCAGCATCTCCACTGACAGCTGGGAGGCTTGTGTTGGGAGCTACAGGGTGCTTGTGGGACAGGAAATCTTGGCTGGTGGTTACTGCCAGCTTGAACTTTGTGTCTTATTTGCCAAGTAGAGAAAGACCATGTTTCCTGCCTCTTGTGTTTGGGAGGGTGAAATGAGAAAAAGTAGAAAATGGACTTTGAGAATACGAAGTGCTGTATATGAATATGAAATACGAGAGCCTGCGTGATGCACCAAGATTTCCAACCTCATAATTTACCCCGAGCTCCGGGAGGAAATCACCTTGTCATAAAAACATCTTGGAATGGCAATCCATTACGCTTCTACACTAGGAAAAAAACGCAGAGAGGCTTCCAAAGCGCAGGATTATAAAACCGTAAAAGAATCTGAGTTCAAAAGCCCTTGGAAACTGCTGGACTGGGTCTTCATAATTCAAGCAATTCAGCCAAAGTTTTTCTTTCTCATGTAATAAAACATGTGTTTTGGACAAACCAGATAATGTGTCATAAAAAGAAGGGGCTGGATCCAGAAAGCATGGATATTGCATCTTCTTTCACTTGGGGCACCCTGCCGGGTTTAGACTATGTGGGTGGGGGTTGGGTGGCCTGCAAGTCCCAGAAACATCCTTGGCTTTCAGTGTTAATAATTCTTGGGGGAAATTGTGTACAAATGTGTCCTCACCCCAGATAGGATACTAATGAGAGTCCAAAGTAGTGACTCCGCCCAAGTCCATCTGGGCAAACTGAGGAGATTTTGGAGCTTACTTAAAGAACACAGCCAAATGGTTTTTTACAGGGACACAGGGGACCCCAAGCACTCCATATCTATAGAGTCCAACCCCATCATAGATGACAAGTTCATGGAAGCTGTATCAGAGTCCCCATTTCAGTTCAATTTTATATATATTCTAACAACTCCCTTGATCACTTCAGCTAGAGAAGGCTGGGGTCCGGGGTAATGGATGTAATCTCAGCTGAGGATCTTGTGATACTTGCCTGTCACCTCCTACTGGAGGGTATCAGTGGATGAACCACAGTGGCCTGCCCTTGTACCCATGAGTATCCCTCCTGTTTCCTCTTTCTGCCTCTCCTCTCTTTGTCCTCCACCTCTATTCCTAAAGTATAGTCCCACACTCTCTGCAGACAGCCCCTTCCCATGGCCCAGGGCCTTGATGCTCAGTGTCACATGAGGACTCATCTTTGGGTTGCCATGACAGCAGAATTCAAAGACTAAAGAAAGGGACAGAAGCTTGGATTCTGAAGAGTAGAGCAATAGGAGAGGAAGGCTTGGGGAAGCATGTCTGGCTGTCTAGATTATTCTAATGATTTTGGCAAAGGCACTGTAGTTTAAGATTTGCAAGAGAACACAGTTTTTTTTTTTCCTTCCTGGAGATGTTTTAATATAAGAAACAGACTTGTGAGTCTATCTGTAATCCAAGAAGAGAAACTTAAAACGGAGCCAGAAAGGATACCTCCAAAGAACTTAGACAAACACAGAGTTTATATGGCAATGCTGTATTTTTTTTTCCTGTCTACAAGAAGACAATGATATTGCATGCATATGTGTATTAAAGTATAAAAACTTTGAGTTTTTTGCTCTTGGTCCAACTGAGAAAAGTTGAAGACATGGAATTAAAACCTGAGACATGTTTGTGGGGCTCCAGAGAGGCTGTTCTGAAGTCTGTTTAAAAGTGTATCTTTATGACAAGAGGAGGCCTACACAAGAGGGAGCCCAGATGACTGTAAGTGGAAAGATGTGACCAAATTGACTTCACAATGGGATCATTTTCACTGGTCCCCAAGTAACAGAGTGACTTCTGAAATGCCATCAGTGTCATTGGTCCAGGATGCCCAATGCCTGACCTGATGATGGTGCTGACCAGACTCAGGGTCAGAAGGAACACTGTGGGCCACACCTTGTGGGCCTCCACCTCATACCTAGTAGCCCAAGGATTCCCATGCAATCATTGCAAGCAGTTATAAAGCTGGGCTTTAAAAGGGAAGTGTTACTATTTTGCCAGTCTCTGTTTCTCATCCATGAACATTAGAATAGTGAGGCTTTTCTGGCAATCTCCTTGCAATCTTGGGTTTGACCTAGCCCTAAAACCCCAGAGATTTTCTGGCTCAAACTCCCAGTCCAGTCCAAGAGAGTGAGGAGGGATTATATAAGCAAAGGAGTCAATGATGGGGAAACCCACAGAGACAGTTGAGCTACTGGGAGCTCATGGGCTCTGGACTGATGGTTGGAAACCTGCATGGGATTGAACTAGGCACTCTGAATGTGGAAGACAGTGTGTGGCTTGGGCAGATTGTGGGGCCTCTGGTAGTGGAACCAGGATTTATCTCTAGTGCATGACCTGGCTTTTTGGAGCCCACTCCCTATACAGGGATACCTTGTTCAGCATTCATATGGTGGATGGGTTTAGTCCTCCCTTAACTTGATATGCAGACTATATTGACTCCCTGTGGGAGTCCTTACCCTCTCTGAGAAGTGGATAAGGGGCAGGGTGCAGAGAAGCTGGGGGCTAGTAGGAGGAGGGGAGGGGAGGGAAACTGTGGTTGGTATGTAAAATTAAAAAACCAAAAATATATTAAACATTAAAAAAAAATCCAAACCCCCGAGTTTGTCTCCTGAGTCACTGATTATGCTTCATCTTGTCCCTCAAGTCACACTGATGGTCAGTGTCAGTCCCACGATGGCTGTTGCCCACCAGTACTTTTATAAAAATAAACCTAAGGCTGCATGGTTTCACTCAGGTCTAAACCTAGAGGTGTCACATCAGAGCTAATGCACAGGTATACGTCACCAAAAACATGATGAGAAGGTGCACGTGGGGAGAGTATGGCTGAAGAGCAAAGTCATTGTCAGCAGGTATGTTGAGAACCCCCTCAAAACAAGGTTTAGGCTCAGCACCTACGTGTATGCAAAATTCGTTCTGAAGCTCATTACTTTGTATAAACACCTGTGATAGTAAAAAACAATTTTTAAAGCAATTTAATATGCTTTTTCTGGAAAGAGTTTATTTCCTGTGGTCCTTTCTTTACAGACAATTAGAAAACTTTGCACAAGTGAGTGTGTGTGGAGGAAAGGATGGTTAAATAGACTACATAGAATAAATAGTACCAGCTTTTCCATTCTGGTACTTTCCATAAAGAGGAAAAAAACCCTACATTTTCCACCAGGAGGAACTCAGAGAAGAAAGCCAGGGGCTCCTCAGCAAGACCATCAAAGGTCACAGCAAAGGGCATGAAGGGCATCAGACACATGACAATACCTTGCAGGGTACTGATGCCGCCAGGTCAGGATGCATAGGAACATCACAGACAGCCTAGACCAGCAAGTATCACTGCACATGGCCTGGAGCTAATTTAAACTATATACCAGGATAGATTTCTGATATGGCAAAAATTTAGCTAATGCTGATTTTGTGGATGTGATGAGGTTGAAAGGTATCTTTTGAGAAGAGATGTGAGGTTGTGTCCTTTAAAACCTCAGTACAATTGGCTTCTGGAACCAGTTCAGACCATGCCTTATTATCAAGTGTCTCTGATCTGATCCTCTGGCTAAGGTCAATAAAATTGTCAGTTGGGAGCACTGGCTAGAAATTCAGCTGAGTTTTATCACACTGTCCTGCTATAGGGACAATTCTGAAATATGGGATGGGGATAAATATACCTACTTGCCCCTTGGTTGTCCCTAAAGAGACACTTAGGATGGCTTATTACAGAGGTCTATCTCCTGAACAGCATAAACCAGCATGTGATGGTGGCTATATGAAGTCACAATGACAAAGCTAGATGACAGCATTCTTTTTAAACATTAAACTATGATCTAGACAAATGGATTTTTAGCTTGTCTTCTCTATCCTCTCTAATGCCTGCTTTAGTTTGTGTTGTTTTTGAGACAATATCTCACTCTGTAGCCTTGGCTGGCCTTGAACTTACAGATATCCACTTACCTCCCAACCTCAAGTACAGGGATTAAGAGTGTGTTCCAACACACCTGTCTCACTTGATGATTGTATTACGTATTATCAGAAGAACTTGATGACATGACATTGGGTCTTGTAACCCTCCATGAGAACAAGGCACCAAAGTGGATAGAGGTTCTTTCCATAGTCAAATATAATCAAGCAGTGGGGAAACATGATTCCATTATGTATCAGATTAAAAGATATCCAAAGCAACTGGACAAACTTGGGTGCTTCTTGCATAAATTTTCTGGCCCTACATAATTTCTGGGTCTACATTAATACAAAATATCCAGAACCTGATAATGCGAAGAGCATGTGGGATGTGGTTAGGATTTTTAACTTGTTAGTTAATGAAGGCAACCGACACATTGACTGGTCCTACTCATGATTGGGTCTGACTGAAGTCAGAAGCAATCCATGCTGGATGGACTTGTAGTGTCTTTGAAAGTGGTTCTGAGCAATAACACTGTCCTCAATGATCCAAAAGAACGATTTTAAGTGTTACATTCAAAAGTGTGGTGTTCAGCTAAGCAGATTCAGCCCAGGATCTTTAGCCGGAGAGCAGCTGGGAAGAGGTGCCTCCATTGTACTGTTAAATCTCTGTGAGTAATGATTGTCTACTGCCTGTCTGCAGACACATGGACTTCTTGAAGCAGAAGAGGCACACTGCAAAGGAGATCCCAGTAATATCTTAAAATAAAGTAATAAATTACCCCAGGCATGCCAGAAGTGATTTGGAGCTGCATAGGGAAGTAAGTCATTCCCATGGCTTCATCTGAGGACTAGAAGATTGGGAAGTGGATGGAGGCCTCATGGAGGCCAAGAAAAGCTTTATGGGGGAGGGGCTCCTAGTCACTTTTGAGTGCACACAGAAGGTGGGGATCTGCCTCAAATATACAAGCCTCCCTCTAATTCACCATTGATATCCCACATTGCTCCAAGCTAATAGTACTAAAGAAATATTTATTCAACGAGCAGTTAAAGCGCTATAAGGAAGACTTCATTCACAGCCATCATGATGAATGTTAAGGAACATGGCTCAATGCTGAAAGAAGCAGGAGCAGGTAGGGATTTATAATCCGGAAGCAGGTGGTTCAGTGGATGGAAAATAGCTAAAAGGCATCCCGGGCCAGGGGACTCTGGTTTACCTGTCTAACAGAAGTCCTTCTGAAAACAGACCTTCATGTCAAGACAGAATCTTCCTATGGGATTGAGGAAGAGGGTGAGTAACATCTTAGTGAACAGTTCTGACTAAACAGGCTTTGGGCTCTTGTTAACAGTGGGTTTTATAAGGGTGTTCACAGATCCGCACAGAAATCTAGAAACCCAAATGAAGCCTAGCCAAGCAAAAAGACTTTGTCATCAAATACAGGGAACAAAGAAGCCTGACCATATGGCAGCCCACAGGGCACACAGACCACACTGGGATAGGTGCTAGGGTCAGTGAGTGAAACTCAGCACAGCAAGTGTGCAAGTATAGAGTCAAAATACATAGTCCTGGCCTGGGGAACAGCTCAGTTGGTAGAGTTCTTGCCTAGCATGCAGGGGAGCTTAGCTTTTTTCCTAGCACAGTATCAAACTGGCTTTTTCCCAACTACAGCATCAATAGGGGTACTCACCTGTTATGTCAGCACTTGGGAGGTGGAAGGAGGTGACCAGAAATCCAAGATCATCCTGGGCTACAGATTGAAGTTGAGGCCAGTCTGGGCTTTGTGGAGACCCTATTTCAAAAGAATAAGTAAAAGCATCCAAGTCAACATGGAGAAAAGAAATGAGCATTGGTTAATCAAACCACAAATAAATAAATAGGGGGGAAAGAAACAACAGTGCATACAGCATAGCAAGTGACAGATGTGAGTAAACCTGTTTCTAATGCATGCATGGCATATACCTGTCAGCCTGAAAGAGTGCCTGTTTTTAAATTTTTATTTTAAAAAATTTTTTCCCCATTACTCACCACTGCTCCTGCTCCTGCTCCTCCTCCCAGTTCTCCCTCCGTATCCCCCCACCCCATTCCTCAAGGAGGTCAGTGCCTGCCCAGGTGAGTCAGTTCAGTCTGGCATATCCAGTTGAGGTAGAACCTAGCGCGCCCCCCCCCCCCCAGTATCAAGGCTGACCATCAATAGGCCTTCATACAGGACTTTCTTGTGTACTAACTGAAGAGCTTCTGGACCTGGGTCTTCCTCTGGTGTCAAACAGGCTCTCAGACCATGGAGGTCTCACTCCACATCTGAGCTCAGTTCCTTCCTTTTCATAGTCTTGCTGTGCAATGGAGCTCTGGTTAAGCCCAGAAGTTTCAGCTCTGCTTAAAGAGCAGCCTTCTGTCCATTTAGACGTTTCTATGTGGTCTAAAAGAAAACAGATGTGATAAGCCCACAGTTTCTTGGTCTGTGAAGCTGCCCTGGGATTTGATACAACACAGTCATATGAAGAAAAAGGAAATCTTTTATTTTTAATAAATATATCTGGGTCTGCCTGCGACCCCACACCCATTGATTTGGGCCTAGAAGGGGTAGAGGTAGGATAAGTAACATGTCTGGTCACAATCTTGGTTAGACCTAGTCAAATAAAAGTACTTTATGGTTCTGCTTGGGGATTCTGGAAACTTCTGGAGGCAGCACCCATTTGAAGAAGGATCACTGGGTCCTTAGGAGGATTTAAGTCCCGCCTGTCTCCTCTGCTCTCTACTTCCTGTCTACTATGAGGTGAGGAAGCTCCTATGCTGCAGACTCCTACCACCACAATGTCCTATGTGAGCCTCTGGGGGAAGGCAGCCATGGACAGAACCCTCTAAAACTGTGAGCCAATATGGACTTTTTTTTCACAGTTGTTCCTGATAGGCATTGTAGTGACAGTGGTACCAAGGTAATTAGCCTATTAATTAAAAGAAATCTAAATCAAAGAGAAGGTACTAAAAACATCATACTGGAGAGCTTAGCTTTGTCTTCCTATAGAACCAAGCCACCACAAAGATCAGGCCAAGTACTCAGATCCTCATGAATGCAGAGGGTCTAGAAATTCAAAAGAGTGATACTCTATGGAGACAAAACAAAACAAAGACAATTTACTGTGCTAGTAGTTATCAATAACCTAACAAAGACCTTATAACTGGTTAAAGACCAGAAAGCAGAAACGGAGATGAAAAGTTGTCCTGGAGGAGAGGACACTCCGGTTCTGCCAATCCAGGGGGTAGTTCATAAAAAGGGGAAGGGGTGGGCCCAAGAAGAACAACAAACAGCCCCAGTGTCCACTGCCTTTGGGGCCCTGGCTTCAGGCTGCCAACTTTATAAGCATGGAATCTCCACTCTGGTCCTCAACATCCTTCTGTTACAAGTGGACCGACTGCTTCTTTCCTGTACTGCTCTCACTTGAAGGCAGTGGCATCAATGACACAAGACAGTATAAATGACAGCAGGGCCTAGGTCCTCAACAAATAGCAGTATTCATCTTTCGGATGGACAGCAAGAACTGCCATTACCCTCCTCCACTAGCATGAAAGTGCTCACTTTCACATCCCAGTGCACAAACTCCAAACACCTGTATTTAATTTTCACTGGGAGCACCGTTTTCATTTCCAAGCTGCAAAACTTCCGTGCTCCTGGCCCCTACTATGTCAAAAGCGAACAGTGGCAGATTGGCATATTCAGCTATTAATAATTTGCTGTATGTGTTACAGATGTTGCATAAATGAACAGTATTCTATCACTGTTTCTTGACATTGGGGCCCTTGGGGTGGCAGGCTAAGACCCAGATCTGTCTACAACCTGCCCATTCTGCAAAGAAGGGGGGGAGGAGTGGTCCCTTGGAGTGGAATCACATTCCAGCTTGCAGAGCCAATTTTTCAGATGCTTGCTCCTTCCTGTTCCTTGTCCCTCCACTCAGCCCTCATCTGGCCGCGGTGAAAAATGACGTGGTGTAATTTTTTATTCTCCGCCTGACACTCTTATGCAAGGCAATGTGCTTTCGAGCTCTAAAAAGGTCAAGAAATGAGGAATTGGATTTTTTGGAAGCAGCCCAGGAAAAACTTTCAACTTGGACCGTGTATATTCAAGAAAACAAAACTGCTAATTGTTAGCTTTCTGCTACTCCCGGGCTTCTGAGGAGCAGAGAGCACACACTTCCGGAATATGTGCACTTTTATATTAAAATCTGGTGTGGCCTCCAGGTGTAATGTAGACTAAGTGGCCAGCTCAAGAGGGACAGTGAACTTAAAATTTGACAGGGAACAGCTGTAGAATTTCTTCAACTTAATTCAAATAATGAAATCAATAGCTTAGGCTACAGTTTCAAGTCCCCCCAAACGAATGTGTATGAAAAATGATATTAATTTATCTGAGATTACTTCAGCCAAGAAATAGATTTTTCTCTGTCATTTCTGAAGGGTGGGGAATAAAAAAATTATCTGAACTATTACAAAAAATGTTCAATGGATACTGTAGGGAGCTAATAAACAAAATCTGCCTTTGCAGTTTAGATTAATCACAGTTGCCTTGTTTACCCACTCCATGGCCCAGACAAGTTTTGAAATGCTAATAAATGAGGTCTCCTATTCATTCCCCAAGTTCGGGGGATCTCCTTCCAAGCATAACACATGTGTGGGCAAGCTGCCCAAGTTTTTCTCTTTTCATATATACACTTGAAAAAAAAATGCCACACAGCAGTGAGCCCTCTATGGAATATTCCAGCATGAGTAAAACCCAAAGGTTAGCCATGCAAGTTTAAGCCAAATGGTGCCAGATAAAATTCCAGTTTAGACACGGTTCCAATTCACACTGCTTTCAGCTCATAACCTTCCCCAAACAGAACAGCCAAGAGATTTAATAGTGTCACCAGTAGGGCATGCATAAATAGAAACTTTTATTGGTGACTATTTTGGAGATGTCAAGAGAACTGTAGTATGGTGCTGCTTTGCATTCAGCATTCACTTTCCATATATAGCAGGATTTTGGAAAATGTTTTGTCATTACAACATATTATAATTTCTTGTGAAAAAGTAGTTTCACCCCGGAGGTGGTACCTGGCAATAGACTTTGTGGTAGTGAAGTCTGTCCCTATCACTGGTTACAAGGGCTTGCTCTCCAGCAGAAGATGAGTTCCTGTAATGGTTAGTGAGATGGCTCCTATATTCACCAGGCACTTGGGGCCTTGTGGACCCAGAATGGACATCTGGTCTTGACACAGACAGAAGCGATTTTTTGCAAGAATAGTCTCGTCAAGGGCTGGCAGCTGGGTAGGAGAGGGTGTTGGGCTCCACATGTACACTTGTAGTTTCACAGCAGTTTTTCAAAGGTCATCTAAGTCCCTGTGGTATGCATGCCATTTGCAGAAAAAGGACACTGTTCTCACATGAGCCTTGGTTCTTTAAGACATATCAGCCTCAACATAAAAGTTTTTTAGGGATGCTAATATGTCTGCCCCTCACTCTCTGTGGTAAATGAAGATCTTCTGGCCTCTGGGGAAGATCCAGGAGCAGAGGTTTGGGCTCCCTAGCAGGTGCTGTGGTCTCTCTGCTTATGCTTCCCCAAGGGAGTCTGTCAGAGTAGTGTGGCTCTCAGACATGGAGGCCTGGGCCAAATCAACCTCTCTGAGAGACTAGAGTAGGTTGGGGTCAAGTGAATTCTGCCATCTAGGCCCTGCTGTGTGTCAAAAGAGGTCAGTACTTCACTTTAAGCAAGCCATCTTAAAAGCCTTGAGAAGCATTCTGCTTGGATTTCCAACCTGCTTCTAAGTGGTCCCCTCGATCACATTTATTCCCAAATGTTTCTGACCCAGGAGCCCAGGGGTATGCTTGAGTAGGCCCTATATACCACTCAGATGGTTGGGGGTTTCACAGGGTTTGCCTTGGGGACCAAGGTCACTCTTCTTGCAGTATTCTCTTGAATGGCCCTCAGCTTGCTAACACCAGCTCAGCTGGGACACACCTGGGAAGATGTCCATTGGAAACCTCCCCCGCCCGTCATTGTCTAGACTCAAACAATCCTCTCAACAACTCTTCAAGTATAAATGGATCAAGAACGAAAACCCATGTTGTTGAAGGAAATGTGAGAGCCATTTCGTATCACAAAGCCAGCCATTTCACCTCCATCTCATTTATTGGCGACATTAACAAATGTTTTAAACCAAATTTGGAACAGCTGGTTTTCCAGAAACTGTTGGAACATAAAGAAAATGTTCTGTACTTGGTGCCATAACCAAGTAAATAGGCCTTTAGGGCCAAAGCTAAAGAGAGGGCCAACTTCTGGTGGTCCTGGTGACTGAGAACCTGGCCTGGAATCAAGATAGATAGCAGAGACCTGGCCAGATTGAAATATTCTGTGTGTGTGTGTGTGTGTGTTCATGTATGTGTGAGTGTATATGAGTGTGTATGTGTGTTGGTGTGTATGTTAGAATTAATCTACTTGCCTGTCCAAGACCTGGGAGAGTTTCTTGCAGCATGCAAAAGGACAAGGCATAAAGGTGACATCAGTGGAAGGAAGGAGAATCTGTGTCACAAGCTGAAGCCAGAGACAAGACAGAAAGACCACTCATGCTTTCTGTTCCAGGTGGGGGGATAACCCAACCTCTATTTTCTGTAAGCTATGAGGATGTGCTTTGTTTGCTTGTTTGAAGTCTGAGCCTGACATAGCAGCTCCTCACAGGCTTTCCTGCTCTCACTCTCTCTCCTCTTTCCTGTCATGTTACTCTGCAATCTGGACTTGCTTCCAGAACAAAAGGCCATGGGAGTGCTGTGTTTCAGCACTGCAGATGAACCCCAAACTCTGAAAGGCACCCCCAGGAGTGCCATGGAGGGTGGTGTGTTGATTGGCGGTTGTGGTATTTTATTAGAACAAGAGTGTCAGCTTGCAATCATTGGAGGGAATTTCCCCCAAATGTGATTTCTTATGGGCTGATTCAGATTTCTATTCCCCAAACAGCACTTACTGGTTAATATGCCAGATATCAGGGAGCAGGGATCACTGAAAACATGTTTATTAAGGTATTAAATCCTGAGTAAGGACCCAAGGCCAACTCTTCCCTGGACAGTGGGGTCCAGGCTGACAGATAAAGTCCACATTCCACATACTGGGTCCATCTCAAACAGTGCCAAGGGCAGGGTTATAGCGCAGATAGAAAGTCATTGGGGGCATTTAAACTATCCACTTCAAATCCATGCGGAGTGTGAGCATCTAGTGTCTTGTAAATGTGTGAATTAAGCTGTGCTCAGATGTGTTGGCTTAGAGAATCCTTGCAGTAGGATACAGCTGGGGCAGTGCTCAGTGCTTTGAGGCTGGCTTCACTCATGGGCCAAGGTCAAAGCCCCAGCAAAACCCAGGAATTCTCACTAGCTTGTTGGTTTTGAGTTGGCAGAATGGGGATCACAGGACTGAAGTAAGATCTCTCTGAGAAGCACTGTTCTCTCACTAAAGTGTAAGACCCCTGGGCTTTGTAAAGGATGGAATTGTAATACTACTCCGGCTTTCCTCAAGTTTACCTAGCTAGATGGTTTCTTCATCTGCTCACTAAGAGCTGTGACTCTGGGCAAAGCCAGTAGCTGTTTGCAAACATAACTGCAGGCAAGCAGGCACAAGTTATATCCTGTACAGGTGACCAGTTCACCTCCTAGTGTCTCCTAGGTGAGAACCATGTGACACATCTATCATTTATCTTGTTGGTCTGGCTTGAGTGTTTAGTGTTCTCAAATGTCTCCGTTCAGATGTGTTAAAGGCGGCCCTAGTCCTGAGGGCCTCTGTCTGAGCATTGGTCCACTTGGTAGGCTGGCACTTGCTAGGGCTGTGTCAAAGAAAGGAAGATGGAGATCACAAGAGTAACAATGGTTTACTGTCACCTGGCCCATGTGAATTCAAAGCATCTGATACCAAAGATCTTCACTGGCTTAACTTCCTAGCACAAGTGCATATTGTTTCCAATGGGAAACTTTGGGAAGCCACTTAAAAAGACTTAGAAGCCATCATCAAGGTGTGCTTTAACTGCACTTAGAAACCTCATTGGAGGACATGCAAATATAGAGGAGGTACTGAATAAGTAGGGAATATATTCCCTTGGCTTACACACTAGAGAACGAGCTATCCAGCCATAGCTATCTACGTGTTGGAGAAGCTGTGGACCCAGCAGTTGCTGAGTCTATGAGGTTGAGCAGGTACCTCTCAGTGACCTCTGCTCTCTGAAGGTGGAAAGGGCACTTAGTGAAAGGGACCCTGAGTAGACTGTCAGATCCTGTGGCTGAAGATTGTGGACCACAGACTTGTTTGAACTGGTGAGTCCTGGGGCTAGACTAGGAGCATTCATTAGAGGGGAAATAGCTACCATCTCATGGGTCAGATCTGGAGCCCTAGATGAGACCTAGGGTCCAGGAGAACTGACTAGCTGCAATCTACTAATGTATAGCAAGAGTCTGCACAGTGTGTTCTCAGTCACAGGTTGAGAAGACTCTAGGAGTTGGAGACAACATGCCTACCCTCCTTCCCTCAGGATGCTTGCCAGGTGGATGGTGTGGAGCTGGGGGCAATGGGACAAGAACAAACAGAAGACCCTCATTGCAATTTTAGAGGTCAACTGCCAACAGGTAGCTTCTGTATCAATGCATGCAAGCATATGTATTTGCAAACATAACAAAATTTATTTATTCTGTGTTTATTGCATTTATGGCTAACAACTGTACTACATGTATGTGCTACCATGGAATATAGTACATGTCTTGATATATGACCACAAAACTGTTTATATATATGCAAATATAAATTCATATTAACATGCAAAAATATAGTATATAAGTAAGTGTCACACAAGCCATATCATGAAACATACCTTAGCATGTGATGTATGGAGTATAGACAAGCATTAATATATACATGCCTGTTTATATGCACATGTTCAGACTATATAGAGACTGAACATATGCTTATGTTCTACCATAATAACATATACATGTAAGATATAGGTTTTTATAAGCATAACTACATAGGCCATGTAGAGTGCACATGCGATTATCTCTGTATTTTTGTATTATATTAGCAATCACTCATGTGTGCACATGTTGCATGCACACAGCTTTCAGGTTGCTAGTACAGATGGGAGCACTCAGGCCTTCCAGCACCCATCTGTCTTCCTGTGACTGAATCTCAGTTACCCATCCATTCCCATAAAAGGTACTGCTCCCCACGGGAAACTGCAGTTCAGAGACAGTGGGAGGCACAATGCATGACTCATGACTGACACACAACATACAATATATATGCACACATAGAAACACATAGTCATCATCAATAATTAACCCAGCAATAACATGATTTATATATATCTAATTCTCATTAAAGTGCATACACCAAAGGAATGAATTTTGAACTGAATTTCTAAGGACAGAGGTTGACATTGTGCCTGACAGGGGAAAGTGATATTCTTTAATGAGAATAAAACAGCTTCTAAATCCACAGGGATCAAAGAGAATTGGCAAGGTTTGGGGAATGGCAAATATTTTTCAATCTGAAAACAATTCTTATTAATTTTCGAGTTTGAGTTTGGGAGTGAGCCAGGATATGTTGGGGTCAGAGATCTTGGGGCTAAGCCTAAGACACCAGTACTTTAAAGTCCAGGCCTGTGTGTGCACAAACTTTCACAAACTCCCTCTCTGAAGGACTACGGTTATAGGGTACAAAGGCAACACACACACACACACACACACACACACACACACACACACACACCACTGTATGCTTTACCCTGCGTAGTGGATATTAACTGCTTATGTAATCCTAGCAGAGTATCAAAACCAGAGAAGAAGTAAACCGGCTTTGCTAGTTTGTACACAGCCCTGTTTGGTTCTATGCCATTCAGTGGGTGCACGGGTTGGTGGAGCCACCCATGATGCAATGCTGACTTTCATGTTATTTCTTTGGCCATTTTCTTTCTTCTCCACACGTTTCTCTCTCCATGTTTGGTAATATCATGTCTTAAAATTGTGCTTAATAAGAGTAAACAATAGCTCACTGTAGTTCTAAGTCAGACTGGTCTGACAAGAGATGATATTATATGCTTTTTTATGCTTGTTACTTTTCATGCTTAAGTGTGTGTGTGTGTGTGTGTGTGTGTATGTGCGCTCACGCGCAAGCATAAATTTTCTGAAGTTAATTCAGTTAATGTGATTTAAAATAACAATAGAAATGTTTGGCATTTAAGCTGCTAGAAAGATAACTGGGAAATTATTTTCCCCAGGTTATTTTGCCCTTTTTCCTCAAGATCTGTTCTCTCTTAAACACACTAGGCATCAAGCTTTGACTTACAAGCCAGAATTTTGTCCATAGGGCATTTTTAGATTTTAGTTTCTGCCATTTTATGCTTTCTATTGTAGTCATTCTCAATTAAATGCAGTGTTGGTGTCTTGTGATAACCTCTTAGCTGATTCTCTGTTTTTATGTATGTTTATGTGGCATGTGTGTGTATGTTTGTGTGTGAGCATGTGCAGAGACCAGATTTAGGCACCATCTATTGTGTTTACAGAGATAGAGCTTTTGTTTATTTGTTTGTTTGTTTATTTAACACCCTGACCACAATTCCCCCTCCCTCTTCTCCTTCCATTTCTCCTCCCCACCTTCCCTCTACGCCCCTCCTGCCTGGATTCTTTTCTCCTCTGCTTCTGTTTAGAAAGGGGTAGGCCTTGTGTGGGCATCAGCGAAACATTACATACCAAGTTACGGTAAGACTAGCATCTCACCTTGTATTTAGGCAGCAAGGTAACCCAGTAATAGGAATGGGATCCCAAGAGCCAGCCAAAACATTAGGGACAGTCCCTGCCCCTACTGTTAGGAGCCCCACAAATTGACCAAGCTACAATGTAGAAGGCCTAGGTTGGTCCCAAGCAGGCTCCGTGGATGTTGGTCCAGACTCTGTGAGTTCCTATGAGCCAGGTTAATTGTTTCTGTGAGATTTCTTGTGATGTTCTTGACCCCTTTACTCCTATAATCCTGTCTCCCTCTCTTTAGTGGATTCCCTGAGCTCAGCCTAAGGTTTGGCTGTGGGTCTCTGCATCTGTTTCCATTAGCTACCGAATGAAGGCTTTTTGATGATTATTGGAGTAGTCACCAATCTGATTATGGGAGAAGGCCAGTTCAGGCTACATACCTCTAATTGCTAGGAGTCTTTACTATGGACATCCTTGTAGATTCCTGGGAGTTTCCTTTCCATCAGTGTTCTAGCTGACCTGGAAAATCACCCCCTACCCACTTACCTCTTTTAACACTCTTCTTCCTCAACCACCCCAACCCTATTCCTCAACTTCCCATGCCCACTCACCTCCAGTGCACTCACAGATTTCTCCTATTTCCCCTTCCTAGGAAGACCTGAGCATCCTTTAGGCCCTTCTGTTGCCTAGTCTCTGAGTCTGTGGATTGTAGCATGTTTATCCTTTGTTTTATATCCAATATCCACTTAGGGGTGAGTACATACCGTTTCTGGGTCTGAGCTACCTTACTCAGGGTGATTTTTTCTAATTTTTCTATCCACTTGCTTTCAGATTTCCTGATGTCGTTGTTTTGAACAGCTAAGTAATACTCCATTGCATAAATGTGCCACATTTTCTTTATCCGTTCTTGGTTGAGGGGCATCGAAGTTGTTTCCAGTGATAGGGTCTCTAGTTGATTAAAAATGGTCTTGTTAGACCAGTCTGGTTGTGCAGTGAGACCCATGGATCCTTATGTCTCTATGTTCAAAGTGCTTGGATTATAAACATGCATTACCACACCTGGCTCCCTTTATTACTTTATGTGGATTCCAGAGAATCAAACCTAGGTCCTCATGTTTCAAGGAAAGTACTCACTAGGCTGACCCTAGTCAAGGATTAAGGAAATCTTCCTGCTAAATTTTCAGGATGGTTCAGTACCTATTAACCTTCTTTACACTAAGGCATAGAAAAAAACCAAATAAAACAAACAAACAAAAAACCATGTCCTTAGCAACTACCTCAGGCCTTTCCTTTTCAACACTCTGCCCACCCTTGGGAGGATCCACTCAAATCTGAGTGTAAGATTAGCAAAGGACTCAGGAATAGCCATTGTAGAAAGCTAGAGAGGGGAGGGGCTGGTGTTTCAGTTGACGGTAAGGAAAAAAGTCACATAAGCAGATAATACACTTTTCTCCAAGCAGCTGAGCCTGGCCTAGCATGGAGACTGCTTTGGTAGCATGGGACATCTAAGTCTTCCCTGTCATTGTGTCCTTAGTCCTCAGCCTCATCCCCACACCATCTAGTTAAGGCCTGTATGTCACCCCACCTTATATTTACCCATCTACCTTTCCTACCTGTCAGGGTGCACACCCTTGCTTCTGTCTCAGCCCCACAATGCCTTTAGTCACAGCCTACTATCCTGACTTGATTGCCATGGAGTAGATGGGCTTTCCAGCTCTGGTGTCTTTTATCCAGTGGTAGCTGCCTCAGCCCCTAGCAGCATGTTGTCTGAGTATACTTTAGACAGAGAAGAATTGCAGGATCCTGACTGAACTCAAGCAGAGGATTTCCAGCATCCCTGCTGGGAGGAGGGACCTTTCTCAGGGTGAATGTGAAAGGTCAAGGAAGCATTCCTGGGGACACAGCTACAGAGCTGTCCTCAGATGTCTCTGTTGAAGCCCTCTTTCCGTCCTCCTCTGGGGTTTGGAGACTGTACCCAGCCCAAGGCCTCCAGACCAGGTGGAACTTCCTCCTTCCTCTCCCACAGTCCCTGTCTGTGTCATTGCCCATCCCCAGTGCCCTCCACGTGTGTATGCGCCTCCAGGCTTCAGTGACACTATGTTTTCTCGCCTGATTTTCTTTTCCTTGTTTACTTATGAACCCATTTCTCTCTTCTGGAAAGCCCCAGACACAAATTAAAGCACATATCTACCACTGTTCAATAGCCCTCAGTGGCTCCCCATTGTTTGTAGAGGGTACCCTAGGGGTGAAGTTGGAACAGTGAAGACCATCTGGGACACCTGATGTCCAGCCCCTACTCAGTCTCCATTTGTTTAAGTAAAAAATTATAGAGACTTGACGTATACATGACAAGTTTCTCTTCTTGGACACTTTTGGGGCTCCCTGAGGATGCTGAGGGCCTCTGACTATATCCACTCTTCATTGCTTCTGACCTTTCAACACAGTCCTATACACACACACACACACACAAATATACATCAAACACATACATATATATCATAAACAGATACCCTAATCTGCAGAAACACACAGAAACATACAAACATGCATATATACAAATACACACACACACACACACACACACACACACACACACACACAAAGAATAATATATGAGCATTAATTAGGAGGCAGTGTTTGTTTAGGACTATTGATTAAAGATAGTGTGAAAAGTGCATGCTGATACTGGAAGCTGTAAAAGGTCAGAGTTCAAAGGACACAGGCACGTATTTTCTCTGGGATGCTGCTCACTTCTGGCAGATTGCCTGCTGGAGGAATGGGAAAGAGATGAGTGATAACGTGGCTGTTACCAAAAGCAGAAAGAACAAGGTCACTACTACTAGAGGGACCTATTGTGGGGACCCAGTGAATGGGATAAGCTATACTGGGTCCCAGATTCTCTCAGTACTAATCCTTATGGCCAAATTCCTGAAAGCACAAGTCACTTATGTTTCTTTAACCTCTACTTCCATATCAGAGAAATGGGGATAAACTGCCTCACTTACCTCCCAGGTTGTGAGAGCCAAATAAAGTGCAGGCAGCTGTCAAAATACAAAGTGCAGTGTTTGCATTCATCAATTCCTTGAGGAAATTGAGCCAGAGTTGAGGGGAAAGCCAGACCCTCATGT
Source organism: Sigmodon hispidus (assembly GCA_004025045.1). Lineage (NCBI taxonomy): Eukaryota > Metazoa > Chordata > Mammalia > Rodentia > Cricetidae > Sigmodon > Sigmodon hispidus. Next base: position 123,705 of record PVIH01002284.1, read on the forward strand.
GTGCAGACTTTTCAGCCTGAGCTTACAATGTAGGATGTCTAAAACATGCATTTAGGAAATGCCTTTTCAATATGGTTAGGCCCGAGGGTGGGAAAAGTGAGGCCCAGGGCAGCAGGAAGCATGAAACAACTTCCTAGAGCAATCTCACTGGAGAAGAGCTATGGCAGGATGGATGTACTATGGATAAGGACACATACCTTGGCACCACAGCCTGAGGCACTGGAGGATACAGCATAGCCAGTGAAACCACTGAGGTAGGCATGAGGAGAATCTAAAGTGTCATCTAAGAAATACTTTTGACCCCCAATCCTTTCTGGAACCTAGGGTTGCCTGTGTGAAAAATGCACTGGGTTGTCTTTCCCATGAAAAGCCACCACCATCAGCATTAAGTGGCTCACCCACAAGGGGACCCAGACTCATACTGACAGAACTGGAGCTTTCTGGCTGGCCTCTGTGCCTCAAGGACAAGAACACTATACCATTCAACTATTTCTAACCTCAAGAGTGGCCAAAGTTGTTGCCCCCAAGACTTCCAGACATGTAACATGGACACTCAGTGATCAAGGACTTCATGTCTTTCTCTGCTTGGTAATAGCTCAACCTCTTTTCATGTGTGAGAAAAGGACACTCTTTTGAAAGAGAAGAGGCAGATGCATTGACTCTCTGCTGTCCCTAGTGCCATATTGGCTCACTCTGTTTTTTATTAAAGGTGATTCTTGCCACCTAGTTTTCCTACTACACCATTTCAGTGCAGAATGTTGAGTTACTGGCCAACTCCACACCAATATTCTCAACCCAGTTTAATAGCAGGAAGAACAACTTTCACCCAGATGACATATTGAGGACTTTCTATAAATATACTTCTGGGCTCCAGATACAATCTCTTCATCCTGTGAAGGCCTGTTAGCCACCTGCTGAGGAGTTCTATTAGTCAGGGTTTTCTAGAAGGATATAACTTATAGAATGTACCTATGTGTGTGTATATGTATATATATATATATATATATACATATATATATACTTAAGAACATAAATACATATACACACAGACAGAGAAGGGAGGAGAGAATGACTTATAGGCTATGGTCCAGCTAGTCCAATGATGGCTGCCCACCAATGGAAGGGCTAAAGATCCAGTAGTTGTTCAGTCTGCAAAGTAGATATCTCAGGTGGTCCTCAGGATACACCAGAATCCCAAAGAGGTGGGCTCTAATGCCAGTGTGGGAATAGACTTATCAGTAAGAGTGAGATTAAGCAGATAAGGAGGGAACAAGCTTTCTTCTTTCTTGTCCTTTATACAGACTGCCAGCAAAAGGTATGGTTCAGATTAAAGATGAATCTTCCAAACCCAAAGGATCTAGATTAAAGGGCTGTCTTTCCACCTCAAAGATTCAGATCAAAATCACCTGAGTCTTCCCACTTCAAATTATTTAATTAAGAAAAATAATCCCTTACAGGTGTACCAGCTTCTTGGGGTTCAGTTCATTCCACATATAGACAAGGATAGCCATGGCCATCACAGGGATGGAAGTGGTTTTTCAGATGACAACATGGACTGCCAGGGCTCAGACACAGACTGCCTCTATAGTTGCTGTACCAAGGCTTGAAAATGATGGAGAAGTCACGGCCCAATGAGACAGCAGGCAGGGGCCAGGCTGCAACAGGTGCTCAGTTGTTTTTATGCCGGATGCTATGCCTGGGAATTTTGCTTAAGATTATTTTGTACTGTAGTTTGAAACAGAAACAAAAACAAACCCAAGTCTTAAACCCATCTCATGTGATTGTTCCTGGCAGATGTCTCTATTTTAATCCTGTATCTGGTGGAAGAGTCTGAATTCTAAACCAGTTTGTAGAAGTCTATATTGGAAGACCAATTTTAAAGTGCAAATGTTTTGTTCCGAAATATGAACGAACTACTTCGAACCTGAAATATCAGAAAGAAATTCCAAATAGCCACAGACATATTCACTGCACAGTTGGGTATGATCATAGGATAAGTTAATTTTAAATTCATGGAAAATATGCTCGAATTAGTATGTGGCTGGCAGTTGCCCTTTGCTTTCATTGAAACCTGCTATCTTTCTCTGCCATGGCTTCCCAGTCCTTCCTACTCTGCATTGAAATTAAGCTTTTTAAGATCTCTTTAAAGAAAAGTTTTCTCATGTCCAGAAAGTTGCTCTTTAAAGTTTGGAGTGCACTTTCTGGAAGAAAGGAGACACAGTCTGTGGCTGTCAGTGGTTTTCAGTGAGCTTCTGTCTCCTGATTGATAGGAAGGAAGGAAGGCAGTCAGCCAGCCTTCTCTCAAGCTCATTACAAAGGCTGAAATGGCCTCTACTTTGTACATGTGCAGTCAGGACTCAGGGAGAGATGAATGCTGGTTCTCAGGTGCCTTTTCCTTTATATTCCTTTATATTTAATCTAGGTACATAGCCCACAAGAAGGTGACACTGAGGAGAGAAGACTTCCCTACCCTAAATATTGCTAGCACCATTTCCTCCTCAGTTACTCCTCTCTGGCAACAGCTTCATAGATACACCTAGAGTTGTGTCTCCTAGGCGATTCCAAATCTAGTCAAGACCAAAAATCACAGAAACCCATAGTGAGCACAGCACACCTGGTGTGGGTGCTAGGAGGTACAAATAAAGTCAGTAAGTAAAAGGGTTGCTTCGTTTGGTCAGAGATTCAGAAACACAAGCTAACTTTACTTTTTTTTAAAAGCTATTCCTGTTTTCTAATGAACATATGACAAAGCCAGAGCCCTGTCACTTGCCTGAGGGCATGATGCTCTGCTTCTGTTTGACTTCTGTGGTCACTTGCTAGAGATGACCCAACTTCCTAGCAGCCGTCATCCTTCTGTTCCCCTTCAATATTTGGCTTGGAACACCTGCTGTTTAGAGACTGGGAGTGTCTGAAAATTGCCAGAAAGGTTCCCATGGTAACGCCAACACTTACGGAAGGTTTCAGAACTTTCACCTCCTGCGCCTAGTGCTGTGAAAATTTAAAAGACACAAGACATGAGGACAGATGCCAATGACCTCACCTGAGTTTGCCATGATGTGCAGAATAAAGCTGAGAATAATGTAGACTGGCAGGCACTCCTCCCCGGCACAGATCCAAGTGGCTCCTTGGAAGTGAAGCACTGTCGTATCACACAGCTTTCTGTCAGAGGGGACACTGGGTATCAAGGAGAGGCCTATTTGCCTTATGCCATGAAAGGCTTGCCCAGTGCCTTTGTAGACATGACATGCCTTTCTTGGTACACTATTCTTTGGTTAGCCTGGCAGAAACAATGCCCCTGGGGGATGATATCTCCACCTCTGAGCTGTCAGTTTAGTGGCAGAACTATCCAGGAAATCCACTTAGTATTCAGACTCAGGTCACTGAGGTCTTCCAAACCCTTAAATATCAGAGCCTCAAGATTGAAGAGAACATAGACTGGATTTCAGGCAACTGAGAGCACATTAGTCCACTTCCAGGTCAATATAAGACAGCTGCCGGGTCAGCATTCATTCAAGGAATCTCTGTGAATCTCTTGATTAGCTTTTCAAGGCTTTTCTGGGAAACACACCATGAGGTCATATGTGGCATCACTCTTGCATGGAACCAAGGTTACTGTCTCCTAAAGCAGACACTGACCAGAAGCTGCACCAGAGATGGCAGGCAGAGACTCAAGAGCTAGAAGATGCCACCAGAGCAGTCCTGGGTAAATTGCTTGACCCTTGTTCCCTACTTGACTAGTGAAGACAACAATTTGACCTTCCTCACAGGAATTCAGACTTTCAGGATGTAATTTCAGGCAGCCAACCTTTCATGAATGGTCTCCTTAATCAAAGCCGCTTAATGTGAAAATTATACATTTGAACGATTCAATCCTGTCATCAAAATCTGAGGCACCAACTGTGTGGTGAGACAGCCCATGATTGTGCTTACATGTTTAGACTTCACTTGGAAAATGACCCAGTATCTGTTACCAGCCATGTTCCCAGCTGTTGACTGTGTCACCAATGTCATTGTATGGTCAGCTTAAGGGTCACCTATATAGGGCAATTGGAGTTAAAATCGGGTACATGGGGCAGTGGCCCTGCTTCTACCCTCTCTGACTCTCCCTCCCTAAACTTTTATTCTTATTCAAAATATACTATTCTTTTGCTTTGATCTCCAGGATGCCTCTTATTGCCCACATAGTTCTCCTGCTCCCACTAAGGTGTTAGAATTGTCAGAGACTGATCATTAGTACAAATCTGCTGATTTTATCCATCCATTCAACAGACCCATCCTGGAACTAGGCAGACAGAGTAGCAAAGCTCTTACCTTGCGACCTCGAGGACCTTAGTTAAGTCTTCAGAACCCATGTGAAAATGCCACATATGCTGGTACAAATTTAGCACTGGAGAGGTGGAGACGGTTGGATCTCTAGGACCCACTGACCAGCTGGCCTAGCCCAATGGGCGACTCCAAGGCCAATAACAAGCACTGTCTCAAAATCAAAGTGAATGGTATCTGAGGAATGATTCCCAAGGTTGTCCTTTGGCCTCTATATACATGTACATACATGTGCACACACAACTACATATACATGCACTTCCAACACATGTAAATATGCAGATAGCTACATATGCGTGTGTGCATACAAACCCAATTCTCCCATTCTACCCTCCCTGTGGTGACATGCTCCTGTAGAGACTGCCACAAGCCACCAGGGATAGGTCTATACTACAGATGAAGCTTTGACTTCAGGGCTAAAGTTCTGTTCCTTCCTCCTCCCACCCCGTCCTCTGTTCTACCTCTGCTTCTGTAGTACCAATAGTAGAAAGAGGTAGAGCTAAGAAAAAGAAGTCTTTCTTTATCATTCCCTTTGGAGCACAGGTTTTCCAGACAGCTTGCCTGGTGACATCTACTGGCCTGAGAGGGTGTATCTCTCAAGTCATAGCTAGATGAAAACTGCCTATCAGAGCCAGGACAATAACATGTCACTTTGGTTTTGCATTCTATCCTGCTCTGTTCACTTCTCTCTGGGATTCCACCTTCCCATAAAATATTGGCAGTCAGTGCTGGGACTCTAAGTAAAGCACAGTTCAAGTGCACTGATAGGGGTGAGCCATTGGGTGAGCAGATTTAGAAAAAATTTGAGGTCCATGCCCCTGGAAGGCCAGTGTTGTTGAGGACAGATAGCAGATTCTCTTAGGAAAGGTGAAACTTTACTGTGAATGCAGAGGAATGGCTAATTCAAAGGAGTCAAAGGGAAATTAAGTGTACCCAAAGAAATAGGTTTCTATGGACAACCGATTTTCAGCATGGAATCATAATAGGACAAAGAAATGAAGCAAGGGATGGGACACAGAAAGCCACACCAGGTTCTTGAATTGTCTCCTACAAGGGAAGGGGGTCATGCTTTGCTATGTGAGACTGGGGAGATGGCCTGGGGATATTATTGTCCCAAATGTGACTCAAGCAAAATGTAGGTTAACCCAGAGATTATTTGGAAAGAGAAGGTAGGCCTATCTATATCCCTTCCTGTGACATCCACACATGTGCACACACAACACAAATAGCTGATGTGTGGAATGTATTCATCCAATTCCATGACAGTCCTATCAGCTATATGTCCGACTGCTAGTCTTGACCACCATCTGCAGGTAGGACAAACGTGAAGATATGATTGCCTGTGAGGGGAAGCTTTGGGTCCCAAAGTCACCCCAGCCTATTATGAAGGGAAAGTCTTGGATCCTGGGGAGTTTCTCTGCAGATCCTGGGAGGATATGAGCTCATTGCTCCGACTAGCCCAGCCAATTTCTCACCCATAAATGATACTTCCCAACCTTCCAGGGAATTTTCCCACCACACATCATCTAGCATCAGCACTCACATCCATAGGTGCTTGTTACTAAGGATGTTGGGGTGCGAGCAAACAGGAACTTTTGGGACCAATGACAAAAATAATCTGGAAGCCTAACAAGAAAAACTACTTTATGTTCTCTGCAGTAGTACCCCACAGTGAAGTTATCAACTCCTGAGCTCTGTCTACCTGGGTGAGCCACTACTGAGGACAGCCCATTTCAAGAGGCACGCCCAGTGTTAGAACTCATGCCGCATGCAGACCTGACAGCTCATGAAGTAGAGACCACTGGCACATCATCTTCACCTTTCAGGTTCCATTAAGATGTTAGAAATTACTCTCGTTAGCAACAGTTCCTGCTGATAATGAATACAATTAGGCATTAAAGTGGCATTATAACTCCGGTGCCATTTGTGCGCTCAGAAATGGGCCCACATTTTCCTCCTCACAGATGTTACAATAATGGTGTCAACACTTTTATTTCTTTGTCCATAAGCTGAAAATTATGACTGTTTCACAAATTGCTAACGTGCCCAGAAGATGGAAGCCCAGCTGCAGAACACATGAGTTCAGACTCCTGCCTGAGCCTTGTATTTCCCAATGACCTCAACTTCCTGTGCTGAATAGGAACCCATGCGAGTAAGTACTTGTAAAAGTGTGTTTGAAGAGTGAAGTTATGAAGGGGTGCTGCAGTGTCAAACATCTGCTCCATCCATTACACTCAAGCAGGAGCCGGGAACGTACAGTAGGGGCAAAAACATCAATAAATTAAAACTCTCCTGCCAGCACACTTGCCAAGAGCCTGCCAATTGGAACCAGGAGGGGAGGGGGATATGGAATAAGTAAAGGAGACTGGCTTGTTCTCCTGGAGCTGCTTTGGACAACAGTAGTTTTAGTCTGGTCTTCTTTATGAGGCTGGTCCATGTCTTTGTCAGGATATAAACAATTGTTTGATGGCTATTATGTGGGTGTTAGTGAGTCTGAGAACCATAGAGATCCTGGTCTCTCCGGGAGCCACATTCCTTTTTAACATCTTGATGACAGATTGTTTATCTCAATCCTAAAAAAATGAATGAAAATGAAAAACTTGTTATTAGAGTTAAGTGAGAAGATGGTGAGTGTATTGGGGTGGCACATTGTAATCTCTATTGGGCCCTTGGTCCTGGTAGGTTTTATTCCCAATCCTGAAGCATGGATTTTGTTGGGATTGATGCAATGGATTCATTAACAACAGAAAGGAATATAGAAAGAGAAGAGATGCCAATGTTTTTTGCTTAAATTTTTAGCGGTTGAGATGCCTAAGAAGCAGTTTCAGGAGGAGGTGCCTCACCCCCTCCTTGCCCACCTGCATGCACCTTCAGAGGCCTTCGAAAGCCAGTCACAAACACATGCCAAGAGCAGGGAGCCAGGAAATTGGAAATGGGCTGCTAGGTAATCCTCCCTGCTACCCCCTTGTCCATCCTTCTTTCCCCTCACATCATATATCAGAGGCAGTCCAATTGTTCTAAGCCCACATCATTCCTGGTACCAAAGGCCAGGTCTGAGCACACCAGGAAGGGCTGGACTTAGCCAAAGAGAACATGTGGAAGGCTGTGTGTGTGGCCAGGAAGGGGAGACATGCAGAGCCTGCAGCTGGGGATTTCTGGTATCCCCCAGGATTCTCACCAGCCTGGCAGTGATGTGACTTGTCTACATGGGTATAGGACACAGCTATATCCCCTGGGTGGGCATGTTTTCAACTTTTCATTACTTGCAAAAGTAACTAAAACACCTCTATGGGTGTAAGTTGGTGGATGGTAGAGTGTGTGGTTAGCATATCATGTCCTTGGTTAAATCCTTGGCACCACCACTTTCACTGTTTGCTGGACATGGTGGCACACACCTTTAATCTCAGCAGCCAGGAGTCACGAAGACCTCTGAGTTCAAAGCCAGCTCATCTGCAAAGCAATTTTAGATCAGCGATGGATAAACAGTAAGAAGATGTCTCAAAAAAACAAAACAAAACAAACAAACAGCAATTAAAATATACAAGCCTCTTAGATTCCTTCCCTGAGTTTTACTCATTTCTCTCCTAAATTAAAAAAAAAAAAAAAAAAGCCATTAGGATGGAAAAATCAAATATCTGCCTCACTTTCTCTAAAACAAAATGAATTAGGTCCTTAAAGGAAAATATCTTAGAACTGGATCCAGGTGTGATGGCTTACACCCAGGGCTTCAGTAGGACCTGAAGCTAAGGCCAGCATGTGACCATGAACCAGAAGCAATCCTAGGCTCCCTTTTAAAAATAACTAGAAATAATAAAGTAAGTTGTTTAATTAATGCTGATTTATCTTATTTTTACTACCTTACATGCTAGTTCCAAAGATGAAAAGAATAATTATTTTTAAAATAACCAGAAATAAAATGACTTGGGAAACTGATAAGACCTGGATTTTTTTTCTTAAACTTCATGTTACACATAAGAAAATCTGAGGCGGGGCTGGAGAGATGGCTCAGTGGTTAAGAGCACCGTCTGCTCTTCCAGAGGACCCGGGTTCAATTCCCAGCACCCACATGGCAGCTAACAACTGTCTGTAGTTCCAGTTCCAGGCAAACACCAAGGCAAATAAATAAATAAATAAAAAGTTAAAAAAAAAAGAAAAAAAAAAAGAAAATCTGAGGCAAGAATTTGATTTTTTTCAACCCTGATAGCAATTTTATATAAAGAGGTGTTAGGTGAACACTCAAGATTGGGGCCTAAGAGGTTTTTGACTTTTTTTTTTTTTGAGAAAGGGTCTTACTGTGTAGAGCTGGCTAACCTGAAACTGCTATGTAGACCAGGCTGGCTTCAAATTCATGGAAATTCTCTTGTTTCTGCTGCCTAGTGCTGAGCTCAACAGCCTGTTTTACCAGGTCTGACAATAAATAAAGATGGGGGCATTGAAACCTGATGGCCTCTTTATAACTCCATTTATTTATCACAGTAGCTTGCAATGATAAATTACAATGTTTCATGGTATATAAAATTATTCAAAACTAAGGGAAGTCAATTTGAACGGTGCTTTCCCTCCTCTCTCTCAAGAAATAAGTACTGTGTTGGGAAAGGCAAAGGAGTAGATAGATCTTTATGTTTCCCCCCAAATCCTCAACAGCAACTTCTGACTGTGGTTCTGGGAGATGGCCTGATATAAAAACGTTATTTGTAGTGTCACCCACTATCTGAAAACTACTGTGAACCCAAGTGTCTTTCTCATTTCTAATCAGCTGATTAAGTAGAGTGAAAGTTCAGCAAATATTTGACTTCAGTGTCGTTGTTCTTATTGGCATATTTAAGTGAGATTTGATCTTTTAGGCAAACTGGGGTTTGGCTTTCTGCTTTCCCATTTGCTCCCACACTAGATGAGCCCATGCAGACAGATTGGCAAGGGATATTCCTGGAAACCCAGAAGGTGTTTTCCAGCAATGCCTATTATTATCACTATTCCTATTACTATTATTTTAATGATGAGATAATAACATATTTCTTGACAGCTTCTCATTCTCACTTTCATCCACATCATGGTGAAACAAGCTTATCTCAGATAAAGAGAAATGTGAAGCTTAACCTATGGGAATGTATGTTGCACGTTCCTGTCTGAGTCACTGCCTTGTGCTGTTAACACCTTTTCAATGTTAATACCTGGCTCATTTGTAGCCTGCTGACCATCTGCACCTTCTAAAGTGTTGGAGGGCATAGAAAATCTACAAAGTAGCACTTCATGGTGAAACTAGATAGATGCTCAGATCAATAAATAATAAGGCAAGAAATCTGAAGAGCCGACATCCTTCAATGCCATGAGCTTATAAAAAGAATGATAACTCATATGGTCAGAATGGCTAGATATGTCTGTGCCAGTCTGGTGTGGTTTGCATTAGAATTCTACATATATGCACACATCCAAAGAGTCACAGCACTAAAACTGAGTGTCCCTATAAGACTGGGAGCTCTCAGAGTGCAGTACACCAGATGTGGTTCAGTCACATGGTGCACCAAAAATTTTAACTGTATTTCTCATCTTAGCTATTTATCTTTTCAGGCTTTCAAGTTTATATTTATGTATTTGAAACAGTTAAGTACATGTGCATTTGCTAAACTTAAGACTTTGTGATAAAGTTACCTTTTTATTATGAATTTTCTATGTTACTCTCTGATACTAAATCTGATAATATTCTTGACCAAAGTCTCCCTTGATATCAATATAGCCAGATCTTTTAATGACTTTGAAGATATAATATTGTTAGTTTTTGCTTTTGGCTCACTCTGAATGTCTCTGCCTTTTAATGGATGTGTAAACCATTTGAATTTAATGTAATTCCTATTATGATTGGGTTTAAGTACAGCATGATGGTACCTATTTATTATCTATTCTACTTATTCCTTTTCTTCCATTCTTATGGTCATTGGGATTACTTCGTAGGATTCTGTTTCTACTCTTCAATCGACGTATTTTCCTTAGTACTTTTGTACTTTATGAAAAGAATGATGAAGACTATTAAGAATTTAATAGCCAGCAAGATTGCTTTAAAAAAGAATACAAAACAAATTCTGTCCCATGTAAACACATAGAGACTTATATTAACCCCAAGCTTTCTGGTTTATGGCCTTGGCTGTTAGTAGCTAGGTATTGCATCTTAACTTAACCCATTTCTATCAGTCTGTGTATTACCATGCGTTTTGTGGCTTTACATGTGTCCCATTACATCTTGCTTCCCCAGCATCTGGGCAGCACCCTGAATCTGCCTTTCTTCCGCTCCTCTCCCCACTTGGATTTCCAACCTGGCTATAAACTGTCTTACCACAGGCCAACATTGCTTTCTTATTAACCAATGACAGTAACACATATTTACATTGTACAGAAAAACCTTCCCATAGCAGCTGCTCCAGTTTGTGGAATTTAAATTTATTAAGTTATGAATTATCTAATTCATCTCTATGTGTGTATATACATATATATGTGTATATATATATATGCTGTGGGACTATACTTTTTTACTATAAATGTTGGTTTAATAAAACACTGACTGGTCAAGTACCTAGACAAGAAGTACAAGCAGGGCAACAAGACTAGGAGAATTCTGGGAAGTGAAAGAGCAGAGCAACAGAAAACAGCAAGACACAGAGGAAGAAGGATGAGAATGCTGCATTGAGAAAAAGGTACCAAGCCATGTGGCTAACATGGATGAGAATCATGGGTTAGTTTAAGAGTTAGCAAGTAATATGCCTGAACCATAGGCCAAACAGTTTATAATTAATATAAGCCTTTGTGTGATTATTTGAGACTAAGTGGCTGTAGTTCTAGACCTGGGGGCTAGGCTGGGCCAGAAACTTTTGACTACATATATGATTGTGTGTGTGTGTGTGTATACATATATATGTGTGTGTATGTATATATATATATACATATATGTGTATGTGTATGTGCATGTGTGTACACATGTACATTGTGTATGTATATATGTGGATGTATGAGGAGTTCAAAAGTCAACCTTGTGCATCATTCTCAGGAAATACTTAGCTGTGGTTTGAGAGAGGATCTGATTGCCATCTTGGACTCAGCAATTACCAGCCTCAGGGATTAGGTGTCTCTGCAGCTGGTTTTAACACAAGTCCTGGGAGCAGAACTCAGGTCCTCATGCTTGCATGACAATTATCTTAAAATACTATTAGACTACTCTAACTATCTGCTATTAACCTTTGTCAATTATAAAGCACCCTTTCATCTTTTTTTCTTATCCCATCTCGGTAATATTGTTATCATATATTTTCCTACATGATATAAACTTTCAAAGTACTTTTTAATATGCTCTTTACATACTTCAACATCCTTTAAATCAAGAAAATATTTGATACTTACCTTTGTTTTCACAATCTCTGGAGCTTTGTAATGTTGTACAGAGGAACTTCCCATGTGGCACCAGAGTGTTCATGTCTGAAGAACTTCCTCTAGTATTTTTTTTTTTGTCATGAGGTGTGATATTTACCTCAGTTTCTGTTTCTGTGAGAAAGGTCTTACTTTGCTTCTCATATAAAGTATTTCTGTTATTTTCTTGCTTTCAAAATTCATCAGGAATTTCCTGTGAGAATTACCTTTCTTTCTCCTTCTCTAATATTTTATTTCTTTGGTTTATTTTGTTTAAGCGCTCTCTCTCTCTCTCTCTCTCTCTCTCTCTCTCTCTCTCTCTCTCTCTCTCTCTCTGTGTGTGTGTGTGTGTGTGTGTGTGTGTTCTGATAATTCTAAGCTTCTTGCCTTTGTGGATTCTATTCTCTGTTCATTTTGGAAGATGTTTGCTTACCTTCTCTTGAAATATCTTCCCAGCACACTCCCATGTTTCTTTCTTCTGAAACTGTATTTGCCATGAGAAAGACCACTTGATATCAGGTTTCTCTTTGGTATCTGTTCTGTTTCCTCATCTCACAATTCCTCCCACTGGATAATTTCTGTTGATTCAGCTTCAAACACATGATTTACCTGCCTGGTCCAGACTATGAATGGATTGTGTGAAAGAAATGCTTATTTCTGAAGTCATTTTATGATTCAACCTTCATTTAACCTTGTCATTTAACTGCGCCCACTCTTTCCTCATACAAATCATCCACTTCTCAGCTACTCCTTTAGATATTTGTTAAGGTTCCTTCAAAGCACCTCTGCTAGCCCAATGACTGGCCATCTAGGGATCTGTTTGTAATGACTGTCTTAAACTCCAAGGCTTTTGTTTTGTTTTGTACTTGGCTTGTACGTGTTTGGGAAGTTTCAGTTTACCACCTAATACTAATCTCAGAACAATGGATATTGCAAAAGGATTTTTGTGTTGATAGCCAGCTTATATCTTCTGGGTCAGTTCCTTACTGCAGGATGCTAGCCTAACCGGTCACTGGTTAGGTTACCTTTAGGTCTGATTGTTATTTAGTGACTCACAGAGTTTAAACTTACACTGTTGCTGGGCTGCTACTATCTGTCATGGAATCCTGTGGTTCCAGGGTCCCTGTTCAGAGGCAGAGTGAGTACCTAGGCATATAACCTGCACTTCCTTAAGTTCAGGCTGCTGTTGCTAAAACATACTGCAGTATGCAAGATAGACCAAAGAGGTCTGTCCTGGTTTAGCCTCGGCAAAGGTCTGTATGTATTATGAGAGATTCTTTCTCCAGTCTGCAGCCATATTGTGTTGTATAAGGACTGAGGAATCATGAGTGAAGAACTTGTTCTCTATAGACTTCCCATTTATTGACTGGGTCATTGTGGTTCCTGGCTTTTCTTCAAGGGAAAGGTAAATTTCATTTCTTCTCTTCCTGGGTATCCTGGTCTATAAAGCCAGCTATCAGCGGAGGCCAGGTTGAAAGTTTCATGCCACTTCCCAATGAAGCTTTTTATAATATGAAAAGAGGTTCTAGAAAATAAGAGTTCTCCTTAAAATATTAACGAAGGGAAACATATTGGCTTTGGCTTTCCCTTCATGCTTTCTTGAAGATACCCCTCAATGTCCAGTTTGTGGTGCTTTTCTGAGAATGGAACAGATTGGATTGAACGTCCAAACTCAGCTCTAGGAGTTTATTATTTGCCTCTGTGTGTAAGTGTACCTGGATACGTGGGTATGGGTGTACATGCCTGCATTGCCAGCAGAGAGCTTAACATTTTAATGGTGGTTCTACTTGCTATCAGAGACAGTGATGATCTCTCACTTTGTCTGGAACACAGGTGATAGAGTGTATACAGCGTATGGTAGTGCTAATGACAGCACTACCTAACTCTAACTCTAACCCTAACCTAACACTAACCTTAACCATAAACCTAACCTTAAACCTAACCGTAACTCTACCCTAACCCTAACTCTATGCTAACCATAACTCTACCCTAACCCTAACCCTAACTCTGTCTTAACCATAACCCTAACTCTACCCTAACCCTAACTCTATGCTAACCATAACTCTACCCTAACCCTAATCCTAACTCTACCCTAACCATAACCCTAACTCTACCCTAACCATAGCTCTAACTCTAGACTAATCCTAACTCTACTCTAACGCTAACCCTTGACTCTTTTCTTCCCCAGTTCCCCTGGGAAGCTGGGAGTCAAGGACTTCTCTTGTTGACTTCTTTTTCCTCAGATTTGTGGGTCCATTCCCCCACTACACAGGCCTGACTTCAGCTGTACCTCTGCTGCAAGCACAGAGATTAACCTGTCTGCTCTCAGATTCCCTACTCTTTCTCCTCACTGGCTGTCAAATGCCTCAGACATGTTCACACCACCACCTCTTACTTAGTTCTTTCATGTTTGACTGTGGAGTGGATTTGGTGTCCTGTTTCTTACACAAACCCACTCCCTTAATTGACCCTGACCATAGACTTCCCTTTGCTGAGTCTGATCCTGTTGCTCTAGCTATCTCTATTTCCATAACGTTGCTGTTCCATTCCTGCTGCCTATAGCAATAGTTTCCAGCATCAGCATCCCTTTCTCTGAAGCCCTTGCCATTTGCTCCTCATCATCTAGCCCTAACTCTCAGAACTCTCTCCCATGAGCCATGAACATAAACAAGTGTGTGTTCAGCTCTATTAACAGCTTCTAAGGATCCCTTGCACTGACTGGTTTGAAGGTCTTCCCATCTCTTGCCACCATGTTGAATTCTTTGTCTTCTTTCATGGATGAGCAAGATAGATGGGCATCTTGTAGGTATCTCTTTACATTTCACATATCCCCCATCATGGTACTTCATGCCTGTACAAGGAAACACTCCCTGCTATATGAAGGCACATGGCTGAAGGAGTGAATTTTCTGAGGTTGCAGAGGGCAGGAAGAAGTCTAGAAAGTTTTTAATGACATTAGAAATGGAAGTTCTGGCAGAGATTTCTGCAAGTCTTCCAGTGTCAGGGTGAAGTGAATAGTTAGTAATGTGCCTGGAGTAGAAGGCACCTATGCTGCTTTTAATCTCCTCTGTGAGATTGCTCATCCCTACCCTTTCTTCATGGAATGTTCCTGGATATCTGTCTTCTCAATACTTTCTGCTGACCAGTCATAGATGCCACACATCCGCCTATAACCCTGATCCCTTTTTAGAATTATTTCTGCATTGCCAGTAGTGTCCCAGACAATGCCAGGATTATCAGTCATACAGACAGCTAGACCAAAAGCATGGGAAGTGAGCATTATCTTCTCCATACCCTGTTCACTCTCCAATGACTTCTGTCTCTGGGTTCTCTGCCTTAACTTTCCCAAAGCATCTAGGCTTTGCATCCACTTTCGCTTTTCCTTTGGGTACTTTCCCTACCCACGTGTGCTCAAGTTATACCTATCTACCTCGAGGCCACCAGGATGTGTTCCAACCTTGAAAAATTGCCATAGCTTCCAGTCAGCTGTTATGGACCCCAGGATCCCGCTTCCATGGCCATTTCTCTGCCTAACATTAGCAACATGTAAGATTCCTGAAGCCAAGACCCCCATAATGGCATTCAAGGCCTTTGCCAGGAAGGGAGGCCATGATGGTTGCCTTCTCTGTGCATCCGTGAGTAGACACTGAACAGAGTGGAGTGGCCTCCCTCACCATACAGTACACTCTTTATGAAGCACTTTCTTCTTCTTCTTTTCATTTGAAAACGCTGACCCAGCACTTAACATCCTGTAAAGTAGCACCCCTCTTCCCTGACAGTATCTGACCTGGGTTTTGGCTGCAAGTTGGAGTCTGTCTTCCCTAAGGAGCCAGGTAACTCGAGCACAGGCCCCAAGCTCAAATTTCTCACACACGATTGCAATTTTCTCTCCTAGCCAGCAGATGCTTCGCGACAGGGCCTGTGTCTTGCTTGCCTAGGTACTTTCAGCACCTTGCACATATCCTGGAAGTCACAGGTACTCAGATATCGAACTGTGTGAATTAGAGAGATCAAAGGCCCCTGGGGTTGGCAGCTGCAGAGAGAAATAGGGGCTGCCGGTTAGGAAGAGAAAGTGCAGGCTTGATGGTGGGTGTTTATTTGTTTTCTGATAATAAAACACTAGAAGAAAAGGTGACAAGGAAAATTCAATCCTAACTCCTCCCCTCTCCTAGTGTTCCTCTTCCTGGGAGCAGAGCCAAGGCACGTTAGAAGAATCTAAGTTTCTCAGGAAAGTTGGCCAGTGTGAGGCCCATCAAGAAGGTTGGTGGATTGCATTTTTTTTTCCTGGCACATGGTCGAACAATTACACTGTGTGAGTGAGTCCTCAAGGACGTTTTAGTTCCAAGATACTGCAGAATAGTCTTGAGTAAGTCTTTGAAATGGAGAAGTCCAAGACAAGTTGTTGCTTTGCAGGGTGTAAAAGAATCCACACAAATGCCGCCTGTGTACATTTTTACCTGGATGGCTCACTACAAGCACACGCTCCTGCCTGATAAACGTTATTGACCACCCCTGAGACTGGGGAAGGAGCCCAGAGCCAAGAAGGCAGGGTATGGAGCCCGAAACCAAAGTCATCGGCAAAGGAAAGATCTGAAAGGAAGGACATTCTAGCCCATCCTTTAGTTTTCTTTCATGCTTTATGGCACCTTGGAAGGAACAAAAGCTTTACAGAGAAAAGGCTGTCTTGGCAGAGGATTGCTCCCTCCTCGCATGCTTTCCTGTGTCCTCAGCTTTGCTGTTTCCCTGCAGACTACCGCCAAGATTAACGCTGGCTCCAACATTCATCTCCACTTTGCTTTTCTCCCTCCGTTTTCTCTCCTCCGTTTCTTTAATAGCTTTGGCAAGAACAGCGGAAACGAATGTGATTCACTGTGCTGGGTCTTGGGTATCCACCTCCTGAGTTATCTCTTTCCTTCCCCCATTCTCTCCTGCCTCCCTCCGCTCCCTCTTCTGCATCCTTCCTCCTTTGGCACCTCTCCTCTCTCCACCTCCACCCCTGCTTTTCTCCTTTCTTTATCCTCTCTCCCCAAAGTAATGCTTCTGAATGTTCCTGACTCTTCCACTTGACCCAGAGAGAGACAGCTTGCAAAGGGAGCATTCTGGAGGACAGCTCCAGTGTGATCTCTGAGGCCACATGTCATTCCAGCTCACTTCAGATCCACAGTTGTACCACTCTTCAGATGCTTCCCTATCCCAGAGGCTCCTATTTACAGTTCTCTCCTGGCTTTTGTTTTTCAGCATTTGAAGTCCACAAGCAGGCAAGCCAACTAGGCAGGAAGTTAGGATTGCCACACACTGCCGAATGAATTCAGGGATGAGCCTATCAAATTGTTCATTTTCTCAACATGATCCAAGTGAATTTCTGGATAAACAACACTTATGAAGACATCTTTGAATAATTTTATTCAGTGAAACACCAGGTTTTTATTTCCCATTTAAACATTTACTGGTTTTCTGAACACTGTATTCTAATCACGTTGAAACATTTTGTTTCTAGGGCTTGTGGAAACGCTGATGGCTGAGCTGCCAAAGAATGAAAGGGATGGCCAGCAGTATTTATCCAGATTCTGTTCAAGTCCCATAATCTTTGGAGCCTGCAAAAATTCAGCTGAGAAGCATGGAGAAGAGGCTTGCTCCAGGGAACCCTTGGCACTTTCTGCTTCCGCTTGGATCAGAAATACCATGAGAACATCTTTTTCCCCCTTGTTACATTTCAACACTCAGGCCTTCACTTGCAGACGGAGGGGAACAGAGGGAGCCCGAAAAGGAAGGCAGAAAAACACCACTGAACTTTTCTTAACCTAGAAGTTATTGCAGCCTTTATGCGAAGGTGTGGGCCAGAACCTCCTCAGCTGAAGCCAATTGCCTTGTCCTAGGAAACCACGCAGGGATCTGTTACCCACACAGAGTTCCTGTGGAAGGCAGTCATTCCCCACCACATCCTGGAAGCCTTGAATGGAAGTTTACCTTCTGACCCCAGCACCCCTTCACAGCCCTGGTCCTCTCTCCACTGCACCTAATCAGAAATTAAGCCTCACAGACACAAGCTTTGTTGCTCATGCAGTGTGCTCCATGTCAGTTTGAAGATGTGCCAGTGGATGGGTTGCAAACATTAACTATAGTCCTGGGGTCTGTGGAGCTGGGAAGTAGCTAAGCATTTCCTTAGGCTGGGGCAAGAAGGTGTGTGTGTGTGTGTGTGTGTGTGTGTGTGTGTGTGTGTGTGTGTGTGTGTGTGTTGTTAGCAACAGGGCATGCTTGCTAATGGCTATGGGATTTCATCTGGTTAAGAAAACATTCTCAGGTTGATTGTGGAGTGGTTGCATCACTCTGAGGGTATATGAAAAACCAATGGTTTGCCCCTTTTAAATGAGTGGATTGTGTAATTGTGAACTTTATTTTAATTAGGCTGTCATAGTGAAAAGAAAGAAGTAGTCTTCAGGTCTTTGCAATGGGACTTGGCAGTTCGTCCCTTGAAGAACGGAATCCAGCTTTGCATTGGTCTGCTCTGCCTTTCTTAGGTCCTATGTTGCCATAGAATATGCAGGGTGGCTGTCAAATGTTGACATGGGATAACTGACCAAAAGATTGAAATTTAAATCTTATTTATTTCTCACTGATTTTAATTCAACCTCATTTAGCCAAATAGAGCTTATGATATCCTGGAGACACAACATTGTATAATGAACCTTCTGTGGGATGGTCTTTCTGTATTTTGTGAATATGTGTTGCTAGCATTGGTTAATAAAGAAGCAGTTTTGGCCTATGGAAAGATAGCTTATAGCCAAGTAGAAAATCCAAGCAGAGAGACAGGAGAAAAAATGGCAGTGTCAAGGAGATTATAATCCAGCTGCCCAAGAAGCAAGATGTGAAAGTGCTGGTAATCCACCACCCACATGGCTATGCATAGATTAATAGAAAAGAGATAATTTAAGATGCAAGAGCCAGCTAATTAATAATGAGCCTGCGGAAGAAACCAAACAATTTGTCATTAACGTACGGTTCTGTGTGTTTATTTGAGACCAAGCAGCTGCAGGACACAAGAAAACTTCCAGCTACATAAACTATTTGTTTTCTAGATTATACTGAGTAATTAATAACTAAGGTTCAGACCTTAGCCACTAACACAAGCTTCCCAGTGCCCAGTGCCAACTGTCCCCACATATCCAACAAATGTATGTCTATGTCAAGTGTCCAGCATTTATAAGGTGTCCTGATTTGCAAAACAGGACTGAAACAAGAGAGCAGGCGCAGAACCCTTTTACTGTGTTCAGATCCTTTTTTAAAAATGCAAGAGTTATGGCTAGGAAGGAAGATCAGTAGATAAAAATGCTTGATGCACAGCATGAGAATCTGAGTTTGAATCTTTGGATCCAACAATAAAAGTCAGGCATTTGCCAGTTAGATACCTATAACACTAGCTTTGTGGGGAGAGGAGACCAGAGGGTAACTGAGGCATACTGGCTGCCAACCTAGCTCCAAGTTCAGTGAGAGACCCTGACCAGGGTGCACTGAGAGCTTCCCCTGTGACACACACACACACACACACACACACACACACACACACAGAGAGAGATGGCTTTAACAACATTTGGAGTCAAATTATTTAAATGTTGAAAAATTACAACAAGACAATCAGCACATTCAAAAAAGATTTGTGTTGATGATCTGGGCCAGCAAGTTTGATTTCTATTGCTCTTGAAGATGATGTAACTGTGGCTTAATAAGAAAAATTATCAAAGGGATTATGAGCTTTCTTGGCAAAATCCAGGGAGAAAAGGTCAAAAAGAACACCCACCTACAAACTTGTCATGCATTTGGACTCAAAATAAATTCTACTCTACAAAAAGGAAAGAAAGAAAAAGGGAAGAAAGGAAGAAAAAGAAAAAAGGAAAAAAAAAAAACATGAAACCAGAAAGATAGAAAACAACACCATTCAAAAAGTGGGTTAAAAAATCTAATTTATGTTGATTTTATTGTTCTCTTAGTAAAATAGAAACTTCCACATAAAATGAAGACTTTGAGTTCTAACTTTTAAAGAATTGGCATGCTTACATCAATTCTTAAAAGGTTTTATAACTAATGAACTCGGATTTCTTTTAGCATGGCATAAAATCCATTTGTACAGCTTTTAATTAAGGATGCAGCCTAGGCAATTAAAAGGGAGGGAAGGGACTACATCCAATGTCCTGTGAGAACTCCAGTCGGAAAAATTATGGTAATGCTGTGTGTTCTGAAGCCTTCTCTGAGTATCACAGAGAGTGGTGAGGAGTCATCCTCACCACACAAGGACATTCTGTATAAGGCTAATAATTAGGAGCATTTAATTTTGATGTGTATGGGCCTTGTTTACCTCTAATCTCCCTGGCCTTTGCTAGGGGACTGGGATCCAGCAGAAGGATCATCTAAAATTGAGTTCAGAAAACAGAGACCGGGTCAAACTCCCAGCCCATAATACAAATACTGCAGTTGCATCATAGACAGGGGAATTCCTAATGTGGGTTTTAATATTTAAAGTTGTCAGTGCCATTATTGAGAATATTAGGATGCTTTCGTGCCTAACTGATTAAAATTACATTTGGAATAATAAATGACATGTAATGTACAAATAGCTGTCTACTCTCACTTTATTTTTTTAAAGTCTGAAAAGTCTGAACAACTGTAATGGAAAGTGGCCTGAAGTACTTCAGGGACGTTTGGGCTGGGGGCAGGATACAATGTCCAGCCAGCTGTTATGTTGTAAAAGAGTTTGACACAAGTCTGGAAAGAGCCTCCCTCTGCCCTCATCAAGCTGAAGGGAAGGATCCTCTGTGAGCACAGGCACATTTCTTTCCTGGTCTCTGAATGGCTGGGGATTTCCGTTAAAGTAAGTCTAAAGCCTGCTGGGACAAGCCAGCCCTTCAGTTGACTGAATCCAAGCCTTAGTCTTTTATTAAACATACAGGGCAAACTTTAAATATGTTGTGTATGCTTGCTAAAGCCCCGCCAGGTCTTTGTCAAAGCTATCTCAGATCCATTTTCCTATCAAGAAGTCTTTATTTTTACTTTGTGTAGGTGAGTGGGTGTTTTACATAAACATGCTCATACATCTGTGTGTTATGTGTTTATAGTGCCTGATGAATCCAGAGATGATGTTTTATTACCCTGGAACCAGAGTTATAGACAGATGTGAGATGCCATGTGGGTGCTGGGAACTGAACCCAGCTCTTCTGCAGGAGCAGCCAGTGCTTTTAACCACTCAGCCGATTCCCCTCACCTCTGCCCTTCATTTAATTCTTTAGAGTCAAAGCCACACACAGTGCAGTATTGTTTGTTGTGTCCCTCAGAGCCAGAACACTGGGTTCCATTCTTCTTAGGTTGTCTTCCAGGTGAAGAATATGAACTCAGAGCCATACATTCTCCACTGGAATTCTGAGGACCTTCTTGGGGTATATATGCACCGCTTGACAATTTCCCCAATTTCCCAGGCAAAGCACCTGAAATAGCCTTGAGCTCATCTGCTGTCCTCACTCCAAGTATACTTGGAGAATGAGACAAATACTCCATGCTCCTGGGATGAAGGTCAAGATGAGCCTGAAGTGCCCCAGGCATGAGAAATGGTAAAGTCATCACAACCTCCCTGAACACATCAGCCTCTCCTCCAAAGTAAAAAAAATGACAATTCTTTTAAAAAAAGTTCATATATTTTATAAGTAGTTTTAGCTTCTGAGAATAATGATTGGCATGTGCAAAGTGCTCCCATACACTACAACAGACTTCCCGACTCCTTCCTGCTCCTATTAGCACTTACATTAGCAAGGGACTGCTGTGACAGAAGATGGATGTTAGATGATGATGATCTAGCCCACAGCTGACATAAGAGCTCTTTCTTGGGGGAGGGGAAAATTTCACAAGTCTTGATAAAGGAGAAACAATGTGGTCTTCCCCTGGCAGCATCACACTTAAAAGCTCCTTGCCCTAAAAAGTCTCCTGTGACTCACCTCTTCATCCCTCTCTCCTTCTAAAAATAGGGATGGGATTATGTTATTCCCGTTTACAACTATTAAATTAAAATGGCTCCCCAGTGCCTCCTGTACTACACACCAGCCTATTAATCTGCTGTGATCCACTTTACCTACAGGAGTTACCCCAAGGAGCCCAAGTGCTTAGTTGAGGGCACAGGAAACTTTCATGCTATGATTTTAACTTGCACAAAACTTGACCATCACTGATGTAGTATCCTGGCTTTGGGATGTGGACACAGCCTCTCTGCTCCCCACCTGCCTGACTCTGAGTTGGTGCCCACCAACAAAGTCTTCCAAGACCAAAGGCTCATTGGGAAATGCTTACAAAAAAATAGGAGATTTGGTACAATCTGGTGGACAGCTGGAGTACATTTCTTTCACTCATGTAACAGGCATTTCCCAATAGCCAAGATGGAGGGCCCAGCCTTTCAGTGGATATCATACTGCTTGCTTCTACACTACTGGGTTTCCATAGAACACTTTTGAAAGGTCCTGAGTGTTATCTTGTCTGTCTCTTTTTACTTTGCCCTTCCACTCTCCACCCTAATTTAAATCTTTCGGATGTGAAACTACAAGAAAATGTGTTTTCTGGACACAGCAGGGCAATTACACACATGCACTTGCAACACTTGTGACTGGACACACAAAACCTCAGCAAACTCAAGCCAGACAAAATTCCAGCATGCAGAGGGGGATGGGCACCAACTATTGGCATTTGATACTGGCTGAGAGAGGGAGACCTGTTTTTTGTTTTGCCTTTTGTTATTGTTTTCGGTTTTTTTAAGGGTGTGAGTTCTGGTAGGTTCATCATTCTCCTGTGAATGCCACACACTAAAATTGGGGTTTATATGGGAGAAGTTGTTAGAAGGGGTAAATATGATCAAAATACATTGTACGGAATTCCCAAAGAACTAATAAAGATGTAAAAAGAAACAAAACGTACACACACACTACCACCACTACACATACCACAACACACACACACACACTGCTCACCCAGGAAATATCACCAGCACGCAGGTAGGGAAATAAACATAGATTTCTAAGTTGCTTTCTAGAAAAGTCATATTAAATCTAGTGCCTGCCCAAAGAAAACTGGAACATCGGCTAATCAGCACTGGTTTGTGTGGTTAAAATCCACAGAACTGAGTTTGATGCACAGAACACAGTCATGGTATCACCAATGATTTCCATGATTACAGCCCTGTGGAGATTTTTCCATGCACAGCCCTGTCCATGCAGTCCTGCTTGGACACATTGACATTTTGTATCTCCTTTCATTTTAAACTATATTTTTTGTCTTGTTCTAGTTGTGCCCCCATAATCTGAGGCCACTTCCCTTGCAGTTGTGAAGACCCTGTTTCTTACTTATCCCTACTGAGGACCACTAGGCTGATTAGTAAGGAAAGAACTGGATGGTTTTTTGTGAGGTATAATTTCTGTTTTTCTGACTCAAGGCTTTTTTGTTCTTGTTTTTTCAAGAAAAAAAAGGATTCATGCTTTCAGTCTTGAGTCTTCATCTCTTATAAATGGAAATTACCTTTCTTTTATTATTTGAAAATGCCACCATATAAATTTCAATCTTTCTTGGATAAACATCTAAACCTATGAATTTACTTCCACAGGCCTCTCTAGATACACCTTATATTTGCAGGTAGGCAGCTCCTGGGTGTCCCATTACCATTGTTTTACATTTCCATCATTGTGTTATGGTTTTCTACCAAAACTATGGTTTGTTTGGTAATTCTTTTAATTTTTGAAATGTATCTTATTGTTTTGTTTTTTAATTAAGATGATTCAAATATCTTCTTGATGAATTATTCTTGGTGTAACAGAAGGTAATTACTTTATTTTAATTATTATTTTCTCTATATCAGTAAATGTGTTTTTCTTTCAGTTTGGCTGTAATTTTGCACATCTTTATTGAGGTTGCTTTTTATTCACTCTGTTTTGGGTTTATTATTTATAAGAAGCATGTGATTTTTAAGTGCTCCTGATTTTATTAATCTAATATATCTTTATTACATTCGGTAATGAATAACTTTAAAATAAGAACTACCTAAATTCTTGTACTCCATTTATCAACAAGTATCTTTATGTGTTTTAGTCTTCCATATTCTCCAAATGTTTCAGATTTTTTCTATCTCCTTCATAATTTTCTCTAAGGACCTGAGAGATTCTTACTTGGGTAGTTAACTGAAACGTCTTAACTTTTGTCTCAAAATAATAAATAGGAGCCCAAGCCTGGTGGTATAGGCCTGAAATCACAGCTACGTAAAACACAGATGTTGGGGTGTCCCTACTTTAGGCTTATGTGGGCTACAAAGTCAACTCATAGAACTTAGTGAGACCATATGTCAAAATAAAAAAAATAAAATCTGTTTATATATATATATATGTACATATGTAATCTGAGATATAACTCAGGAGAAGAGCACAATGCCTAGAAAGCACCAAGCACCAGGTTCAAACCCCAGCACCACTATAAAATTATAAAATCACTGGGATGGATCACCTCCTACCTAAGTCTAACTTTTCTGAAAATTGCAGTTCTGGCTAACGTTAGCCACCGGTCTTCCTTGTCATTCTTTGATGGGGTTGAGTGCAATGGACAAAACATCCACAATTAATTATGATTTCTTATTGTCAATATTAATTAAATCTACTAATGTATTTTTATCAGTCTTTGGGTGGAATTTTGTTAATGTGAAAATAGCTTGAATTTTCTTATCCTCCTTTTCTCCTGTCCTCTCTGCCTCCCAAGTACCCGAGGCTAGACCTGAACTCCTTCTCACCCCACCTCTATCTCCTAAGTATTATTTATTTCCTTTATTTTTCTTTTTAATTTTTCTTTCTGTTCAGGAATAATATTCATCTGAGCAGAGAATTCAAAAGTTGATATTTTTTTCCTCTTCTCAAGGCCATTTGCAGTTTTGGGGCTTACTGCTATGATTACTGTTGTTATTGTTATCATCATTATTATCTACAACAGAGATGTCATGCCATCTGCCCCTTCATCTTTCTCATTGTCAATAACTTCCCAGAAGGTTGTCTGCATCTCTTGGGTCTGTCTGTCTTTATTGTCGTTCTCCAGTTTTCCTACAGTGTAGTATTGATTTTTGATCCTGTGAATTCACAGAGCACCCTTTAAGCCAGAAGATGTCTATGTGCCTTCAGTTTGGGATGATTCTTGGATATTATGTCCTGAGCTAATGATTGCCAACTGTAACCTTTATCTTTGCTTTGGAATTTTAAATAATACTGATGTTTAGAGGTCCCAGAAGAGCATGAGAGTCTTCTCCTTCCTGCCCCACCCTCAAATGGAACCCTTGTTTTCTTAATGCTGTTTGTGGGATGTTCTCACCATGTCTTTCTGGCTTGCTTCTGCTGGCATGATCAGCAGAGTGTGATTCTAAATGGACTCCTAAGCAGCTTCCCTTCTGATTTATGTCTTTGAAAGACCCTGTTGGCTCTTCTTCACCAAGATTACTTTGTCCTAATGCTCCTTTATGTCCCAATGTCTTGTCTTTTAAAATAGGTGGGTCTTTTAGCAGATATATATATTTAGGACTGGGATATAACTCAGTGGGATAGTACTGTCCTGGAATTTCTTTTTATCCTCTGAGGATTTTAGAAATGCTTTTATTTTGACTTTCTCTGGAACTTGTGCATTGTCTGTTGGTGACTGTGTCATGTCACAGCACTCCACTGTCACTGTCTGCTCCTGAATGTGCTGTGTTTCTGGTCTACAAAGAGGTGAGCCCTCGATCTCCTTCCTACTCTCTGCCTGACATTGCCTGTCTGTTCTCATCATATGGCTCCTCTGGGCCATGTCCAGTTAGGAACACTATGGGTTCTGTGACTGCTGTCACCATGGTGGGCTTGGGTACAAGGTGTCTCCATTGTCCCTTTCTTTCCAGAATGCAGCTCCTATTGAAGAGCAAATATTCAGTGATCTAGGCATTTCCTTCTAGGCCTGGGAGCCTCCAGCTGGTTCTATAGAGGCCTGTGTGTCCCAGGGAACATGGTGGCTTCTGCAGCAGCTCTTCCTGGACTCATATGGAGGCCTCAGGCTGGATCCACTGTCTGTTGTCCTGGTTCTGAGGTCCCAGAGGGTTTGGCTCTTGTTTCTGTGTTCCTGTGGGGTTTGTTCTTATTATTTTCTTTCTTGACTTATCTGCCACTCTGTGTGTTTGGGATGTGAGGTGACACGCTAAACTGAAATATCAAAAGTTTTTCTTCCCAGCAGCCTCCCTCCAGAGCCTCTCTTTTTGTAATTATTGGGGATTGAACAGAAGAGCTCACATATTTCAGGACAAGTACTGTACCCACTGAGCAAAAATTCCAGCCACTGAAAAAAGTTTACTTGCTAAATTGGTCAAGCTGAACTTAAACTTGCAATTTTTAAAAATGATCTATCTATCTATCTATCTATCTATCTACCTACCTACCTATCAGTCTACCTATCTATCATTTATCTGTTGTGTGTGCCTGCACTGTGTATGTGTACCACATGCCTGCAGGTGCCCAAGAAAGCCTAAGGGTACCAGGTCCCTTGGAACTGGAGCTACAAGTGGTTGTAAGCCATCATATGAGTATTGGGAACTAAATCTGGATCCTCACCAAGAGCAGTGGATGCTCTTTACCATAGAACCATCTCTCAAACCCCTTAAACTTACATTCTTAGGCCTCAGTCTCCCAATACTAAAAACATAATTTTTAATGACTACAGATAATTTGGTTATACAACACTTACTTATTTGTCATTTTGTTTCATTGTTTAACCTTTGTAATTACAAATAACTATAAATCCACACAGTGTTTTAAAGCCTATTCATACTGTACAACAGATTCCTCAGAACACAGAAGTCTGTGTCAAAAATGTTTTAGTGAAGCTACTTTCATATATTAATGGTTATTGGTTTTTTCCCACAGTGGGCAATTATTTTCCACCAACCTTTTGTGAATGTGGTACAGGTGTGGACTGTATAGAGGTATGATTACAGATATGACTGGGGATATAGACACAGGTATGGAGATGAAGTGTGACTGTGAATGTCACGAACAGGGATGTGGGTAGAAGCAGAGGTGTTGATGGAGAGTAAGGGGTGTGAAGGTGGTGCCATCCATGTTACACTTGTGATCAGGAATTGGGAAGGAATGAATGGTACAGAGCCAACCTCCTCTTCCCCTATCTCTTCTTCTGGACATTCCTCCATTTCTACCTTCTTTTCTTCATTCATTTCTCCCTCCCAACACTTCTTTCTTTTTCTCTCCATCTTTCCCATTTACATGGCATGCTGTATAGCCTAGGTTGACCTTGATCTCTCAATCTTCTTAGTGCTGGTTGCACACCTAAGACTGGAATAGATATGATTGATTTCAAACACTTGAATCATAGAGAAAAGCATAAAGAAAATAAAAGCAGTATTTTAAATTTTCTTTTGATATATACACTTTTATATTGCCTACTGTCCATGACATGATGATACATAATTATTTTACATTAACGGGATAAGTAAAAGATTAGGTGTAAGTGGTTGTTGTAAATGGTTCTGGTCCAGACTTTCCAGGACTGGACCAGAGGTTTAGTTTCACTCTCAGCACCACTTAGCCTCAAATAATCACACACAGGCTTATATTATTTTTACGCTGATTGACCTAAGGCACAGGCATATAATTTGTTAGTGCTTGCTCTCAATCTAAACCTTCTTGTTTAGCTGCGTGGCTTGGTGCCTTTTCTCATAGCAGCATTTCAGTTTCCTTCCTCTGTGTCTGCTGCCATCTCCTTTTCATGTCTCTGGCATCTGTCTCTGTTCTTCTTGTACTCAGAGTTTTCTTACCCTGTTAATCCTGTATACACTTTCTGTTTGCCTTTGGCCAATCAGCTTTTTGTTAAATCCATAGGCGGGACAAATATTTAAAATGACAGGAAACATAACATAATCCCACTATAATTGGTTTTTATTTTATTTTCCCCCTAAAAATATGGTCATCTTTCTAGTTACTGAAAGTTCTCTGTAAACTTATGTCTAGTGTTTATTATTTGTTCACGTTTTAATGACTGTCTTCTAACATCATCAGTCTTATAACTGTGTAAGTCACTACTAGTTTTCACACTGAAAACTAGTACAGTGAACATTTGAGACCCTGTGATAGTCCTCCACCACCCACCCTTCCTCACCAGATACAGCTGTGCTCCCTTTACAAACCAAGCTCTGATGTCTGCAGGACCCAGGGGTGGAAAGGGATCTGGTTGTGTGAGCAGATGTCCATTTATTGGCTGACAGGAGACAAGTTGCACACAAGGACAGGGTACCATGCAAGCTTCAAAAGCAATGTTTTGGGGGCGTTTCCCTCAAAGAATAAAGCACTCAGAAAAGAATATTCAGATAACACAGAGCATCCTGTGAGTATAGAGTGCTGTGCTGAAAGGAAGTTAGGAGAAGGCAGGTAATATGGAGACCCAGTGAGTCAGCTCCATGAGAGGCAGTGGTACCCTGAAGGAGGCCAGGAACAGGAGTAGCCAGGTGTCTGGTCTGAAGAGAAGTAGCCAATTTCCCAGGGTACATTTGCTGAAGACAGGTCACAGGGCAGAGGGAGGTATTGTGTTCTGAGTATGAGAAGTGACTGTGGAATCTATTAAACTGTGACAATAGACTCAATGGAACTGTGACAATGGACTCTATAGAATTGTGACTGTAGACTTGATGGAAATGTGACTGTGGACTCTATTGAACTGTGACTGTGGACTTTATGGGACTGTAACAGTGGTTTCTATGACTGTGAACTCAATGGAAATCTGATGACTGTGAAATTTATGGATCTTGGACAATAGACTCTATGAAGTGTGACTGTAGACACTATTGAACTGTGTCTATAGAGTCTATGGAACTGTGACTGTGAACTCTATGAAACTTACTCAAGATACTGTGGAACTCAGATGACTGTCGACTATATGGTACTGTGACTGTGGACTGTATAGAACTGTGACTGTAAATTCCATGGAAGTGTTACTCTGGACTCTATGGATCTGTTACTATTTTTTTTATGGAACTGTGACTATGAACTCTATGGAACTGTGACTGTAGACTCTATAGAAATCTGAAGACTCTAGTTTTTAGACAACTGTGACTCCGGACTCTGTGGAACTCTGAAGAATGTGAAGTGTATGGAACTGTAACTGTGGACTCTATAGAACTGTGACTGTAGAGTCTATTGGACTGTGACTGTAGACTCTATAGAATTGTGACAATGGACTTTATGAAACAATGACTGAAGACTATTTGTAACTGTGACTATAGACTCAAAGGATTTCTGATGACTGGGGACTGTATGGAGCTCTGATGACTGGGGACTCTATGGAACTGTGACTGTGGACTTTATGGAACTGGGACAATGGACTCTGTGAAACTGTTAAAATGGACTCCATGGAACTGTGGACTCATTGGAACTGTGACTGTGAACTCAATGGAAATTTGATGACTGTGGAATCTATGGAACTGTGGCTATACAGTCTATAGAACTATGACAATGGACTCTATGGAACTGTGACTGTACACGCTATGAAAATCTGATTACTGTAGACTCTATGGAAATGTGACTGTGGACTCTATAGAACTCTGACTATGGATTCTATGGAACTGTGACTGTAGACTCAATAGAACTCTGATGACTCTAGTCTCTTTGGAACTGTGACTGTGAACTCTATGGAACTTTGATGACTGTAGATTCTGTGGAATTCTGATGACATCAGACTATATGAAACTGGACAGTACACTCTATGGAAATGTGACTGTGGAGTCTATGGAACTGTGATTGTGGAATCAATGGAACTCTGAATGTAGAATCTCTGGAACTTTGACTATGGACTCTATTGAACTTTGACTAAGGAGTCTGTAGAACTTTGACTGTGGACTCTAGGAAACTGTGACTCTAGATACTATGGAACTCAGATGACTGTCAACTATATGGAACTGTAACTATGGACTCTATAGAACTGTGACTGTAAACTCCATGGAAGTGTGACTCTGGACTCTATTGATCTGTGACTGTATTTTCTATGGAACTGTGACTGTGAACTCTATAACCTGTGACTATAGAAACTATCAAATTCAGATGAGTGTGGACTCTATAGAACTGTGACTGTAAATTCCATTGAAATCTGACAGTTGACTCTACAGAATTCTGAAGACAATAGACTCTAAATAACTGTGACTCTGAACTCTATGGAACTTTGAAAAATGTTGAGTGTTTGGAAATGTAACTTGGACTCTATCACTGTCGACTCTATGGAACTATGACTGTGGACTCTAGGGAACTATGACTGTGGACTTTATGAAACTATGACAATGGTCTCTATGAAACTATGACTGTATACTCTCTAGAACTGTGCCTTTGGACTCTATGGTATTGTGATTGTAGACTATAGAAATGTGAATGTGGACTATATGGAACTCTGATGACTGTGGAATCTATGGAATTGTTACTGTAGACTCTTTGGAGCTGTGACTGTAGACTCTATGGATCAATGACTGGAAAATATGTGGAACTGTGACTCTAAATACTATGGAACTCAGATGACTGTCGACTATATGTAACTTTGACTGTGGACTCTATGGAACTGTGACTGTAAATTCCATGGAAGTGTGACTCTGGACTCTATGGATCTGTGACTGTATTTTCTATAGAACTGTGACTGTGAACTCTATTGTACTGTGATTGTGATCTCTATAACCTGTGACTGTAGAAACTATGGAATTCAGATGATTGTGGACTCTATGGAAATGTGACTGTGGACTCTATGGATCTGGCTGTAAATTCCATTGAACTGTGACAGTTGACTCTACAGAAACCTGAAGACTATAGAATCTAGGGAATTGTGACTCTGGACTTTATGGAATGTGACAATGAACTTTATGGAACTGTGGACTCTCTGGATCTGTGATTGTGAACTTAATAAAATTTGAATACCATGGAATCTATGGAACTGTGGCTGTAGATTCCATGAAACTATGACAATAGATGCTATGGAACTGTGACTGTGGACTTTATGGAACTCTGAATGTGAACTTGATGGAACTGTGACTGTGGGGTCTATGTAACTATGATGACTATGAACTCTATAAAACTGTGACAGTAGACTCAATAAAATATGACTGTAAGACTGTATGGAACTTTAACTATTGACTGTATGAAACACTAGTGACTGTAGACTCTATGGATCTATGATGATTATGGACTCTATGGAACTGTGACTATATAATCCAAGGAACATTGATGACTGTGAAATCTATGGAACTGTGAATGTAGAGTCTATGGAACTATGACAGTGGAGTCTATGGAAAAGTTACTGTAGTCTTACTAGAACTCTGATGACTGTAAAATCTATGGAACAGTGACTGTAGAGTCTATGAAACCATGACTGTAGACTCAAAAGAACTCTGATGACTCTGGACTCTATGGAGCTATGACTTTAGAGTCTATTGAACTGTGCCCTTGAACTCTATGGAGCTGTGACTGTAGACACTATGGAACTCAAGTGACTGTGTACTATATGAATCTGTGGCTTTGGAGTCTATAGAACTGTGACTGTAAACTCCATGTAACTGTGACTGTGTACTCTATGGAACTCTGACTGTAAACTCCGTGTAACTGTAACTGTGGACTCTATGGGACTCCATCTGTATAGACTTTATGGGTCTGTGAATGTAGACTCTATGGGACTCTGATAACTTTTATTTGTAATTGTGGCTGTGGACTCTGTGGAACTGCGACTGTAACTCTATGAAACTATGACTGTGGACTCTATGGAACTCTTTTGACTATAGACTCTATAGAACTGTGACTGTAGACTCTATGAAACTTTGATGAGTGTGGACTCTATGGAACTATGTAGTAGACTCTATGGAATTCTGAATACTGTAGTTTCTATGAAACTGTGATTGTGAACTCTATTGAAATGTGACTGTGGACTTTTTGGGACTCTGATAACTTTGGACTCTATGGAACTGTGACTGGTAGAGTCTATGGAACTGTGACTATAGACTTCATGGAATTGTGACTCTAGACTCTATGGAACTGTAATTGTGGAGTCCATGAAACTGTTACAACTTTAGACTCTACAGAATTGAGACTGTGAACCCCTTGGAACTGTGGGGCCAAGTCATTCCTGTCTTCCAATGTTGCTTTTGTCATTTATATTATATAATTCAATGAGAAAGTATGTATGAAATGAGTGATGAAAACAGTTCTGGAGAAGCCAGAAGGCGCACCTATGATATGAGAGCAAAGGATAGTGGGGAAAAAATGATATGGGAAGAAATGCTGCATGAGAAAAATGACATTGACCCTGGGCAGCCACGCTGAAGTCTGTTAATTCCACAAGTCTAGACATCAGAAGAGCAGTCTAAGCTGTAGACATGTGGCTTTCAAACCTTGGGGCTGAGAGGGAAAAGTGAGAAGGCCAGGTCAGCCCTCAGGGACTCATGGGAATATCAGGATGAGATCTGTAGTACTGGACAGGAGAACACACACTGGATACAGAGTGGGACCCAGAGCTGACAGATATATCATCAAACCAGAGAATGGAATCCAGACAGGTGTAAAGACAGAAATAGAATGGAGCAAAGCCCCTGAAGCCTATTTATGAAGAGCCAAGGCCCCAGCGTGGGACCCCACACTCCAACCAGACAGAGCTCCTCCATGTTTCATGTACTGCAACATGACATCAGCTTACATGGGTCAAGGTGGGGTCTGGAAACACCTGTGCTGTTCAGGCTCAGGGACTCCAGGCAGCTGCTTCAATGACATCATCTAAGCCCTTTAGGCCTCTACAGGAACCCACACAGATTGCAGCAATGTTGACACCATTGTGTGGGTCCCTCATCAGTCTCAGGGTTAGAGTACCTCTCCTCCTTTGAGAGCCTACATCCCTATCAGAGCAAAGTCTGGAACCAGAAGGACCTGCATTCAGTGCAGTAAAGGCCAGCTGGCATCTGACAGCAGGTGCCACCCTGGGGTGGGTGGCAGCTGGAAAGCAGTGTCCTATTGTGTCTTCCTGATGGAGGCCTCAGACATGAATACAAAGGAATTCAAATTAGTAGTAGAATAAAAAAAAAAAAAAACACTCGGTACCAGCAGGTGCCCAGTGTCTCAGTTATCAGCCCAGTGTCACTCAGAGCCTCCTCAGGGCACAGCCTCTCACCACACAATGCTGCTTTTGCAGTACAGCGAATGGTTGCAGGATCACATATCACAGCCAAGAATGGATGCAAACTGTAAATCAAAAGCATAAAATATATGAATGGAGAGGAAATGCATTCTGGCTGTAAGAAGAGACATCTGTTGGGCTCCATATAATATAATTAACAACTGGAACCAAGTGGGGGCCAAGGATTGCCCTGTGCCCCCTGGGAAGAAGCCTGTTTAACATGATGACCTCATGAAGCCCAGGAAGAAATTTACAGGGTCATCTGAGACCACCAGGGAAAATGCTTATCTGGGAGAAGGGATGTTCAATGTTTAAAAAATGTGTGCATACCACTCAGAAATGAGGAAGGGGCTGGACCAGCTTGTATAGTGACATCATTCTGCTCTCCCATGCTTGTAGTGGTGTATCTTCAATGGCCCTGTCACTTCCTCTGTTCCAGGAAAACACACATGGGGTGTCCTTGGTCATTGGTCTGCTCCCCCAAGGCCCATTATTCTATGACAAGCTACCTAACATGAGTTCACCCCATCAGTAAATTCAGACCACATGTGACATCGAGAGATAGAAGTCGCTTTCAGTTCCCTTTTTGGTTTGTTCTGACAAAGGAATAGCTTGAGAAGTAGTGACAGTGGCAAAGGTCCTCACTGGTTATGCAGGTTGTTCAGATCATGCCTAGGTCCCAGTCCTGAGCACACCATGTTTCAGTGCAGTAGCCATTGTCCTTTTAGGTGACTGGTTCAGGTGGCTGTACTAAGAAAGCACACTGATTTTTTTTTCTGAAAAAATAATTTTGAGTCAAAGGATGAGACCATATATTTAATGCTAGGATGTTAATGTGGGATTTGAGATTATTCACAGAAAGAGCCTTTGTCTTTCTGTAAAGCTTGCTGCAATGAGCTCCTGGGACATGAACAAAACATGCAAACAACTTTAATTAATTTTTTTTTTTGCAGTGTGTCTTGAATGAATGTACCTAATTGTGAGAAGGAGGGTTTCTATTGATGTGAAGAGACCTCATGACCATGCAGTTCTTATGAAAAGAAAGCATTTAATGGAGTGGCTTATAGATTCAGAGCTTTGGTCTGTTATTATCATGGCATGGTAGGATGCAGGCAAACATGGGGTAGGAGCTGAGAATCCTACATCTTGATCTTTAGGCAACAGGAAATGGTCTGAGAAACTGGACGTGGCTTGAACATATATGAGACTTCAAAGCCTTCCTCCACAGTGACACACTTCCTCCAACAAAGCTATACCTACTCCAATAAGGCATACCTCCTAATGGTGCCCATTTCATTTAGGGAATATTTTTTTTTCAAATCACCATAGGGGGTTTTGTGGAAAATGGTTTTCCAATTTTCAACCTTCTCTTCACCATCAAGTTTATGGATGACAATGATGGGCAAGCAGGAGCCTGAGACTCTGGGGTGGTTTTGACTGCTCATCTTTAAATGGCGTAAGCTTGTTTTGACAGTCTCTGACAGACTTTCAGTCCTTCTTTCTCAGGAGTCTGCAACAGGAAGTCTTTGAATGTTGACACCAAAATAAACTAATATTCTAGTATAGGAAACATATGCACTTCACATCATTGTTACAATTGTAGACTTTGGTAACCAGTGTGTGTGCAGTTGTAGATGGTCACAGCTAACTGAAAGCATTGACTATCTACAGGTATCACAGCAACATATTCCTTTCAAGGTCTGCAGTGCCTGTATATCCCTTGCACCAATGCAATTCTTCCATGCCTGAGTTTTCAAGAAGGTATCATCCTTCGCTTTGGTTAGCTAACCTGCTCCTTTGACTTCAACAATCTTTTTTCCCACCATCTCTAAGATCTTTATGTCTCAAGCTTTGACTTATTTCTCCTGATAACACTTCTACCTGGAATTCCAAGTGGCTTGCATATGCCAGTACATCACACTGTGTCTCTTTCTTTGCCAATATCTTCATTGTTGCTGTAGCCAGAAGTTTCTGACCAAGCCTTCCCAGCCTAGCCCCAAAGTTTGAACCTACCCACAGCTGTTTTGTCCCAACTAATCACATGAAAGCTTATATTAATCACAAACTGTTTGCCTATGACTCAGGCTCATTACCAACTAGCTCTTATAACTCATCTCATTTCTATTAATCTATTGTATGCCATGTGGCTCATGGCTTTACCTGTGTTCCATTATATCTTGCTGTCTGGGCAGCCACCTACAATATCTTCTTGACTCTGCCCTCATCTTTTATCTATGCTTAGATTTCCTGCCTGCCTTCAAGCTGCCTTATGATAGGTTAAAACAGCCTCTTTATTAACCAATGGTATTCACCGTGTGCAGAAAGACATCCCACATCAATTGTAGCTTTCACCTTCTCATCAACTGTATGTTAGTATTTACCTATGAAGTTCTAATCCTCCTTCTTCTCCCTCTGTAGTTTCAATAGCCATTTGGGTGTTACTCTCCAGGAAGACGATTCATTCCCAGTGTGGCATCTTTGCCTTCTTTTATACTCTGCTTTGCTGAGTGAGTGAGATCACTCACCTCCATCCTCCAGCTTAGGAGCCCTAGAGTCATCCTTGTTTTCTCTTCCTCAGTGATGAAGATATCCACTTTCCCTTTTTCCGCCTTCCATGAAACCTACTTCTCAAGCTACAGTTATCACTGGTATCACTGGGCCACTGCTTCATTTCCTCATTGTTTTCCTATCGCTCACTCACCTTCTGAAAGTGAACCCTGTCAAACAGCTGTTTGGTATCTGGTTGACATGAAGTTCTGGTACAATATATTTGTCTTCTGTTGATATAATACAATTTCTGGTGCTAGACTGTTCAAAGTGAATGGGTAATTATTATTATAATAGAATGCCTTATGCTAGGTGAGTCAAAGGTGAAGAGTTATTTGGCTCATGGTTCTGGAAGTTGGGAATTCCAAGAGCATGCATTGGCATGTGAAGAGCTCCATTAAGAGACATCTACCCCTAGGAGCCTCCCCCTATTTTATAGCATATCCATCCTCTGGGGAGCCATCCTAACTAAGCATCCTTCCTAACAAGGTCAGTGCTCATTTTCAAAGACATAGGCCCTGTAATGTAATACCCTTCATCAGAACACACCTTCCAACATCACTTCAGTACGTGGGGATTTAAAATATGTACCATATGAACATTGAGATTCACAGTCAAATAGATACACACATCATAGCTTGTCTTTGAAATCCTATAATGACACTTGGCCACAAGCTGGGACCTATAGTTGGCTCTTCTCTATCCTAATGTGCCTCTAAGGCACCAGCTCTTGGTGCTTTTCTTCAGCTCCCCTTTTTGCCATATGCTGCTTTCTCAGAAGAGCTCGCCACATTGCCTCTCTACTCTCTCTCAAGCTTGTCTAGATCACACACTCTACCACCCAACTTAACTCCAAATTATGATGTCATATTCTGATGCCACTCCAATGCCATCTTACATGCATACACTGCTCAGTACAGCTCTGAGTCCCTCTTTCTCTTGCATGCATTATGTGCATTTCCTCTACCCTCATTTTCTCAGCAGTGAACGGTGCCTTTACCCTCTCTGAATAGCTAGATAAACATCAGGACTAGCTATGTAGAAAGCATCAGTAGATATCCATTGTAGGAGGAGCCAGTAGAGACTCGACATCTTACAAGATGGACTCTTTAGATGCCTTACCTATTCCTGGATATGTCTCTCACATATAATCTTCTCCCCAGAGTTCCATATCTGCTTGTCATCTATAGGACAAGTTCTCATTACCAACAAGTGCCTGATTCTCAGCACTGACTATTCTTTTCAAAGACCTCTTTTCCCAGTCAACGGTAGCATCATCTTTTCTGGGGGCAAGCAGCAGTCACTCCAGAGACCTGTCTTTTAGTTTTCTCTTGTGCCTTCCTTTTTTCCTTACTCCCTCCCTTTTATCTTTTTTCTTTCTTCTATTTTCTTTTCTTCTTTCTCTGAGAGGAAAGGGTTTATTTCACTCACAAGTAAATACAATAGTTCACATCAAAAGCAGTGAAAAACAGGAACTCAAGCAAAGCAGGAACCTAGAACCAGGAAGCGATGCTGAGGCCACAGAGGAGTGATGCTCACTGGTTTGCCACATGAGGCTTGTTCAGCCTACTCTTTTACAGAACCCAGGAACATCATTCCAGGATTGGCCCCACCCACAATTGACTGGTCCCTCCCCAATCAATCACTTATTAAGAAAATGCCCTACAGATTTGACTACAGCCTAATGTTAGATAGGCACTTTTTCAGCTCTTGTGACTTTCTAAAGCATCACCAGCTCTGAAGGAACTGCTACCATGAATTCCTTCAGATATCACCTATGTGCTAAGCTTCCTCTCAGCCATCAGTGATGAACAAAACTTCCCATCTGCAGTAGTTTCCAGGAAGGTGGAAACAGCCCAGAAAGATCTTTATGATAGATACCATGAATACAGTCATGTGAGGATTGGAATGACAGCATAGTGAACGCTCTTAACTGTCCTGAAAATATACTCTCTCTCCCATTCTCCCCTTACTTTTTTTTTATACCAATAAGGTAATTGGACTTTACTTGAAGGAAATCATGTCTCTCAAACCAAAACGCACCCTAAAATAAGATGAAACACAGACTTGTCTTGGTCACCTGCCCCAGGGTTGGTCTCACGGATGAGACAGAAAGAGATTGACTGAGTGGCACTGATTCTTCAGGCATCTCCTAGCGGGTCAGCTTTTCCATCTTGCTTTCTGGGATGTAAAAAGATACTTAAGTAGCTTGTGGTTACCACAAGTATCCAACAGAACAGAAGTTCTAACAAGAGTGACAGAACAGGGAAGATCTGAGTTGCAAGCACTGACCACACCCTCCCCAAACCCAGCTTCTATCTTTTCTGCTTTATGAGGAGAGCTTGCATCTGCCCATCTTCAAAACCTCTGCTGTAGAATCACAGACTACTGAGGATGGGACTACATGCAACCAGCTTGCCATTGTGCAGCACACCATGCCTAGCCAGTGTCTGGGAAAGCCCTGCCTAATTTACTGAGCCACATTAACTCTCCTCAACAATTTCTGATTTATGACACCAAGTCATATACAGTCTGTTTCCCTCGTTTGAGTGACATCATTTGAGTGAGGGATTGGTAGCTATTTTCAGATCAGATCAGATCAGAGTCCAGCATTAAGCATGCTGCCCAGCTCCAGGATAATAATACTTTCGCTCTTTTCTGTAGTCTCATTCTTCCCCCCATTTTAGCCTTCTGAAGAACTAAAACTCATACTTGAAGTCTCAGAGAAGGAATATGGACTCAACAGATCAAGTATGTTTATGTTGGTTGGTGCTATCTGTTCTAGGGTATCACATGAACCCTTCATAAATGCCCTCACCTTCCTTTGGGTCCATTCTCTGGAAATAATTTAGATCTTTCTGACTTTGTTTTTCCTTAACTCCTGGTCTACAGACATGTATAAAGAAGGTATACATATGTTAAAGGATGTTGAGGCACACTGCCCACCCATTGGACTGTGAGAACCACCTGGGATAATGATTTGTCTTACATTGAAAATGTTCTAAGATGCCACAGGATAATGAATTTGGCTAATAAAAAAAAACTACATTTGAAAATGGGAAATGTGGAGTCAAAGAGAGACTGAACTTAGGTTCTGGTCTTTGTCCAACCTCCTGGGCTTACAACTTGTTAAGAACTAGCAATGACCAAGGTCTGTTGATTGAAGAAGTTGAAATGAAAATCTCCATCTTTGTTCACTATTCCAGTAAGATCATGGCAGGGGTGGTTTCCATCTTGGAGACCTTTCAATAATTTGTAATTTTACATTCTTCATTTAGCTAGAATGCTTTTAGAGTAGTCTCAGGGCATATGGTACAAAAGAAATACACACACACCATTGCCCCTCTAGTTCTATAACAGTTATGAGCTTCTCTCAGTCAACAGAAATCAAGCTAATGGAATTCGGGCTGGGGGTGGGAGGCTTGAGGAACAAGGCCACCTGACAGAGCAGCCTTCCCTAGCCTGTGGGCACCATGGAGACTCACGAGGCCATCTTGAGCCCACATTGCATCCCCGCTGCCGGCACCAGTTAGAACAGCTCACTCCTGTCTCCCAATGAGTTCTGACTAAACGCCATCAACCATATGACAGGGTCTAACAAATATCAGCACTCTGCCAGGTTCAATAAACACCCTTTTCAGGGTAATGGTCCTTAATGAGGACACCAGCCATCAGCTAGGTTGGGAACACACTGTAATTATTACTGGGCAAAGATGTCTGGAAGGAGACCTGTAAGAATAAGGATCAGGCCAATGCAGGGGGGAGGGAAGCTCATAAAGAAAAACCACCCGAGCTCTAAACTTTGTGCTAGCAGGAGGAAAAAAAATAATAACTCAAATTCTAGGGATCATTTCCAAAACAGTGTCAACAATTTATCTAGGGATCCAGGGGTTAAATAGTCACTCATGTAATCAGTGCCAAATTTTATACATCTATAATTAAGTCAATGAGAGAATTGGTAACTTGCTTGATGGAGCACTTGGCTAAATTGGATCTATTACATGGAGCAAGGAACACCTTCCATCAAAATAATCCTTTAGGGTCTGCCGGGAATGTCATGGATGTTTCCATCATAGCAGCTGAGACAGCCTTTGCCCCCAAGGAGCTCAATATATTATGGCTGTGTTTGTATATGGCTCATCTTCCCAATTAAAAGACCGAAAGGTCAGACACCACCTTAGACATTGCCCACGAGCAAGGAGGGGGGCTGCCTCATGTTGGGATGGGAATGTAGGCGTGACTCGTTGAAGGAGATGTATTGTATTGCATTTATTTGTGGAAGGTTAATTTGTTGATTGCATGTACTGTTCTGGAGCTGAAGTGGCCTCGGGGAGGCAGAAGTGACTGAGACCCAACCCTGTCCAGTTGATGACAAAGTCAAACGTGGAAGACTTGATAGGTCTAGCGGACAGGGAAGAATTTGACAGGTAAGAGGACCGAGGAAGAGCATTCTATAAATTGACACAATACAAGTGACTGAGACGCTGATGTGCACAGAGGGAACAATTAATATGGAGAAAAGGCTAGGTTGTCACTAAGTGCCTACCCTGAGTACCTACTGTGTGTCCAAAACACAGTGATCACAGCGTTGCCCATTTTACATCGGAAGGGCTCACAGAAACTAGAATATATTTTTGTTTTTAATCATAATTTTATTGAAAAAGAGATAACAGCTGGGGAAACTCAACAAATCTCCTAGATGCTTGTGGCATGTTACAAACAGCCCAGGATCCACCTCCAAGTCTTTTTAATAGTATTTCATTATAGGGTTTGACTTGCTCTCCAGTCTGCCTATCATATGGGTTGTCTACAGTGGGAAAGGACAGTTAGCAAAGAGCCATTGGTAGCAGGGACTAAATCAAGCCACCAAAGCCTGACAAAATTGAGTCAGATGAGGGACAGGTTTGGTAGAAAAAATGATCAGGTAGCATGTCCTGGCAATGGGGTTTGGTAAGAATGGAACCGGGAACATTAGAGAGGAGAGCTGGGGAGGTGAATGGTGAAAGTTTCTGATGGTCTCAAGTAGGCACTAGAATGGCTTGGGGAGTGGGCTGGGATGTCTAGGGATTTAGGCACGGCAAGGAGAATGAATAGGAAAGGTATCTGATGTAGAAGCTGGCTCTCTTCCAGGGTCCTATCAGCAAACTGTTTAAGTCAATTGGTGCCCCAGGGAGACAAGTACTCTCCTCCCTCACTTACCTCCAAATAGGTTAATAGGCTGTTTTCAATTCCAGCCCAAATAGATAGACAACACTCACTTAAAACTGGTAAACAAAATCTGTGGCTTTAACAGTGTGCAGGATAACTTCAACTTTGGGGAAGTGAAGAGTATTTGTTGAAACCATTGACCTCTGGGATCCCTATGGTCAGCATTGGTTTTGCAACTGAGTAGCAGATTTTGGAACATCAACTGGCTCCCTAGGTGAAATGAATGGCTCAGACTTCCTCTGTTTCTCAAACTGTGATCCTCAAATCAAACAACTGCTTTTGAAGCTGAAATCTTCCCTTGGATTCCAAGAAGCTTCTGGGTTTCCTTCCAGCATGGTGTAAATTCAGGAGAAGGTGGCACTTCTATTATTAATGTAAGACAACTGTAATTAGAAAACTAAATTTGATATAAATAATATCAGAGACTATACTCTAAGCTCAAACAAAAGGAACAGAAAAGCCTTTCTTTGTTATATTGATATTAAGAAGTAGCGTCCCAACAACGAAATAGATCCTGGTTTTTGACTATTCAACG
Source organism: Sigmodon hispidus (assembly GCA_004025045.1). Taxonomy (NCBI): domain Eukaryota; kingdom Metazoa; phylum Chordata; class Mammalia; order Rodentia; family Cricetidae; genus Sigmodon; species Sigmodon hispidus. The sequence goes on from PVIH01002284.1 coordinate 164,923, forward strand.
TGGCCGTAAAAGATCCACCACTCCCTCCCCACCCCCTAGGCCTCCCCACCCATCCACCAGTGCCTTTTTCTTGGGGCGTGAGATGAATAGTTTTATCCTGGCGTATTTTAAATGGAGATACTTTAAATCAGGATATGCATTAATAACTGATTCTTATGGAAATTGCCAGGCACAATGGTGTATGCTGGTAATCCCAGCACTCAGGAGGCTGCATCATAAAAACCTATTTTTAATAAACAAGTAAATAATAAATACATAAACAATGATAGTAGGCAGTAATTTTAATACTATTTGTGAAAGAGGTGAATACCTACTATATAAAGTAGTTACAGGCTGTAACTGGCGTCTCCACTAAATCAACAAAGGACACCCAGGACAAAAGCATTAAGGAATTTCCCTATCAGCCACATGCCAACTGGACATTGAAATCAGCATTTTGGCTGGGACTGTGGGTTAATATTTCTTCTGAAAGAAGCACTTTGTCTTTTAAGGGAATCTTAGCCTAACAGCTCATAAAGTACCTGGTTGCTCCAGCTTATCAATAACACATGGGTATCTATAGTTTATCCACTTTTCAGGAACTATTTTATTTGACTGGTTAATGTTATATATTCTCCTTTTATTTTGGATTCTGCAGGTGATTTTAATTGTAGTAACATTGATAAATTATTATCAGTTTTTGCTTTTATTCTTCCACAGAAACACCCTCATAATGAAAAAACTAATTGCTCATAATCATTTGGGATTCCATACTTGTTATTATTTATTACTATTACTATTATTATTATAGCATATTAAAGAGTAAAATAAGATTTTGCCCTCTGAAATGAATTTATTGATGTAACAGAAATAACAAGTATGTTTTTCTGCTCTTAGCTATTAGGATGTCAGATAGTAAAGGATAATTTTAGTAAGTTAAGAAAAAAGAAATTTAATTATCAATATTTTTGAAAGACAATATACTGAATCCGACACTTGAAACATAGAGAGTGATTCTTTCTGAAGCAAATATCCAATGCCAAACATTCAGAAACAATTTCAAAAAGTTGTAGGTTTTGTAAATTATCCCCAGAAGTTTCAGGAATCTTTCATTTTAGTCATTGTGGTCCAGTGAACCATGAAGCCATTACAAAGGAGTCAGAATACTAGGGAGAAAATTGAAACACAGCAGTAATTAACAGTAGGAACATGTCAAAATAAAAATGAACTGGAAAGAGGATCGCCATTGCATGTGCCACACAAGATAGAAACATTTACATATCCTCAAAACCAGAGAGAAAAGTCACAGGCTCTCAGAATACCTGTAGGTAGAGTCCTCATCTCCAGACTTAACAAGAAAGAAAACTTGGTAGTGTTTTCTAAGATGTGTGGGAAAGTGTCTTCAAAGGCCAGCTTTTCACATTAAAAAGTCCATTTTTTCTAAAGTATTTTAATTAGCATTAATGTATATTTCTTTTTGTTTTAAGATTGTCCTTAACAGAATCCACTTTAAATCTCTGCCCCTTGTTTCTGTACGCCTCATACCAATGAAGAATAATTGAGAAAACCCCAGGAAAGCAGCCCATCGCAAACACAGATTTCCCTGTGGGTTCCCGAATACTTTACAGCAAATGTTAAAGATTTATTGCACATGAACATCAAACATGGTTTTACTACAATTCTCATTTGGATCAAATTGACACATTTTACACTCATTTTAGCCTAATGAGATTCTTTCTCTAGACATTATATTCCAAGTGACCCTGCACATGAAATCTGTGGCATGGAACAAACCCATTGATATAACAAAGCCCTACTCGTACTGGTTTCTTAATTTACAAAAGAGAAAAAAAAAACAGTTAAGCAAAATCATCAATCTTCAACAAATGAACATTTTAATTGACACTCAACAGAGAATTTAGATACTATGCAGACGGGTCCTGTTACATATGAAGTTTGAATGCAGCATTGGCAGCTAAATTCTCCTCTACTAAGATTATAATCTGAATATTCAATGGCTCAGGCATAGTTCATAATTCAAATTGAGGGAGTTAGTAATGACAAAGCTACAATATGCAGGCAGAGGAAATGAGACTTGCGGTTCATTTTTAAGTCTTTGCTAACAGGCTGCCAGGATTCAATATTTACCCTTGTGCACAATCTCTTATTCTCAAAGTCAGTCTTAGAAAACGGTCTTGCTTGCTGCTTAATCCTGCCGGTAGGGCATGAGATGATGGAAGGCTGTACACAACAGCTGCCGTGCCTTCCTCATAGCGCAGGAGGTGACCTTGAAGCGAGGTGAAAGGAGACCAGAAAATGTTAATTAAAATTATTAGCACTGTTTGAGGTGCTTATCTTGTTTACTGCTAAGGTGTTGCTCCCTTCTGCATAATTAGGGTAATTTTACTTACTTTCAAGTCTGGAATTTTAAATATCACAAAGTTTTATCTTCGAGATGAAGTAATTCATTATTGGTTCGTACATAACTGCTTGATGTTTTAATCAATATATGTGAGTTCTGTGAGTCTGTTATAATCTATCTGGAGGTTTTCTATATATATATATATATTTGTAGTGGCAGATTGTGAGTGGCAGATGAATTAAAATCTTTCTTTTTTAAAACAACAACAACAACAACAACAAAAAACTTTTGTTGGGATTTCAACATTGCTTTGGATTTTTGATGTGGGGACAGATTTGTATTGATCTGCCCATTCATATTTCTTTCTATGTAAGACTTTGCAGGCCAGCAATACTGGCAAGAGAACCTTTTCTCAAGTTCCTTCTATTTGGAAACAAAATACTCCTGTCACTTAATCCAAACAAGATCAAAGTATATTTTCACAAGCTGTCAAATAAATAAAGAAATGAACCTTTTATGCTATCAAGTACTTCTATCTAAGCAGTTTGTCCTGGTGCTCATTGGTAAGAAAGAAAACTGCATAGCAGCTTCGAAAAACTGTGCCATTAACCTTAATTATCAGAGTTCTGAATGCTTAGCTATAACTATGGAACCTTCCAAATATAATTTCCTACAAAACTATCCCTTTTTAAAAAGTTTTCCTCATTGGAAAGCAGAAACATGTCTAGGTTGAAATTGTTTTTTCCTTGTTTATATGAATTGATTATGTGTGTGTATGTGTGCTTTTAAAGCAACCTAATAAAATACTGTGAAAGCTCATTTTTTTTTGCAGAAAATTAGTGAATAAGTTAAGGCATACCAGGACGTATGATTTAAACGACAGCAAAACAGTGTTCAGCACCAATATCCAAGTGTCTCTTCAATTTGTTCCTTGGTTTTAGGTTAGTGATGACTGGCTGGAGAACCAACTATTTGTCAACCCAAGACAAGATGTACAAGCAGACCTGTGTCCCTGGGACCATCACTGTTTCTGTTTAGAATAGCCTGACAGTAAAATTAAGGAAATGGAATTTTCTAGAATAGGTTAGAGCTTAACTTTCTCTGGTTCTTTAGGGAATGCAGAAAGATGACTCCTGGAAGATAAATTAGATCAATATCGAGTTCCTTAGAGCTGTTCCCTAAGGATGAATGCCGAACTGTCTCTCGAGGCTCGGAGTTGACAACCTCCCAGAGAACTTCCTCAACTGCCTTAGATTAAGACTCTACTTAGATGCTCCCTTCCCTTGCATTCAGTAATTGGGAAGCCCTGCAACCCCCACAAGAGCAACCCTTCAAAGTCCCTAATGAAGAAATCACAGGGGCAGTAATAAAGGATTTTGAGAGCCCCAGTCACTGTCCTTCCCAGACACAAGGCCACTCTGCTTGGGCACTAAGCACCCTCAAGTGACCTCGCTGGTCCTCTGGAGACCAATATCTTACTTTGTCTTCTTGAAACTGCCAATCCCCATTCTTTATCAAAATCAACCAAGATGCTCCTCAGCCAAATCCCACCTTCTCATGTTCATCTCTGTGTATGTAAGAGATCTGTCTTTCAAATGTCACTCAAGCCTCACCATACCAATTTAAAAACTCTCTGGCTTCCTCTGTTCTCTCAGTAAATGCAAACACCAGTATTGCCCTTTTACCTTGATTCTCTTCACACCTCTGACCTACCAGATGCTCCCCACCTGCAGCTTCTCTTTCTTGTTCTTTTCTATTTCTTATACAGCCTATACCATTGCCCCTCCGTGTCTGTTCCACAAGGTAAACCTCTAGCTGTCTGTCTACACAGAGGCATCCTCAACACTCTGCTGTCTGTAGCTAGCTATAGTGCTTAGCTTTGTGGTCATTCAGTCCTCAGGCTTAGGAGAAAGAGTGTTATTCTGTTTCTTTCATTCATCTCTAGGCTTCCCCTGACTATTTACTCTGCTCCCGGGAAAGCCTTGGATCTTGTTCTTCATTCCTGACACTCACAGAGCACCAAGAAAGGGACAATTGATTTTCTAGAATCCGCATGACCACTCTGTATGTATAAGGTGTGCTTTGCAGTGCCAAAGCAAGGAGCTGGCAGCCTGAGCAACCACAGCTATTCCTTCTCAGGTCAATCTCTTTTCCTTCTATTCCCAACTTGATCCGAGCCTGTCCCTTTGCCATCCCCATTGATCCTGTGGTGGAGATTAGCACTCTCATTTTCTCAGAAATGCACCTGCAACAGCTTAGTGCCTTCTGTGGAAGTACTGTCTGTGGTTTTGCTCAGCCATAACACTGTCAGTTTTATTATCCTGGTAATGGGTGAGCTGCATACAGTATCAGCCTATAGTAGGAGTTGCGGGGTGGAGGTCTGTCAAAGACACAGAGCACTCATACCTAAGAGTAGTAGAGGTTCATTCTGACAGGAAAGGGGCTCTGACATGAATGCTTTGCACTGGATGGGGACACTATGGCCTTCCTGTACTCACTTAGTGTCCCTGACCTGGAGTGGGATTATGTTGATACTTTGTAAATATTTTCCCTCCAACTGGTTGAATAAAAAGCTGATTAGCCAGAGGCAGGCAGGAAGTGTGGGCGGGGCTACTAGAGTAAGAAAATTGTGAGAGCACTCAGAGCAGAGCAGAAATGCCAGGAGATGCAGAGGAAAGAAGTTGAAATGCTGCTGAGACAAGGTACCAAGCCACAGGGCTGAGCAAGATAAGAATCATAGCTTGAATTAAGATGAAGGAGTTAGCTAGCAATATGTCTGGGCCCCAGGTCAATCAGCAAGCAGAGTATAATTAATACAAGCATCTGTGTGATTATTTGAGCCTAAACAGCAGTGGGACCTAGAGCAGGTCCAAACCTTTAGACCAGAAAGTATGGGCCAGAAACCTCAGACAACACTTAACCTGGGGATTCCTTGATTCTGTGGGCTGGTGGCCATCACCCTAACCCTAACCCTTCACATGCATGCCTTTCTGCCAGCCTGCCTGCCTGTGGACTGTTTGTTCTTGTATAGTGATAGCCTGCTTCTGGAGGAGGGTGACCGCAGCTCTCTTTTAGCTCTGCACATCATCACTCCTGCTTACCATGAAAGGTCCTCCATATCTCTCACTTAGTGATAGCTGTTTGCCAATTGAAGGTCCACAACCCTGAGGCCCTCCCTGCCCCTGCTCTCAACCCTTCCCCACCACTAAGTATTGTTCTCGGAACAATATTAATTGTGGAGAAACTATCAGGAAACATTGGCTTCAAAAAAAGCCATTCTATTTTATAAACAAATGGATACTCTAGTTTTAGGCTGGAGAGTTCTGAGGATTCTAGCTGCCATAACCAATAATAACAATAAATAATAATAATAATAATAATAATAATAAAAACGGTCCCTAAAAATCTGAGACTTGGAGGAAACAAAATCAGCCCCTCAAAAACTTGAGGGGAAGATCCCTCATGTCATAGATTAGGGGTCAGTCTCAGAGAGGTGCATGGACTTCCTTGCTTGAGGCTCCTTGCTGTGCCTGGAAGCTATAGCTTCATCACTTTCTCTGGGCCCAGCATAGACACCATGTTGTCAATGCAGAAAAGTATCAGATGTTGTTGAAGGAAATGTTTTTATTTTGCATGGGGGGACCCGCTGATGTTCCAGGGTAGTTTCTCTTTTTACTCTTCTAAGCCTTCCTTGTGTTGAATCACGCTCTTCACAGAGATGGTAAGAATGCCTGGGTAGCTTACAACCAAGTTCATTTTTTTTGAATCCGTGGTATGTTTGCTCAGAGCCAAAGGCCAAGGGGATTTATATGGTTGTTGGGAGTATTTTCCCCGAGGAGTTAAAAACATTCTGCAATCGCCAGTTTTTTAATAAACTGTGAGATTGATCTGCTTCAGACTTGTTCCTGCTTATCTTACGGGTTCACTGTTAATGGTCCCCGGAGAATCCAGAAAGATTGGAGAATGGCTGTGGATAGAGGAGGCCAAGAGGAAGTGTTAGAGAGAGGCAATGATGCCCGAGACCTCAAACAACTAAAAACATTTGTGAGAAGGTACACTTCATGACCCTGCTCTTGACTACGTTCCTAGCCTCACAGCATTGTCAGCCATAGCCTCAAGATTCCCTAAACACCAGACACAAAGATTATTCTCCTATAAGAAAACTGACTTTCTCCACATCGCAATGATAAGCTCTGTCAGAGGGGAGTTCCAGGGGTGACGGTGTGTGTGGCTCCAAGGCGTCTCTGAGTGTGTGAATGATGAGGTTCTTGGAAGGAGACTAAAGAAGAGCTCTTGGCTGCCTCCTCTGGAGAGGACTCTTGGCTGTAGCTAGGGGCAGCCTCCTTCCTCTCCAGATGGAAGGCAGGATTGGGACTTACCCAGGGCCATAGTCTGAGACATACTGATTCCTGCTTTTAGCTATACACAGAGTCTTTTTCCTAAAATGTCCCTTCCAATCAAGGACTTCAGACATTCTGTGCTCCATGGCATCCTCAGTGCTGACTCTTATGCCTATCAGAGGCTCTTCAGCCTTGGTGCTGATTTATGCTCTCAGAGGGGATGCCCAGCAGATAATTCAGCCCTCCCAAACAGAAATCTTGCCTTCTCTCATACAAACTCTTCATCGCCTCTTCTATTTCTGGAATTCAAAGTTAGCTTTTTATTTTGCTGCTTAGGCTTAAGACCTCAGTGTACCTTAGGCTTGCTTCACAACTATCCCATGCATAGTCCAGGCTCACTTGCTTGCTCCAGCCTTTGTATCATCAACCTGCTGTTGGCACTCATTTATGAGATGTCAAAGAACCTTTAAAACACCTGCTCCCTCCCAATGACCCCTTGGTGTCACTGTATGGTTATAGCAATCTGTCCTAGTACAACGTACAGTCTATGAACTCTTGCCTCCATACTGCTCCTTCAGTCCTGCCCAGGTTTCAGGGTCTTATTCTTGTTCATTCCTGACCTAGGGTGCCTCCATGTGGCTCACCATACTCCTGCTTGGAGACCCCGCTCTATTCTTCATGTATACCATGCTTTGCTTCAAGTTTGATTGATGTTTCTCATGCTCACATTACCACTCTGAGGAGGTTGTCAGGGCTGGTTCCTCCTACACACTCATGTCTTAGACAAGCATCTCCCAAGCAGGGTCCTCTCAAACATACTATCTGAAATCATAACCTTGGCCACTTGGCCTCTGCTTTTCTTCTTTTGTTCTTATTAGTGGATAGTGAGGTAGAATGTCTTTATGCATGCTGTGAGTATGCTTTATCACCATTGGTTAATAAAGGGACTATTTTGGCCTATGGCAAGGCAGCTTGGAGGCTGGAAATTCAAGCATAGATAAAGGAGGAGGGCAGAGTCAAGGAGATGCTGAATGGAACACAGGTAAAGCCAAGGAGCCATGTGCAATACATAGATTAATGAAAATGGGTTGAGTTAAGTTGTACGAGCTAATTGGTAATGAGTCTGAGCCATGGGCTAAGCAGTTTGTAATTAATATAAGTCTTTGTGTGATTATTTGGGACTAAGTGGCTGCAAGACTGCAGATCCAGACCACGGGGCTAGGCTGGGGCAGAAACTATAGGCTATAGATATTGACTATTCATTGTCCACATGGTGGGTTATAAATACATTTTCATTTAAGAACATCATACTTTGACCATATTCACTCCCCTGGCCATGCTAATTTACCATCCCCTCTGGTTAGTTCCTCTTCCCCCAAGACAGAACTGCTTCTATTTTTATGGGATTTCTAGTCCACAAAAATAGAGTTGGGACTACAAAAGGGTAGAGACCTGAAGGCAAAAAGTGAGGAAAGACAGAGAGGTGACGCATGAGCAGAAGGGGGATTTAGATAGGAAGAAGAAGGGAGCAGGTAACAGGGGAGAGGGGACTCAGGATGGCAGTGACTAAGCCAAATAAACAAAAGTTTTTAACACCTGAAGCAGCTCCTCACCATCACCAAGACGCCATACGAGCTCCAGGGCTATCAGGAGAGCAGGTAAAGAAAATGTGGTACATGTACCCAATTGAGTGAGACTCTGCTGTAGTGAAGAGTAGAGTCCTACTCTTACATGCATGCATTAATTCCTTCAGGGGGCATCATGCGTTCAGTGAAATGAGCCAGGGGCACAATCCCAGCAGCTCAGGAGTTCACACAAATGTGGATGCTGCAGTAGCCTCCGGAGCAGCTAAGAACAGAGTGGTTGCAGCCAGGAATGAGAAGGAAAGGGTGAGCAATGGGACAGTGCCCCAGCCGGGAAGTTGTGTCTCCTGAGGTCAGGGCAGCTACTAGCAATGGATTGCGCATTTCAAATAGCCAGGAAAGAGGGTTTTCAACTTCTCCAAGAACTGATAGAACATTTCAAGGTAGCAAGTATGCCAATAGTGTCATGCATCCACAGATTTTAAAACGTTTTCTTGCTTGATGTGGTTGTTTGTGCATATAATTATAACACCAAGAAGGGTGGAGCAGGATTGAATTTGAGACCAGCCTGGAATATATAGTGGGTTCCTGGGCAACCTGAACAATGCAACCTGAAACACTGTCTAAAAAAATTAAATTAAATTAACTCGGGCTGGGGGTGTGGCTCATTTAGTAGTGTTTTCCTAGTATACCTAACACCTTGAGTTCCATCCCCAGAACTGAGCAAACTGGATGTGGTGGCATATACCAGTGATCTAAGCACTTGAGAGGTGGAAAAAGGAGGTTCAGAAGTCCAGGTCATGTCCAACTGTATAGTGATTTCACAACCAGCCAGAGATATATGAGACTCTGTTTCAGAGAGAGGGAGGGGAGAAGAGAGGGGGCATTATGAATGATACTTTAAAAGAAAGGAAGAAAGCACTGGTTTTACTTTTAAAAGTTAATATAAAACAAACCATCACATCATACTCCATAAGCATATTGACTATTAAACTTCAAGAAAGTAACTGTAATGGAAAAGTCACAACAGAACCCAACTTACCTGAAGGCTGGAGGTGTGACTAGTGATATACGACATGAGTAGTGTGACAGAGTCCCCAAGTTTCCTCTCCAGAAACAAAGAACAGCTCAAATAATTAAAATATATCTTAATTAAAATTCACAGATCTCTATGAATTCACAAGAAGACAGGGCACTGAGTTCTTTACTGTTCAAACTCAGGAACAAGAGTCAGCCCTAGCACTGTGCCTGACGTCATTAGTAAAAGTGGCAGGATGTACACTGAAGTGAGACTTCCCATCGCCACTAAACTGTGCACTTGAAAATTGTGATTATTTTCCATAAACCATGCACGTATATGCATGCAATAACAATTAATGAAAAAGAGGCCATGAATTTGAAAGAGATTAGTTAGGGCTATGTAGGAGGGTTTAGAGGAAGAAAAGGGAAGAATTGTTGTAATTATATTAATCACAAGAACCCCCCCCCCCCGGAAATTTAGGACAACTTGAGCAAATCCCATGCAAACCCAAATGGGGCACATCTCATCATAGAGAAGGCACGGAGACACAAAGTCCCACCCTAGCTAGCTATTAGCAACTGATAGCAGCTGGGAGAGTGAGTCAGTGTACTTCGAGAATAGAGCCCCTGGTAGGTTACCCATGCCTAGAGCAGTGGTTCTCAGTGGGTCATGGCTGCGAGTTGAATATCAGCTATTCTGCATATTAGATATGCACATTATAATTCATAATGGTAGCAAAATTACAGCCATGAAGTAGAATGAAATTATTTTATGGTTGGGGGGTCATCGCAACATGAGGAACTGCATTAAAGAGTCACAGCATTCAGAAGACTGAGAACCACTATACCAGTTGAAGTCCACACATCCAAGGATATACAGACAACACAGACTGGTCCTGATGGATACAAGAAAAAGAGAGAGACACAGGTCAGATGGGCAAGGAAGGGAGTGGTGGATCTGGGAGGGGTTGTGGAAGCAGTGAATGTGATTAAAATATGTGGGACAAAAGTCTCAAGGAACTAATACAAAATAAAAACCCAAATGTCAATTCTGGTTATTATGCTACGTTGAATCAATTTTGTTTCATGCATTTTGAACATAGTTATTGCTTGTCCATCTTCGGGAGAATGTGTGGTAGGGAGGTGAAGGCTGCCAGTGGTTATAACATTCTGAGGGCAGTGACTGTGACCTCAAGATGCTAAGAAGCTGATGGAGTGGGACCAGAGAGAAGGCATCATGGAAGCTGTGCTTTCCCTCTGGACTGGGACCTTTCCCAAGGCAAGAACAAGTGAGCACTGGAAGGAGACTAGGTGTTCAAGTCTACACTCAGACTGCACATAGAGCTTCACGCTTATGTTTTGGAGGTTTTCCACACTGTTGAAGGATTACACAGTTAGTTTCTGTAGATTTAGCTCAAACCTAAAGCATAACAGTAGCCTCTGAGCCAGTGGGAATGTGCAGGTTGCTTGATAGATTATGGTGTCATCTTATGCTTCTTAGTGGTACCTGAGTATGAGAACAAAATACCCTGCCGACTGGAGAAGAAATAATCAGGGATAAGCGTGCACAGCCTGCAGCTGAGACCATGGCTGGCGGGGGCCATCCCCTCCCCCTGCCATCTGCTCCCTGCATCCCCTATCATAACTGCTCTGTCCTGAAGTTCCTATAGGTGTCTTTGAAGTAGGGTGGGTGTGGGGGAGGGGGAAGCCAACAGCTCTTAAGTTATTCTTAATTTGTTTTTCACATACTTAAAAAATGTCGAGAGTTGAACACACTGCAGTTTTAGAGAGAGTTCTGCACAGTCCCAGTGGGCGTAAGATTAAAACCGGCAGTTGGTCTCTTGTGCTAAGTAGTAAAGAGAAGACTTTCCCAAGGATATTTTTCATGTTCACAGCAGTTTTCCCATTTAGAAACACAGAGCACAGACTTAAAACAGCAATCGGAAAATAAGCAAAGTTACAGGTGACGGAGAAACCAGGATAATTCATGAGTTTCATAAGAGACACAATTAGAATTCTTCCCTCCAGCCACAGCCCGGCACTGCCAGAGACAGAAAGCTCTACAGACCTGGTGTTTCCCATCTGCATATGATCCTCCCCAAATTAGGTTAAAATCGGGACATCTACTCACATGTCTGGTAGACATATCTCACAAATGAGTCATGTTGGAACTTGGAACATGGCTGTGCCGAGCTAGGTGCATCTGAAAAATGCTAGATCTTGCAGTTGGCTAAACAGCAAAGCCGTGCATACTGAACTTTGATGCCAGACTCAGTGTGTATCTGTCATCACAAAATACTGGGATTTCCATTAAATTGGCTATGGAAATAATTGAAAATTTTACTTACAGCATGATCTTTATTTTTTGTGTCTGTCCGTCGGTCTGTTCATCCGTTGTGTGTGTGTGTGTGTGTGTGTGTGTGTGTGTGTGTGTGTGTGTGTGTGTGTGAGTGTGTGTATACTGGTGGAGACCAGAGCCGGAGGATGATGTTAGGATTTTGGCTTTTACTTGCCTCTCTACCTCATGTTTTGAGACAGACTCTCTCATTAGCTTGCCACTCACCCTCTTGGCTACACTGACTGACTAGCCATTAAGTTCTGGGGATTCACCTGTCTCTGCTTGGATTACCTTCACCTTGGCTTTTAAGTGGGTGCTGGAGATCTAAACTATAGTGCTCATGTAGTACTTTACCCATTGAGCCATCCTATCCTTTCTTTCTTTTATCGTTTCTTTTACATTTAATACAAAATTGGTACTCAGGACTCTGCCAACCTCTGTTTTCTGCCTGCCTTGTTGAGGGATGGGTGTTTGCTGGCCATTTGTTGCTGGGATTCCTTTCTTAGTTCTTGAAATGTTACTTGAAAAGCTGAAGCTTATATGCAAATGTATTCAACCCCTGTAACTGGCTTCTTTTAGCACAGGGAGGATGTGTGAGGGTTTTCTCGATGTCACAAGTCAGAAGAGCTGTCTAATCAAGGGCTTTTCATTTAGGAAAAGGAGATTGCTGTAGACGGCAGAGAAGGGTTGAGATCAAAGGGCAGAGGCACTCATTTACAGCATGTTTTCATGGCTCAAACCGCCTCACATGATCCGTGGCATTTGGCCACAATAGAGAGAATTTGGAGAGCAAGCGAGGTCAGGTGGGAGTCTTGGGAGAAAAACACAGAGAAATACCATAAAATCTGTGCAGTTAAGCAGAAAAGTCAGCATCTGCCAGCTTTTTGTTTTCTCTCTCTCTTTTTTTTTTATTAATAGGAAATTGTGTGTGCACATGTATGTGCACGTGTGTGTGTGTGTGTGTGTGTGTGTGTGTGTGTGTGTGTGTGTCTTCAGCAGCTCTGGAAGTGAGATGAGAGACAGAAAACAAACAGGAGCCCTGACAAGGGAGCTGGGGAATAGTTCATTTAAACAAAGCACCTCTTCATATGCACAGATGTAAGTAGACAGGAGCCTTCATCTCAAGGTGAAATTGTTTTTAATTGTTTTTGTTGTTTTGTTTTGTTTCTCTTCTGTGAATTCTGTGCTGAGGAAGAGGGACAGCCCAATTGGCGAGAGGCCATTTGACATGGGAAAGTCACCCTCTCTTTCATACAGTTCAATTTGGAAGAGACTCCAGGACACATTCCTTAAGGATCATCAGGTCCCCAGTCAGATGTAGACTGCAGGTCTGGTGTGACGCTGGCCTCTCTTTTCTCCTCAGCTGACAGACTGGCATCCTTGCTGTAGCTTCCCATGTTCAACTCATCCTCAATGCCGTCTGTGCTGATACAGAACTCCTCCTTCAGCCTTACCAAGTCTGGCTCCTTGGGGCCATGTCTGATCAGGCCTTTCATCCATCCTCATGGGGTTCAGTTTGCTTAGGAAACCTGCCAAGTTGGGTAGTGAAGATCTTCCACCCTTGCTTTTCTGCAAACTCTTGTTATTTGTCCTCTTGACCAGCTTAATTTTGTAATAGCTGGCTGGCTGGAACTGCTTATCCATTCTTGACATTACTTTTTTGTAGACCTTCATTCACTAATTCACACCCACTCTTTGATTGTAACCGCGCCCCTTGCAATCAAAGGTGAGTTCTAACCCAGCACCCTGCACCTTCCCATCTTCCCTTGAATGAAGTCCTCCTTCAATGCCCTTCTCAAGTGCTTGGATAAATGTTTTCATCGGCAGTGCCTCTGCATACATCTTTTTTCCTTATGCTGACACCAGACATACTGGAAAATTTTACCACTGTTTGGAAGAACTTTTACAGATGCAGCTTCTGAGATACCTGGAATTTGACTCTCAGCATTTGGCATATGGAATCAGGGGACTCACCTCAGCCCAGACACCTTTCAGGTACCCACTGCTGACTTCTGTTCTGCCTTTTTTGTGGAGTAGAGGGATCATGCCTGCACCATCCAACATCCATTTGTCATTCTTCTTTTTTTTTTCCCCTTTAGCCATTTGATTCTGCTTGCAGCTCTTTCCTTACATTGATTTCTCTCTTAAAGATCATTGCAATTAAATTGTAAAGGGCTGGGACATACCTCCAGTGCCACTTTGAGATAATTTCCTAAATGGTTTCCATCACCAGTCATAAATATTGCGGATAAGTCTTTCTAATGTTAATTGAAAATTAATATATGTACAAGCCAAAGAAAAAAGGTAAATCAGCAAGAGTGAAGAGCAAAACATAGTAAATCAGAGGGGGAAACACTATGCACATGTGAGGGAAACAAGGACATAGTCCTTAAGTCCAATGACAGAACCAGAAGTGACAGAGAGATGGACAAACTCCAGGGTCAAAAACAGACTGGGTCCTGGAGACCTGGTCTTGTTTATCTTCTCTGAGCATCTTGATCCACACCTTGGGAGCATCTGTGCTCTGCTCACTTGTATAGGCTGGCCACCTTGCAATAGCTAGGTGCAGGCTCATCTCTGAGGTCTTTCAACTTGAGAACGAATCTGCTGCCTACCCTGTAGAGGGGAGTTGCCCTACTCCATTAGATCTCTCTTTCTCTGCTGGCTTCCATACTCACCCTCAGATGTTCTCTTTAAAGAGAAGGCCCAGGACAGAAGGAAGTGCTGTGGTAACTCCCACACTGCTCTGACTCTTCCACGCTTGCTATGGCCTCTTGCTCTGGCCTTCTTTACATTTCCTAGGAGTTATTGTTACTATTACCTTCATTTTGTATGTATTTTGGAGATAATTTTCTAAATGATTTCTACCACCAGTCATAAATATTGCAGATTAATCTTTATCATTTTAATTGAAAAAATAATATATGCACAAGCAAAGGAGAAGTGAAACCCAGCAGGGGGCATATCTATAATCCAAATCTTTAAGAAGTCATCTGTTGCTTTCTGTTGTCAGCACTTTCTGGAAGACACCCTACTTTCTGGACAGAGCAAAGAGGTCACTTAGCTCTCTAGAGATTCTAATTGTGGATAGCTAAGTCCGCCAAATATTGTAGCCTGACCCTGAAATAAGAGAGTTTGGAGTTCAGAGTTCTTAAAATGGCAGAGATTTATTTCTCTTGCTTCCCTTCAGTTTGCTTTTTTACGGTAACTCAGAGTCCAGGACTTGTCCTACGTTCTTTGGACCTCTTTTTGCTTTACCTCCAACCACTTTTGTCTTAAGTGGCTTACCTTTGCTGAAGAAGCAATTGCTGCCACATTTGCTGTAGGCAAGAAAGGTAAGTTCTCTCTTCTACATCCAGTGGCAAAAGTCACACATAAAATTCACAGCACATATACAATAAACCAGCTGATGACTGGAATCCTGTCTGTATGACACCTACATAAGCATGAACACACTTACCACCCAGTCAGTGCCCACTCTTTTATTTTATAGTGGGCACATTAGTGAATTTTCTTAATGATGCAACAAAATACATGAAGAAGCAACTTAAGCAGGGAATGGTTTTATTTGGCTCACAGTTTGAAAAGACACTGCTATCGCTGGTAAGGTATAACTACAGAAGCATGACGCAGCTGAACACATTGTATCCATCATCAGGAAAGAGCACTGTGAATATTGGTGCTATGGTTTCTGTTCTTTCTTTTCCTTTCCTTTCTCTTCTCCAGTCTAGACCTCCAGTACAAGAGAAGGTGCCATTTAGATTCAGAGTGATTCTTAGTTCCTCAGTTAAACTTCTCTGCCAACAGCCTCAAAAACACCTCTCCCAATGGTGTGTCTCCTAGGTGACTCCAAACCCAATAAATTTGACAGTGAAAACTAAACATCATGAAGGGTAAGTGGGATCTCCATCATTCAATGAAGAGAAGTGACCTGATACTGGATCCATTGTAGTTTCCACTGCCATGGAGACAGCTTTTGGGTACCAAGTTCTATCAAAACAGGGTTCAGTGAGGATCATGGACTAGAAGGAGAAAGGGATAGGAAAATGATACTTATTTCAGTGACCCCCATGGGAAATAAACAGAGAGTAACATAAAAAATGTTATTGACTGATTTATTTTGTCATTAATAAACCAGAAAAAAATGAGTAAATGGTCATTCAGATCCTTTTACCAAATTCCATGTTGTTGGAGTGAGCTTAAAAATACACAAACAAACAAAGAACAATGCCCTAAGGATTCTGCTTTGACAAACCCAAGGGCTGAGTAACTGCTTCTGAGTTATGGTCCCTCTGACCTTATCTTGTTCTCCTGCCAAGGAAGTAGGAGGCTCTCTGAAAGTCCCTTATCTCAACAAAGACATGCAATGGTCCTGACCCTTCTCTGGGAATCGCAGCAAAGATCACAAAAGAAGAAAAATGATTGAGTAGGATCTCACCCTAGGATTCTTGTTCTCAGAAATAGAGCCCATTTTGCTAGTGAGGAAGCTGGAAGATGTTACCTGGGGGAATCCCAGATTCATTCAGTTCCCTTTCTCCTTTCTCTAGTCTTCATAAGAGCCATCTAGGCCATTCCAGATGCCTGCCTCTCTAGCTGTTCCTCTTTATGTTCGGGCCCTCCAGGACATCACACTTCGTATCTGGGCTCAGGAGTCCCTTCTATACCTTCCTCTCCTATGAGTCTGCCCACTTTCTCTTCTCAGCAAGGAGCAGGAACCTTTGGTGACACATATGTGCTGTGCTGCAGCTTCTGAGAGGCACCAATACATTGTCATCATGATCCTGCAGGAGTGAAGGAGCAGTGTAGAGTAAGGAAGGAACCTGGATAGATGCTCTTGCTTCTCTCTCACCAACTCAACAATCAGCGGCAGGAGAAATGTCAGAAGCACCAATGGTAACCCTCCAAGCCTTGGAACCTAAGGTATGGCTCAAGGAACATGGATGTATAAGACATCTAAAGATCATACAAGCCAGAGAGCCTGAGGAGGCAGCTGCAAAACAGCAACTTCTGGACACAAGGTACAATTGCATTCATGAGTTCCCTGCTGCTGTGGTTACCTGCAGGAGTCCTTTACCAAAAAGGACCCTCAGCCTTTCATCGTGGAAGGGAGAAGAGTTTTTAAGACTCTACACCTCCTTGGAGAACTATTGACAATCTAATGGCAGCTGGGGAATTGGGTATTTCTTTGTGCAGTAGTGGAGGATCTGCCAAGTTGCCCATACTACAGGAAATAACCTCCTGCCTGTGCCCATGCGGACAACACTACTTAAACTCAGTGGGTCACACACATATAAAGGACATCGTGGTAGGCATGAGGTTATTTGGGAAAAAGGAGGGTTTAGTGACAGAAGGAAGGGGAGATGTGATGAATGAACTGAGTGGAAAAGACAAGTCATGAGCAAAGGCAAAACTATCAATGAAAAGAAATAAACTGGCGTTTCAAATGCCAGGGGTAGGGGGATGGGAGGTAGGGGGTGGCGGGGGTGGGTGAAATCAACTTGGGGTGGGGACCCCTTCCTCCGGCTTCTTTTTATTTTGGGTTAATGACAAGTAAGAGTAGTTTGCCCTTATTCTTCAAGCCCCAAGAAAATGCTGGCCAGCAAGGAGAATGAGGCAGGGTGGAGGAATGAGGCCTCTCCACTCCTTGACCCACTTAGATTTAGCAGAATCAGCATGGAGAACTCGCTGTAAGTGTATGTCTTCCAGTATAGCTTCTGGGTCTGCAGAGGGCAGCAGTGTCCAGCCACCTCTGGAAGCCCAAGCCTATTGTTTATCACTTTTCAAGACAGTCTTTAGAGAATGCCATGCCTTGCATACTCAACACTACCTTCCAGTAACACTCCCTTCTAAGCAGGGTTTTGTGGAAGATTCTGGATTCCAAGTATCCATTATGAGTAGAGGGTTACAGACTCAGTTTTAAGCCCTCCCTTAAGACACAGGCTGCTCTGTACACTCCCAGTGTCCTTTCCAGTCATGTCTGGTCAGTGTGGCCACTTGGCAAAATGTTTCGGGGCTGGGCCAACATGCTGAGTACAAGTCCACGTGCGCTGAAAATCCCAACCCTTAAAATCCTCTCTGAGATGGGGATTTAATTAAATGCTATGTGCTTGAAAGTGGTTCAAATTAGTTTATCCATTTCTGACTGTTGTTTCCCACGTGAGCACATGCACTAACAATGTGGAATGTACCTTGCTTCTAGCATGTGAAAATAAAATACTCTTATGCTATTTAGGATTTTTTAAAAAGTAAATAATAAATGGAATGACTGCCCTTAAATTGGTAAACCAATTCCAGCCACCATAAAGTCTTAAAAAGCCAGGCGTCTTCTAAAAGTCCTTTATGGGCACACATGGAGAAACTGCCGCAAATGTTATTGTTTGTGAATAAAATGTAAATTAGGGCTTTTGTGTTCACCTGTGAGTTTTTCTCCAAAGCCAGTGATCACATTTGAAAACTGCAATTCTCAACAGAAAGAGAAAAGTTCAGTGCTGATTGCTGGATATTTGGACCTCCCAGTGCAAACATTAACTGGCTGAGAGACCCTCTGGAATGTAATGAAGGGAACAATGTTGGGCTAAGAGCCAAAGCCCGCAACACTGGCGCCTGGAACCGAGGGATTTGCCTCCTGGTAATAGGAGCTGAGCGGCCCGGCACTTCTGTTAGACTGGAAATGACATACTGTGATCCTTGACTTAGCCAAAGGGATTTTAAATGGAGGGGAGAACTGGCAAGACACAATCTCCCGCACTTTCCAGTGTTTTCTAAAACAAGCAGAGGAAATTGAGAGAAGAGAACGAGTCTATTACATCTGATCCAGTTTGGGTTAAGAGTGGAGCTTTTTAAACTGCTATTATTATTTTTTTTCCGGTTTCTTCTCATCGTGCCCCACCACCCAGCAAGCACAGACATAAAGCAGAAACTCGAGCCGGGCTTTCATTCAAGCGGAAGGGCACCCCAACATCGCGTTATTGACAGGAGTTCTGAAAACCCTGACAGCTGCAGAAATTGTGCTGTTGAAGCTCAATTCCCTGGAGTTGGGAATAATATACTGATGGTATTAATTCTGTTTGGAATTGTTAAAATAAGAAAAGGTTACAGGGCTGAGGAAGGGACCTGCCTTTTCTTGCTGGGAACAAAGGCATACCTTGTGTCTTCCCTGTGTCCTTGGAATGTCATTTCCAACCTTCTGAAACTGTATCTGATTATCCATGTGGCAATTAATCATAATTAAGCAGGCCTGAGGTTTGGAGAGGTACAAAGGAGGTGGCCAAGAGCTAGCTGGCTCTGGTTCTTAACAGCCCCCTTTTCCATTGGCCCATGCAACCTCTGCTCCAGGAGCCTGAAGAAGCAGTGGAGGGGCGAAGTGAGGTGCGGGGGACACCTAGCACAAAATTTCCAGGGGGTGGGGTGTGCAGGACAGATCACAAGCTTTCTTCTCATCTCTTCCCTGGGTGTTTGCCATTCCCTCCAGGTTCCAGCATGCTGAAAGCCAGGTAACGAATTCCTTTTTTAATGCCAAGTGATTTGGAGCCATTCATACAAGCCAGATTTTTCCCATTTATTACAGGAAAACATTCAATCATTATATGCTGGCACGGGATCAGGGGCACATGGAATTCTCTTCTGCCTGCTCCACCCCCAATGAGCATTTTAAAAGCTTAGCAAGCCCAGAATGCCGTCTTATTAAAAAATTTTATATATTTATAATTAAAATACAGGGCTGGCATTCGAATCGTTTTAACAGATGTAATCGGACACGCAAGGCTTTCCTGAGCCCAGGTCAGGCGAGAAACAATGGCTGCTTTAACTCTAGCCTCAGCTCAGGTTTCTGTTTGCACATGGGCCCAATTTGTACCATTTATGATTAGGTTTAAGTGAGTTGATGTGCGATTTACTTAGGAGAATTGCCATTGCAGAATATATTACGATAGTCCCCATACAGCCGTGTGGCCGAAGCTTGTCCTGCCTACAACTGGACTTGTGCTTTGCTAATCCTGAGCTCTCTTCATGGCCTGACCTTGGGCTTGTCTATTCCTTGGCATGTAAAGTGTTGGACCATTGTTTAAACAAGTAATGTCATGACTCTAATGGCAGGGCCAGCACAATGAAGCGAAGTCCAGTTCACTAAGCCTGCACCTTTGACTAATGCATACAGTAGGCACAGTCTCAAGAAGGCCTTTGTCTTCAAGGCCTTGGGAACATGGCCTGCTATCCCACAGGAGAAGAAAGACCCATCCCAGAGGATAAAGGGTTTACTTGTCACAACATTTCTACTGTCCTTCATGGTACATTGAACTGGGGAGCCTTTTAATATCACAATGTAAACAGATGACAAGTGTCCTGCACTGTTTCTAATAGGCAAGTCACCCATGTTAAATTTCACTGTAAGAGGCAATGACACCAAAGCTTTATTTCTATGGGTACATCTCTACCACAAGAAGTGACCAGCCCCATATCCGGTGTCCCTCTGTAAGAACAGTGCTCTCCCCATGCCCTTAGTACTTCTAGCATCCCTGGTTCTCTGCCTGCACCTGATGGCAGGGGTTTTATGGACCACTGTATAAAGGCCTTCTAGTCTGGTGCCAATACTCCAGATGTTCTGGGGATGGCATCAGTCTCTCTCCTCCAAATATGCACAGCTCATGCCCTCAGAGGTCCCCTAGGCATATTCATTATGCTCCAAATCTCCAAGCAACTTCACCTTGGTTTTTGTAGACATTTCTAGAAGAATATTTTTCTTCCTTTTATCCAATGAGATGAAGTGGGTGTCCTTATCACCACTGGCTAGCAGACACAGTACTTTGATTTTGTCAAAAAGTTTGCTCAGGCCAGCTAAGAAAGATGGTTTTGGTGGTCTCCGAAGAACAGTTCTTAATAGTCCCATAGTAGATCACCTGTCCTTCCTGGGTTATGAGTCTGCAGAGCTTAGCACCCATGTGTGCACTGGCTTGCCTTATGTCTTCAAGCTAAGCCATACTGATTAAAAAGGACAGATGCCAGGTGCTACCACCCTTGTCATGTACCCCACATCATGCAGCTTCCCCAGCCCCCTTCCCTACTTCCCAGATCATTACAATTCTCACATGATGGGCACACGGTGCCTTCCAGGGAAATGACATATACTGCCAAGAGAGGTGGGTACCAGGACTCGGGATCTTGTAACCTGCCTCTCATTGGAGTAAAGCCCTGCTCACTGGCTCTCACTTCATTCCTTTTGCATTAGGTTTGACACATGACCAGCAGCTGGAAATCCCATAAAGAGAAATTAATAACAGTAATTCCAGTGCCTTCCAAAAGAAACAGTTATGAGAGGGGAAAGAAAACTAGGCACCTGACTCGTTCCCAGGGCTCCTCCTACTTCCCAGGTCTGTGAGGATAATCACGGTCTAAAGAACAGATAAGATAAACAATGCAAAGGATGGAGAGAGTTGCCAGGTTTTAAAAGGGACTTGGGGATCTGGCTGTTACCACAGTCCTGTGGAAACCAAGCTATTATGTTGTGGATTTAATAGCACTATACAACGGATTGCCCTAAGAGATGATTTGAATGAGAAATGTCCCCTGGAGGCTCCTGTATTTGAACACTGGGCCTCCCAGTTGGTGGTGCTGTTGGGGAGGTTTAGGAAGTACTGCCTAGTTGGAGGAAGTACATTGTTGGAGGTGGGCTTTGAGTGGTTATAGCCTCACTCCAATTCCTATTTGCTCTCTCTGCTTCATGCTTGTGGTTAAGACGTGACCTTTCAGGATCCTACTTAGCTACCATGCTGGCTGCCTGCTGGCTGCTGCCATTTCTCCCAGCCATAATGTACTCTTATTCTTCTGGAACCCTGAGACAAAATAAACTCATTTTTTTTCCATAAGCACATTTGGTCACAATAACAGAAAAGTGACTAACAGACCCTAGCAGGGTCATGTGTTTGGAACCCTGGGCGCACAGAACCAGGGACTGCAGATTCCTAGGCACTGTATCCTGAGAAATAAGCAGGTGTGAGGAGATGTTACAAGTGATGAGAGTCAAGCTGTGAATAAATATGGCTCAGGCTACTTTGTGCTTGATTCCAGGGACCAGCCTCTAAAATGAACCAAGGATCCCAGGATCCTGCTATAAGTCAAAGTGTCTTTACCTTACTTACAGCTGAGGAAGAGCCAGGAGCTAAGCAATTGCTATTTTGTTGTGGAATATCACTTTAACTAGGCAAAGATGGTTGTATTTGTTTATGCTGCATTTGTTTAATTATGTAAAGATGTGCTGCTTTGCCTGCCTAAGGCACCTGACTAGCCTAATAAAAAGCTGAATGGCCAATAGCTAGGCAGGAGAGAGATGGGCAGGGCTGGCGGGCAGAGAGAATAAGGAGGAGGATGAGTCTAGACTTGAGAGAGGAGGGAGAAGAGAATGAGAGAAATAGAGAGGAGCCCACTCAGGATAAAAAGCCAGGCAGCTTCTAGACAAACAGACATATAGTAGGATGGGGGTGTGGAGCCCTAAGGCAAAACACAGAGGATGAAACACAGATTAAAATATGTGATAAGAGCTAATGGGACAAGCATAAGATAGGGCTGAGCATTTATAACTAATAATAAGTCTCCATGACATGATTTGTGAGCTGGTTGGTGATCCAAAAGAAAGCCTGCTGCACTGTTTTTCTCCAATAATTTTACTCTGCAAATAAGAGATTCTAGCCTATTCCAGATGGACCATCCCTTTCCATTCTAGGCTTTCTATGAGAGAGACATAGAAATGGGGGTCTGGACATGATTATTGGTTAAGACATTGAATTCTCCTCCCTATAGCTTGAGAACACCCTTCTCTCAGGAATGAAGACAAGGAAGGTCACATCTGCAGCCTCTGCAACCTAGAGCTTTCTGCCTTTTCTCTCCAGGATGAGAATCAGCACATCTGCAACAGTCAGGATGGGAGCCAGGAGCTCCCCAAAGGGTCTGGGTTTGGTGTGGGAATTATATGAATCTGTCCGGTATTTCCTTATAAGTCATCTGAGCTGGTATCAGAACTATAAAGCTGATTAACAGAAGCCCTCTCAGGGTTATTGCAGCAGGTTTTTGTGTCAGCCCTGCGCCTTCTCACACAGCTCTATCTCCCAATAGAAAGCTGCCTACAAAAGGGTTATATGGACACCTTCCAGGTCACACCCTTTTCAGGCATGCCCCTTTCTCAGGCATGATTACCAAAATTTATTCAACTTGACTAGGACTAACTTCTTGTTCCTGAGGTCCCTGGGGCTTCTTGGGTGCTGCTGCTGCTGCTGTCTTCCTCATTCATTCAGCTGGGGCTGCAGGAGTCTGGTCCATGCAGTAGGCTGCATGGCACATAGAATATGGGAACCTCCAGAAGTAGGAAGATTACAGTCTCACAAAACAGAAGGACCTGACCCTTTTGAGTTACACAGTCACCTATAGGACAATAGCCCGCATGCTCTGGGCTTACCAGTTGAAAAGAATGAGGTATTCAGTGCTTTGCTGAGACCTGAGACCTGGGGGGAGTCCAGTCCAATGCCTAGCTAGTATCTGTTATGATCCTGCTACTCCACGGGATGGAGAAAATTTCACTGGTTCCCACAGTGACTTTTATGAGTTTTATCTAGATGTTTTTCTGTACCAGCTGGAAATTTTTAGATTATCGGCATTAAATTTAAATAAAATATATCTACCATGATTGCAAAGAAAAAATATGTTACCAGCAGGGTCAGAATTAGTAAAATTGATTGGGAGAAACAAGCAAGATGTGGTTGGAGGGGCATGAGGTTGCACTGGAACCCTGTTATTCTCTTCCCCAATCTCCTCCCTCCCCTTCCTCCAGCGTTATTTGTTGATTTACTATATACCTGAGGGTTTTGCCTACATGTGTATATGTGGCTCATATGTGTGCCTGGTACTTGAGGAAGACAGAGGCAAGCATCAGTTTCCCTGGAGCTAAAATTGATGAGCTACCAAGTAGGTGCGGGAATCCAAACCTGGGTTTTCTGTAAGAGCAGCAGGTGTTTTTAACTGCTGAGCCATCTCAGAAGCCCTCCTTCCTCCATGTGTTTTGGTAGGAAACAGGGTCTCATTTAGCCAGGTCTGGCATTTAACACTGGAATTCACTGTGTAGCTGAAGATAACTCTGAGCATCTGATGCTCCTGCACCTGCTTCTCAAGTATAGATATTGCAAGAATGTTGCACCACACTGTTTATTCCATGCAGAGGATAGAACCTAGGGTTTTGTGAATGGCAGATGATGTCATAACCTGAAGTGACAGTCATCACATCTTTCACAGAAATTACCAGAGGACAAGTAGAGTGGCCTGGGGAAAGTGGAGCTGTCCCTAGAAGGTCTTTGCTATGGAGTCCTGGCAGCTGTCTTTGTTTTGACATCTGTTCAGTCTGGTTATTCTTCCAGCCTCGGAAACAGGGCCCCTGATGTGTCCTAGAATCTTTAACTTCCCCGAGTGCCCATATCACAGAGGGTGCTAGAAGGAGAGATAGAACTTGGGTCTCACCCCCAGTCCCTTGCCAGACTCTGGCTTACCCAGGAAGAGCTCCAAGAAACTTCTAGGGTCATAATTCTGTCCTGCAAGGGAAGCTGAACATTCCATTTTCACATGTTTTCAATCAGAACACCAGAATTTTAGCATTGGGACCTCCTCTCTTCCCCCACAGGCTTCTAGTATGTGCTAATATAGGCCTGCTGTCCCTCTATCTGGGGTATCCAACCTATGGTCATGGTCCACCTTCCATCAAGGCTCCTATGGCTCTCAGTAATTCTGTTCTGAATATGTGAATCACCTTGGTATTTTGAGAGTTGAGGCACAGAGCAGGTCACTTTGATGGCTGACATCCTGTACTCCATGATGATCATGCTGCTAAGAAGTTCAGTTTCACATACAACATGGGGTGGCCTGGTGGCATCTCAGGGGACTCAGAGAAGCTCTGGGGCAGTTCATGCCTGTGCAGTAATCCTGCAGTGAATTAGGGAGAAAGAACAAAAATATATGCCTGGGAGGAGGCCGGATCCTTCACATTTCAGCCCTGGAACCCCAGGGGATGCTCTGCAGTGAGGCCTCTCCAAGCTCTGCAAACAACTGACACAGTTTTCTACAATGTTTCTCTCCTTTAATTTATAGTGTGAAGTCAGCCTGGCCAGTTCCTTGGTTTGGTTTTCTGGATGGGAAGGCAAGGGGAAAAAATTGACTTAAGCTGCATGAATCTGGGGTTCATTTGCTTTTAGACAACCAGATAGCAGAGCACTAGGGAGGCTCTCCGAACTCCCAGAACATATGTACTTTGTTTGAGGGAAGTTTGAACATCAGGGCTTGGACACAGCCTGGGGTTGACAGAGTATAGGCTGAGGTTCCAGGGAAACCTAGAGTCCAGATGCAGCCCCTGAAGGAAGCCAGTGGGACCCAGGAACAAGAGAGAATTCCTTCCTACTGACTTGTTTGGGCAAAGTGTTGCAGGCACTTTCTCCTCTTTCACAGCCAAAGGTCTTCAAACTAGTCACCTTCTGGGAAATGTCACAGACCTACCAGGGAGAAGTGGAAGAGCTCCCTGGGTGTGTGATGGCCACGGCAACTTCCTGGGAAGTGACATTTGTGTCCTTGGCCAGCACTAGTTACTGCTGGTACAGATCTGGCAGGTCCTAGAAACAGGTAGATGTGGGGCTTGTGTCCTCCTCATCTGTTGTGTGACCTTCAGGGACTCTTTGGTCCTGTTGGGCCACTCTTGAGTCTATACATACCCACAGTGAAGGGATAATACATCCAGGGAGGTCTCTTCTGTACTGAGTAGCCCCATCAACGTTCAGTTTGATGATAAGTCTGAGCAAAGCTTGAGTACTGAGCACACACTCCAGCTCAGTTATTTCCTTAAAGTTGTCATTTTTTACTCAAGGCAGTACTCGGCAGTCCTTTTGTTTGGCCTGATTTGTCGTAAGAAGGAAACATCTCAGCAGCACAGGTTCCCCGTGCCCTTATGTTTGAAAATGTCCATCATGGAAGGGCTGGATAGAAACCTCCAATGATCTCTCTCTCTCCCTCTCCTCAGCACCAAGTGCTCCAAATAAGAAGTATCTTAAAATTTGAACTGATTCAGTCATGGCGAGGTTTCAACTGGGGTGGGAGTCATTTCTGGGTGCAAGTAAAGGAGTGAAACATCTGAACCAGAAGAGGCTGGATCCATCTCACCATGACCGGCCATGTTTGTGGTGGATGCTAGAATACAGCTAGTTCTCGATCCTCTGACACTGTCTTTCTGCATTTGTTACAATGACTCTGTGCTCACTCTCCTCCCCATACAGAGCTAAAAATGACTGTCTCTGCCAATATCTAGCAAAAAGAACCATCTCCCTGGAAGGCCAGTGCTGACTCTCCTTGGACACTCTGGACGTGTGGCTGCCCTTGACCCAGGCACCAAGGATGGGCACTACAATGTGTTTGGTGAGCCAGTTTCAGCTACTCAGCTGGAGAGAGACGTGGTCCTGGGCCACCTGAGTGAGATGTTGGGAAGGACAGCTCCCTTAGCAAACTGCCTTCCGTGAAGTAGTCAGTAAGCTAGAGCTATGGAGGTGTTTGTTTAGTCTTTGTCTTGCAGATTTTAAACATATCTTAATTTTGGTGATTTTTCACAGGGAATAACATTAAAATAAATACAGATTTAAACTGATACAGGTGATTTATTACAAAAGATCTTAGTGATCTGAGAGGATGGTTTAGTTGGTACAGTGCTTTTTCTACAAGCTCTAGGAGGTTCCCTGGAGTTTCACAGGGAAAACAGGGTATAGTGGCAAACACTAATAATCCCAGAGTCCAGCAATGGAGACAGGTAGATCCCTAGAGCTCCTGGACAGTCAGCCTAGCCCAAAAGACAAGCTCCAGGTTAGTGAGAGACCCCAAGATTTTCCTTTGGCCTCTCCATGCAGTCTCCTGAAGAGTGTTCTTGTCTTGAGAACATGTCTCCTCAGCTCACAAATGTCTATAGAAATTTCTAAAATGCTCAGAGGCTGCAGGGTGCTCACAGATACATTCTCATTCTGACGGGAAAGCCTACAGAGAGGAAGTGTCTTTGAAAGAGGTACCTGTATACAAGTTCAAATGCGAACACATGGAATGGTTGATTATGTTGACATTAAAGGTCACGGATGACATGAGTTTGAACAATTCATACATAGATAATAGCTTACTGTGCATACATATGTATATTTGTATATATGTGTGGGTGAATCTTTGTGTGTTATATATATATATATATGTGTGTGATACATATGTGTATATATTTGCATATATGTGTGTATACGTATACCTGTGTGTATCTGTGTGGGTATATGTGTGGCTCTCTTGTGTATGTATATATATGTGTGTATATATATATGTGTGTGTGTGTGTGTGTGTGTGTGTGTGAGAGAGAGAGAGAGAGAGAGAGAGAGAGAGAGAGAGAGAGAGAGAGAGACTATGATTCACTGGTATGCACCTCTTGGCTAACAGACATTGCTATCATGTTCAGTTTGGGAACATGAATAAAAAGCTCCTGCAAAATTCATGTACAATTATTTTCTGTGGTCTGTTCTCATTATTTTTTAGTAAATAGTAAGGAGTAAAACTTCTAGTTAACATTAACTTTCTAAGGCACTGTTAGCTTCCCAAGGTGATTACAATTGCTTTGTATAAAGTGGGGCTATGTACCTCACCATTAGAATGCTGTCCACCTGCTGTGAGGCTTTGATTTTAGGACTCAGAGAGGCAAGATTATTTTTTGATCAAAATCACATTACCATGTCCCCCATACTCAAGCCTGCCTCTGCCAGCTATTTCCTACTTTCATCAGCATTTAGTAATGTCAGTCTTTCCAATTTTGGCTGCTCTGGTGGGGGGCTTGATGTGGATTTGACATTCAGTGCCACAATGACTGACTGGATGTAACACACTCTCATGCATTTGTTGCTCATTTTACAACTTCTTCTGTGAGACATTTAATGTACTTTGCCTACTTTCAAAAAGTAGTCTGGATTTTTTTTGTTGTTGTTTTTGGTTTTTTTTGGTGAATTACAAGAGTCCTTGGTGGAGACAAGACTTTGATGAATCTTCGTGTCTATCATAGTACTTTCCCCAGATTGTGCTGTGCCTTTTCCTAACTAAGAGTTGGTTGAAGTTAGAATTGTAGGTCTTAACTTGTTGATGTTTAATTCATGAATTAAAAAAAAAAAGCAAAAACAAATGATCTTCCTATGTAGCCCTAGTTAGCTAGTTATTCTGGAACTTTCCTGCTCTGTTTCTAGGTGCTAGAATTGCACATGAGTGCCACCACCTCTGGTTTTTAACGACTGATTTGCCTGGAATCGTTCCACTCCTTCTTCTAAATTCTTTTCTGACTCAAGACTGTGAAAACAGGAATTTTTTTTTTCTTTTCTTCCTGACATTTCATGGTCTAAGCTTTTTATGTTTAGACCTATAAGCCACCTCAAATATATTTTTTGTTTGGTTTTGGCATATGAAGTGGGGGTTGAAGTTGACTTTTTTTCTATGATACTTTTCTGGCAGCCCCAACACTGCTAGATGAAAAGATGAGACTTCCTTGCTGAATTTCTTTGGGCCTTTATCAAAAGTCGCTTGACCATACATATGTAAGGCAACTCCTGGGTTTCTCAGTGCCTCTTTGATCTGTTTATCAGCCTGTACATCAAAGCACACCAGCTCACTAGCTGCAGCTGACAGAGCCTGATATCAGGGAGAGAATTCTCCCTGCCTGTTTTCAAGATTGTTTGAGCCATCTTAGATTATTGTGATTACTGTATAAATGTTAGAATTTTCATGTTAACTTTTCAGAAGTGTTTGAAGACATTTTAGTTTGGATTATGTTGAATATATAGATAGATTTGGGTGAGGATGGGGCTTCTTTGTAACAACATATTTAAAGTCCATAAACTGTATTTCTCCATTCTTTTTGCCGGTAAAAATTACTTTTAGAAATTATCCTTTTCCCTTTCTACACAGATGCCTAGCATGGTTCACAGGTTTTTAGAAATGTTATTCTTAGACAGTTTGTGTTTTTTCAATGGTCCTGTGGATGGGACCATTTCTTCAGTGAGGGGTGTTCTATGTGTGTAATCTTGTGCAGCATCTACACACTTTGTCCATTTAGTTTATGATCTTGCTCAGCCACTTTTCCATTTCAGTAGGGTTTGCACCCCTACGGCATCCTGGAATACTGCCAAGTCAGTGTTTACTGAAAAAGTGTTTACTTCTTTTATAAGTTTGCAGCTTCTACTTTTAAACTTTGTATTGCTCTATTCACAGGCAGTGTTAAGAAGAGGTGCATCATTTTACAACAGGCTTAGAGGGAAAGTGCTGGCAGTTTCAGCTTAGCCTAGCACAAGGGTGGTAGATGTGTTTTATGGATGTGTTTTACCTTAAGGAGCACATCACTGCTCCTTATAGTCCAGGGACTCTCTTCTGCTCATCAACGATCACTATTGAGTCTCAGCAAATGCTTTGGTTTGCACATAATAAAATGGTGGTTTCCTCCTTTGTTTCAGAAACTTGGAAAAAGTTAAATTGACTGATTTTTAAGTCTTACATTAATCATGCAATCCAGACGTAAAAATCTCCTTCTAAGACTGTTATGGATTGATCGTAAAATCTTCCCACAGGCTCCAGTGTATGCAAACTTGCTTTCCAGATGGTGGTGCTGTTTGAGAAGATTTTGAAACCTCTTGAAAGCAGAAGTGGGGTGCTATAGAGCCCCAAGGCCCAGCCTCATTTCCTATTCATGCTCTGGCTGTTGAGGGGAGCTACAGAGTAATCAGCCAACATCCTGCTCTATGCTCATGCCGTCTTGCCTGCTGCCATGAGGACCCCAGCATGGTGGATTCTACTTCAAACTGTGAGCCAAGATAAGCCCTTCCTCCTGGAAGTTGCTTTTCTGTTTTGTTTATGGCTGAATTTTTAAAATATTTTATTAACTATTTTATATGCATGATTTACAAGGAACATTGATCTTTTATTTATATATTTTGTATTTAAAAAAAAGAAAAGAAAGAAAGAAAAGAAAAGAAAATGACCAGAAAGTAGACGACACTCCTCTACTGCTTTCTGAGGTTTGTGTATTGCTGGCCTAATTCTGTCCTCCAATGGTTGATGTGTAGAACCAAAGGCTATTGTGTCTGGGTGTGATTGCAGTGTGTGTGTGTGTGTGTGTGTGTGTGTTTGTGTGTGTGTGTGTATGTGTGTGCATAAGGTTTCCCATAAGTTTAGTTGATTTAACCAGTATAATTCTCTATAAAATTTTTGAAATGTTTTTAAACCAAGTATATTTTATGTGCTATTTGCACTGCACCATAATAAATGTACATACGAGAGAAGTCTTTTATTTATTCACTTATTTATTTATTTTTATAGAATAAAGTCTCTTTTTTATCCATGTATCCCCTTGTTCCAACTCCTGACCCCTCCCGACCCCTCCCAGTCAGTCTTCAGCCTCCCTCCTCCCCATCCCCCCATCCCCTCCCCAGAAAGGGCAAGAAGTCCTCAGCATCCACTCCAAGCAAGTCCGATTTCCTCATCCTAATATCAAGACTGGGTTAGATGTTCCTCTGAGAGAATGGGATTCAAGATGTCAATACATGCACAGAAACACAGTCTGAACCCTCCTCTTAAGGCTCTGCATACTGCCCATGTCAGTGGACAGTTGCCCATTCTTGGAGGGCTTAGTTCCTTTTCCAGATGCTTCCCAAGTGACTGTTCTTGATTCAGTGAGCTCCCTAGAGCTCCAGCCAGCCAGTGAGAATTTTCCTCATAGTCCCTATCCCCTTGCTCATATAGAGTCTCCTCCCCTGCTATCAGCTGGAGCAGGGACTCAGCCCAGTGCTCAGCCATGTATCCCTGCCTCTACCTCTATTCATCTTTGGATGTAAGTTCTGTGATAGCACTTAGGGTGGTTATTCATATGATTATGTGGGAAGTCCTGTTTAGGCAACACCTTCACTATTGGTTGGAGACCTAGACAGGGACATCCTGTGAGTTCTTGGAGGTTTCCCTAGCACCCGTTTTTTTGTTTTTGTTTTTGTTTTTTGTTTTTTGTTTTTCCAACCTTACATTGGCTTCCTCTATTAAGATCTCCATCTCTTTTCTTTCCCTCTCCCTCCTTGTTGTTCCTCTCACTCAATCATCTCCTTCTCTCGTGATGTGTTCCCATCTCTTCTTGGTTACAACCCCTTATGCTCCCAATTACCTAAGGAGATCTCTATTTTCTCTTCCTAGGGGACTCCCTGGATGTCTCTCTTAAGTTCTTTCAGGTCCCAAGCTTTTCAGTGGTTGTGGTTTGCGACTTGGGTGTTCTTAGCTTTTTGTTTAAAGTCCACTAATGGGTGAGTACATCCCTTGCTGATTTTTCTGGTTTTGTGATACCTTGCTCAGGAGGATATTCTTCAAATCCATCTGTTTGCCTGTGAATTTTAGAATATCATTTTTTTTTTTTTTTTTTTTTTTTTTTTTTTTTTTTTTTTTTTTTTTTTTTTTTTTTTTTTTTTTTTTTTTTTTTTTTTTTTTTTTTTTTTTTTTTTTTTTTTTTTTTTTTTTTTTTTTTTTTTTTTTTTTTTTTTTTTTTTTTTTTTTTTTTTTTTTTTTTTTTTTTTTTTTTTTTTTTTTTT
>PVIH01002285.1:0-195916 GCA_004025045.1 Sigmodon hispidus
AGAAGAAAGTGGCGATCTTACAAATACAAGACCTGAACTGAGCAATGAAGAGGAAACAGAAGGAAGCAACACCAAAAATTCCTTTTTGATGATCATCGAAGCTCTCAAAGAAGATATGAAAAATAGCCTTAAAGAAATAGAAGAAAATACAAACAAAAAATTGGAAGAGATGAACAAATCTATGAAAGAAACATGCCAGCAACTAAAAGCTGAAACGGAAGCAATAAAAAAGGCACAAAATGAGGCAAAGATAGAAATAGAAAATCTGAAGAAAAAAGGTGGTACCACAGATACAAGCATAACAAACAGAGTTCAAGAGATGGAAGATAGAATCTCTGAAGTGGAAGACTCAGTAGCTCAAATAGATATATCAGTCAAAGAAAATAGTAAAACTAAAAAAGCCATATCTCAAAATGTTCAGGAAATCTGGGACACCATGAAAAGACCTAATTCGAGAATAACAGGAATAGAAGAGGGAGAAGAATACCAGCTCAAAGACACAGATAATGTTTTCAATAAAATCATAGAAAAAAACTTCCCTAACCTGAAGAAGGAAATGCCTATAAAGATACAAGAAGCTTACAGAACACCAAATAGATATGACCCCCCAAAAAAGTCAGCGCGCCACATTATAATCAAGCCACAAAACATACAGAACAAAGAAAAAATTTAAGAGCTGCAAAAGAAAAGGGCCAACTCACATATAAAGGCAGACCCATCAGAATAACACCTGACTATTCAATGGAAACGATGAAAGCTAGAAGGGCTTGGTCAGAAGTTATACAGATGCTAAAACAGCATGGCTGCCAAACTAGAATACTATACCCTGTAAAATTATCAATCACCATAGATGGAGTAAACAAGGTATTTCAGGACAAAGTCAGACTGAAAGAATATCTATCTACCAATCCAGTGCTACAGAGAATATTAGAGGGAAAACTACAACCTAAGGACCACAGATACACCCACAAAATCACAAATAATCAATAAGTCCACAGAAGAATACCCCAGAGAAAGGAAATACTAACAAGTTACCACCAAAAAAGGCAGGAAATATGAATCAATGGTCACTAATTTCCCTTAATATCAATGGTCTCAACTCTCCTATAAAACATCACACTCTAACAAGATGGATACAACAACAGAAGCCATCCTTCTGTTGCCTACAAGAAACACACCTCAACCACAAAGACAGACACAGGCTTAGAATAAAGGGTTGGGAAAAGATTTTCCAGTCAAATGGTCCTAAGAAACAAGCAGGGGTTGCAATCCTAATATCTAACAAAGTAGACTTTAAGCTAAAAGCAATTAAAAGGGAACAAGATGGTCACTACTTATCCATCACAGGAACAATTGGTCAAGAGGAGATTTCAATCTTAAATATTTATGCCCCTAATATAAGGGCACCTACTTATGTAAAAGAAAAACTGCTAAAGCTCAAATCCCACATCAATTCTTACACGCTAATAGTGGGAGACTTCAATACCTCACTTTCAACCCTGGATAGATCAACCAGACAGAGCCTCAACAGAGAAATAAGGAGTCTGAAAGAGGTTATGATGCAAATGGATTTCATAGATATCTACAGAACCTTCCATCCAAATGCAAAGGAATATACATATTTCTCAGCTCCTCATGGAACTTTCTCCAAAATTGACTACATAATTGGTAGTAAAGCAAATATCAACAGATAAAAAAAATGGAAATAATCCCTTGTAACATATCGGACCACCAGGGCCTAAAGCTAGAGTTCAACAATATCAAAACCCAAAGAAAGCCTACCAACTCATGGAAACTAAACATCACTCAACTGAACCATCTCTGGGTCAAGGAAGAAATTAAGAAAGAAATCAAAGTCTTCCTAGAATTCAATGAAAATGAATCTACAATGTATCCAAACTTGTGGGACACAATGAAAGCAGTCTTAAGAGGAAATTTCATAGCGCTAGATGCCTATATGAAAAACCTTGAGAAATCCTACACTAGAGACCTAACAGCGCAGCTGAAAGCCTTAGAATAATTAGAAGCAAAATCACGTAGAAGGAGTAGACGACAGGAAATAATCCAACTTAGTGCTGAAATCAATACGATTGAAACAAAAAGAACAATACAATGAATCAACGAATCTAAGAGTTGGTTCTTTGAGAAAGTTAACAAGATACATGAGCCCTTAGCCAAACTAATCAAAAAACACAGAGAGAGTGTTCAAATCAGCAAAATCAGAAATGAAAAGGGGGACATAACAACAGACCCCCAGGAAATACAGAGAATTATCAGATCATGTTTTGAAAATCTGTATTCCACAAAAATGGAAAACCTAGAAGAAATGGACAGCTTTCTGGACAGGTACCATCTACCAAAATTAAATGAAGATTAGATTAATTACCTAAACAGGCCTATAACCCTTAAGGAAATTGAAGCTGTCATTAAAAACCTCCGCAAAAATAAAAGCCCATGTCCAGATGGTTTCAGTGCCAAATTCTACCAGACATTTGAAGAAGAATTACTACTGTTACTCCTCAAACTATTTCACACAGTAGAAACTGAAGGAATATTGATTGCCAAATTCCTTTTATGAGGCCACAATCACCCTAATACCCAAGCCACTCCAAGACACAACAAAGAAGGAGAACTACAGACCCTCATGAATATTGATGCAAAAATTCTCAACAAAATTTTGGCAAACCATATACAACAATGTATAAAAGATATCATCCACCACGACCAAGTAGGCTTCATCCCAGCAATGCAGGGCCGGTTTAACATACGAAAAACGGTAAATGTTATCAGTCATATAAACAAACTAAAGGAACAAAACCACATGATCATATCCTTAGATGCGGAAAAAGCCTTTGACAAGATCCAACACTCCTTTATGATTAAAGCCCTGGAGAGATCAGGAATACAGGGAGAATACCTAAATATAATAAAGGTGATTTACAAGAAGCCGACAGCCAGTATCAAACTTAATGGAGAAAAACTCAAAGCAATCCCACTAAAGTCAGGAACTAGACAAGGATGTCCTCTCTCCCCTTATCTATTCAATATAGTTCTCGAAGTTTTAGCTAAAGCAACAAGGAAACTAAAAGAGATTAAGGGGTACAAATTGGAAAAGAAGAAGTGAAGCTATCTCTATTTGCAGATAATATGATTGTATACATAAGTGACCCACAAAATTCTTCAAAGGAACTGCTACAGCTGATAAACACCTTCAGCAATGTAGCAGGATACAAGATTAACTCAAAGAAATCAGTAGCCCTTCTATACATTAACCATGGAAGAGCTGAAAAAGAAATAAGGGAAACATTATCCTTCATAATAGCTGCAAATAGTATTAAATACCTTGGAGTAACTATAACCAAAGAAGTAACAGAACTATTTGACAAAAATTTTAAATCATTGAAGAAAGAAATTGAAGAGGATATCAGAAAATGGAAAGCTCTCCCATGTTCCTGGATTGGTAGGATCAACATAGTAAAAATGGCAACTCTACCAAAGGCAATCTACAGATTCAATGCACTGCCCATTCAAATCCCAACACAATATATTTTGGACCTGGAAAGAACAATACTCAATTTCATTTGGAATAACAGGAAATCCAGGATTGCCAAAACAATCTTACTCAACAAAAGAACCTCATGAGGTATCACCATCCCTGACTTCAAGCTATACTATAGAGCTACAGTAATAAAAACAGCCTGGTACTGGCATAAAAACAGACTTGTGGACCAATGGAATAGAATTGAGGATCCAGACATTAACCCAAAAACCTGTGAACACATGATCTTTGACAAAGAGGCCCAAAACATTCAATGGAAAAAAGATAGTATATTTAACAAATGGTGTTGGCATAGCTGGATGGAAGTGTGTAGAAAAATGCAAATGGATCCGAGCCTGTCACCCTGCACAAAACTCAAATCCAAGTGGATCAAAGACCTCAACATAAACCCAGCCACTTTGAACTTGATAGAAAAGAAAGTGGGAAATACCCTCCAATGCATTGGCACAGGCGACCACTTCCTAAATATAACACCAGTGGCACAGACACTAAGACCAACAATCAATAAGTGGGATCTCCTGAAGCTAGAAACCTTCTGCAAAGCCAAGGACAATGTCAATAGGACAAAAGGACAGCCTACAGAATGGAAAAAGATCTTTACCAACCCTACAAGTGGTAGAGGATTGATCTCTAAGGTATATAAAGAGCTCAAGAATTTAGAGCCCAAAACCTTGAATAACCCCATCAAAAAATGGGGTACAGATATAAAAAGGGAATTCTCAGCAGAGGAACTACGAATGGCTGAAAGGCATCTGAAAAAGTGCTCTTCATCTTTAGCCATCAGAGAAATGCAAATCAAAACAACTTTGAGATACCACCTAACACCTGTTAGATTGGCTAAGAGAAAAGGCACAGATGACAGCCTGTGTTGGAGAGGATGTGGAACAAGTCGGACACTCCTCCATTGTTGGTGGGAGTGTAAGCTTGTTAAGCCACTTTGGAATGCAATATGGTGGTTTCTCAGAAAACTGAGAATCAATCTCCCCAAGGACCCAGGAATACCACTTCTGGGTGTATACCCTAAAGAGGCACATTCACACTCCAAAGGTATTAGCTCAACTATGTTCATAGCAGCATTATTTGTAATAGCAAGAACCTGGAAACAACCTTGATGTCCCACAACTGAAGAATGGATTAACAAACTGTGGTACATCTACACAATGGAATACTACTCAGCAGTAAGAAAAAATGATATCCTAAAATTCGCAGGCAAATGAATGGATTTGGAGAATATCCTCCTGAGCGAGATATCGCAATCTCAGAAAGATATGCAGGGGATGTACTCACTCATTAGTGGTCTCTAAACAAACAAACAAGAAAAAAAAGCCAAGTATGCCCAAGCTGCAAACCACAACCACTGAACAGCTTGGGATCAGAAATACCCTGGACTGACCCTTCGGATCCTACTCCAACTATGGGAACACCTGACTCACTCTTGAGGGAGGGGGGACAAAACTGGATTTGCCAGGAGTGGAGACTGTTCCAAGCATTATTGGGTCAGTGGGACCATAGGACTGTCTGCTCCCTGCCCAGGGAGGGGATGGGGAATTGTGGAGACGTAAAATGACCTGATGTGGCGGGAGTTGGAAGGGACCTTGAATAAGGATATACAGGGATGGAAAAAAAAAATTCAGAGGGTAAGCTGAACACCAAGTAAATATATGTGTAGCAATTTTGTTTGCATTATCACCTTTGATAAGTCATGCTTATGATTTATATCTTCTTTATAGTTATTGTTAACTTATCAGCATTTTAAATTCATTTTACTGTTTTTTTTGGTAAATACAAAATAAATAAAAAGAAAGAAAAAAAATAGCATGGTGATTGCTTGTCGCTGGAATGAAGGTAGAATAGGAAGTTAGTTAACAATAAGCATAGTGTTATAGGAAAGAAAATTGGATAAGTCTTAAGATATGCTCTAAATACCAAATTTATAGTCACCAATAATGTATTACATTCCTAAAATGCTGATGGTAGATTTGATGTTATATCATTACTATAATAAACTACATTGAAAAGTAGAGTTATTATATTCTGTACAAGTTGGTAAAGATAGACATGATAATGTTGGTAATAACTGTTATTATCCAATGTTGACTGGTATATGCTTTGTGAAGAGACAGCGGATCAGGGTCATGAGAAGAACTGACTGGCCTGTTGAAAGGATGGAGAGAGGAGCAATTGTTGTGAGAAGGCAATATGGGGGCTTATCATTTCCTTACCTAGTAGAAAATCAACCAGCAATAAGCAGTTGAAATGAGAAATTCTTCAAGAAGCAATAAGGCAAACATGTCTTCTAAAACCATGGATGGTAGATAAGAGAAATATTACATTTGAGATTAAAAGGTAACTATCTGATGACAGCTGGGATTGTTGAACGGGGAAGAGGGATGGCTATGTAAAGGATGCTTATTTTTTCCCACACATAACTTTTATAGTTTACTTAAAACCTACACATGTAAAATGGCATTGATAAAAGCAGGAGTATTTTTACACAATGTGTAGATTATAAACATGGAGAAAGAGTGGTCTTCGTCAGCACACTGGATTATTCTAGGCAAAATTTCCCAGCACCCTAATCCCCTTCACTTGTCTTCTGATGTACTCTGGGGGAGATGGTGAAAAAGACACTTTCAAGATGAAAAGTTCTGAATTTAGCTTCTTTATTTTGTTTCTAGAACTTATGAAACTTTATTCTCTGTTTGATTTTTTTCAACAAAATCTTTCAGTTATGAGTTAAAAAAACGATTACCACCATAAAAATAGTAGTGCTAATTTTATATATATTCAATGTATATATATATATTCAGTGCTATATATACATACATGTATACACATATACATATGTGATTTTGCATATGTATACATATATATGTATATGTATACATGACAACCCTATGATAATAAAATAAAAGCTGAGTTAGTAATTCAATACAATATTAGATGTAAATTCTTCTGTTGGGTTGACACTTAGCTAAGCATTTTCTGTTGTTGATCTCACTTACCCATCAGAGCCTGTCCGCAGCACTTTGCAAAGATGACAGCTGTCCAAGGCTCCTCATTCCTCACCCTCAAAAGCGCTTAGAGCTGCCCTAGGAATTGGAATTAAAAGAGGCCATCCCCTTTAATCTAATTTAATTTCCCTAACCAATTTTACCATCACAGCGATGAGAATGAGCACAGGGCAAGCATCAGTTTAGTTTCTACACTGTATAGATGAGAAAAATAAAGTTTAACTGAGTGGAATGATTTGCTGAAATCCCAGAGGTGAGAAAGTGACACTGCCAGAAAGAACCCAAATCTTTCAATTCTGAGCCCAAGAGAAATTTATCAGTTAAAGAAAGATGGTTTTGTACTTTCAAACATCTACTCTCTACTCAGAGTAGTCCTACCATAGTAGGACTAGAGGTAATCTGGAGACTATCTGTAGCCGCCTGTTCTTTCTAGAGCTCAGGCTATGGATGATGCAGGTTTATTTAACTTTTCTTGAAATAGTTCAGATAAAAGCTCACATATGTGTATAAATATGTGCATATATATTATCCCTGTTGAATGGTGATCCGTTTTCACATAATTGAAATTTGGAATTATTTCTGGCCTTTCATACCTCTATATATCCAAATGTCATATTTTTCTATCAGGCATCTGAGATCAAGAGTCACATGTAGGCTAAGCTTGCTTTCTGTGTCAGTTGTGTATGGCTGGAGAGAAGGGAGCTTTACAGGGGGGCTCTTAAATTCCAGAACAAGACTATAATTAGCTGTAATAGGGCCCAGAGTAACTTCACGGCCATAATTCTCAGCAGGAAAAACAATTATATTGCAGCCATATAACTAGATAGACATGCTGTAAATACAAAACATTCTCTGGAAATATATGCTCTGTATTTCTAAATACATGAAAAATTAAGTCAGACACTCGTTAGGTAATTGTAATTCAATGCAGCATTAAACCCTTTCTTTTTCTCAACATTTCCCTTCCCAGCTCAGTTGCAGATTTTTCCTCCCTAATGTACAATGGTTAAGGGAGGCACATCTCACTTAAAAAGTACAAGAAAGAAAATATAATACTTTCAAACCTCACACTTTTGGAGAAGGTTATCTCATATGATCAGAGCAATGGATTAGAACCTAGGAGGCTAGACCCATTTCCTGGTCCTGTTCCTATTTTTATCCTGAAGCTGTGAAATGGCAGCTTACACATAATCTACACAAGTAGACCGCAGACATCTTCTGTATAAACTGTGTATTTATTTTGTTAAAAAAATGAGCCAGTGTTTAAAAGGGCAATGAGTTTCATAGAAATATCAAGACTTCTTTCGTCTAAAAAAAGAAAATGTACCCCAGTAGGTCCACAGTTTCTAACAGCAAAGCTCCACATATTCTGGCAGCTGGAGAGCAAGACATATTGAAAATTTTCTGCAGCTTGCCACAGAGCTTTCTGTTTATTTAAATTGTCTGTTTTGTGATTTGATTTCTTGCCTATAAAGCAGAGACTTTGGGATGAATGTCGCAATTTAGAGTTCTTAAGTGTCCACTAAGGTTTTTATTCCATATCTAAACTTCCATAGCAATACAGAATACAGTCTGATTTAGAATTCACTAAAAGATATGAAAACAACAATAGACACCTATTTTACAATTTTTTCTTTTGGCTTATGTTCTTACACTACTTGTAGTCAATTTTACTCCCTTGGAGAAAACTAATAGTAAATCACAAATATCTCCAAAAAAATTGTAGCGCCCTCTGCATTAGAACTTACCACACAGAAAGGGAACGTTTTTACTCATGAGTCTGCTTAAGCACCCTGAACTCTCTAGGTTTACTGAGGGTTAAATCAGGACCTTGACATCATTTAAAAGGTTTTGTTCTCCTGTGACCTCTCTAGCTCCTATGTAATCCTCGAATCACAACTGTACTAGCATTTCTTCCCAGATTCAGCTTCCCAGACACTGTACCACAGAGAGCTCCATAGAGTCAGGAAGAGGGTGAACAGACCTCCCAGTCCCTGTGTGCCAGGCTCTTTTCCTACTACAAAAACTGGAGTGCCTTTGGCCCCAGTCATAGCTGTGTGCCAGACAATATCAAAGAAGAAAATAGACAGAATTTTTTTAGAGTAAAAGTTATTTTCAG
This sequence comes from Sigmodon hispidus, assembly GCA_004025045.1. Classification (NCBI taxonomy): domain Eukaryota; kingdom Metazoa; phylum Chordata; class Mammalia; order Rodentia; family Cricetidae; genus Sigmodon; species Sigmodon hispidus. The sequence goes on from PVIH01002285.1 coordinate 8,693, forward strand.
ACCTTGAAAATATCACTTTCCCTCCTGTGGTGACTTGCCTTCAGGATGGATGGGGCTATGGACTTTTTTAGAACATAAATACTGCGTGGACATCTTTGGATAGGTTAACAAGATGAAATTATTAATGTATAGGGTTTTGAATTTTAAATAGGTGTTCTTTAATTCCAGGGCTTGTAGAAAACCTGTTTTTTCCTAGTTAAAATAATTTATCTTCACATTCTTTGGGTGTTCTTCTTTTCTGATGGAGGAAGTGGACAGTATTATTTGTTTTTTATATCTCTCATCTTAGTTCTTTTGCCTACCTTTTATAATATTTTTTTGAGACAGAATCTTGCTCTTTAGCCCAGGCCCACCTTGGATGTACTGTCTATGCCTTGAAGTCAAAATCCTGTAGCTTCATCCACTGAGTACATTCATAGCAATCCAACAGTTATTTTAAAGGTCTGCCATGACATTTTCCCTTGGTTTTAATAAATTACACAATCTTGAGTATTTGGTGTAGCCACAAAAATGGACTGAGACAAGTTCTGTAATAGAATATATTCCAATACCAAATTGAGAAATAGAACACATTTACTTTTTATCAACATCTGAAAATTTCATTGTGGACTTTTTAGTATGTTCATTTTAAAAAATATTTTTAGTGTTTAATATAGGTAAGATATTAAATTTTAGTCAACCTTTACGTCCCATGCATCTATTAAGATGAGTCACATGATTCTTATCTTTTAATTGTTTAATATAATTGGCTAAATTAATCAGAGTTCTAATGTTAGGTAAATTTTGAATTTCTGGCTTCTTAATTAAACTGGCTGCCTAGTTCATTTATAATTAGGCTTTATTTCTAAAGTAGCTATTTGAGGCTGGTTACATATATTTCTATAAATATTCTTCTTGCTGAATCTTGTTTGATTTGGTGTATCATTCAGTTTTAATGTATTTTATTTAATGTTAATTTTCTTTATGATTTATTATGTGCTATCAACTTTTCTAAAGTGTTTTTACTGTTTCAAATATGTATTGTTTTTAATTTCTGTTTCTTAGAGTATTTGGAATTATAACTTATTTGAATTAGAGTCAGAGAATTTTCAGTAGCAAGATAATCTCTCTGAGGCTTAGTTAAGGCTTGCTTTTTAATTATGTTGTTTAAACCTTCTATATTACTTTTGTATGCTTAATCGTCCAATTGAAGAGAAAACCTCTTATTATAGAAGGCTTCACAATTTCTTTCATAGTTCTAACCCCTTTTGCTAAATACGTTTTCAAGCAGTTAATTACATTCATAGTAGTTGATAATTGTTATGTTAATTTAATGATCTGAGCATCATTTATCCCTAGTGTTTATTATTTCATTTTTGTTTTTAACTTATAGTATATATATATATGAATCATTATATATGTATATATATGTGAATCATTATATTTGATAAGATCCTTAATCTTCAGGGAGGATTAAGCAAGAGGGTATATATATTACATCAAATATAATGATTCATATATATGCATATACATATATAGTATATAATCAAATGTAGCATTCAGATCAAGATATACATATCTACTCCTCATGAACGTATTACTGCTTTATATGAAAATGTTAAAAACTCTTTTTTTAGGTTAGTAGTGATATTATCACTATTTTGCTTTTGGGCAAAAATTTAACTTACTATTAGTATATCTCAATTAATTTATTTCTTAAATATATTTTTTATTCTTTTACCTTTTATTTGTAAATATATTTATTATTAAGTGTAATTTATATTATAAGAAGCATGCTTCTACAGCTGGGATAAACCTTTAGAATGTTTCAAACTGGGGGAATGGTATTTAATTCAATCATCTGGCATCTATAGGGTTGTCAAGGAAGTTATGTACTTGGGTTGGATTAGTTAAGCTTGATTCCCAACTGTATCAACTTGAGAAGCATCTTGGAGGTTGATTGATAAAGCACATCTGTAGATGTGTTTGCAAGGGAATCTTCAGGGAGGATTAAGTAAGAGGGGTATATTGTCACTGAATGTGGGAAGTGCCCATTCATAGACTAAAAGCTCAGACATGTTGAAAGCTGCTGTGCTAATTTTAAATGGGTTTAACACTCATAAAGGGTTCAAGTTTGAAGGGAATAGTATCTTTATTTGTGTAAGAACATAGAATGAGGTACTTCCAGGGAAGCAAGTGACAATCATCACTAGACATCTGATGCTTTTGATCTCCAGCTCTATAAGACATTTTGTGCTTCTTATAAATTGCCCAGTCTCAGATATTTTCTCACAGCTGCATAAACAGACTGAGACACAATGTATTTTCCATCTTCAGCATGTCATCTCCACAATGCTCCCTCAGGCGTGCCTTCCAAGAGCCAGTCTGCCACTCTAATAGGCCATTAACTTCACAAAATATTGATGTGACAAGAACATGATCATGTGCTTGCTGCTTCTCTTCTATGGGCTAAGGCAGTTACCATGGGTCCTCTGTTGGTGGGCCAAATGTTCTATTAGTCTTTCCTTAGTGTTATGAGTGGAAGTCCTGTGGAAAGGAAAAACAAGTCCACACCAGAAGAATTTTTAAGTTCATCTTGAGATAGATTCCTGCCTAGAACCTTCCTACTGGGGATTGACTCATCTCTTTAAAAGTGATTCAAAAAGAAGTTGAGAGTGGTCTTTTGCTCAGTAGCTGTCCATTTGTATTAGTAGTAGCTTTACAGTGTAGCTGACTTTGTTACAGATCTCAAATTTAATCTATCCAAGTCACTGTAGCAACTCCATTTAGTGTTACATTGTGCCAGAACTGGGTTAGCAGGTGGCATAAACTGGGTGATGTCAACTTGTAAAGTCATATTATTTAGGTGACACTATCTTTGGCTGTTGATATTTTCAATTTTGCTACTGATATGTGAATCAGAGACTTTTTCTATCTGATCTCACTCTAACATTAGTTTGGACCTTTCTGTCCCCAACTTTCTAATCTTTACCTTTCCGGGATACTTTCTTCTAAGGGTAGATGACAATATGAGACAGTAAAAGCTCTGCTCAATTAAAATTTTGTCAACTTGAGATAAGATAGAGTCGTCCGGGAAGAGGAAATCTCAATTTAGAAAAATGCCTTCATCAGTTTGACGTATAGGCAAGTCTGTGGAGGCATTTTCTCGGTAGGCAATTGATGAGGAAGGACTCTGCTCATTGTGGACAGTGCTATCTCTACGCTAGTGATCCTGGGTGTCATAAGAAAGCAGGCTAAGTAAGCCATGCAGTGAAAGTCAGTAAGCAGCAGTGCTCCAGGCTGTTGCTTCAGCTCTTGTTCCCAGTTCCTGTTTTAAATGTCTGCCCTCACTTCCCTCATTGATGGACTATATTATGGAAGTGTAAGCCAAATAAACCCTTTCCTTCCCAAGTTAGCAATTTTTTGGTCAGTTTTTTATTATAGCAACAGAGAAGATGACTAAAATAGCAGCTGTTAGATATCCTATAATTAAATTTCTTGTCTGTTGTGTTCCAGTAGCATGATGGAGTCTTTCATAGGGTTATACAGTTCTTTGCTGCAAATGGCATGGCCTTTCTCTACAGCTCTAGTGTTGACATTGTAATTTCTCACTGGGGCTTTCCATAACTCTGTGCAGTGTCTTTGTAACCCAGATATTAAAAAGAAATCTTAACACTGCTGAGAAATAAGTCTAATGCATAAGGGCTGTTTGCACCACATCCTGGACCTACTATTTATGAACTGTAACCTCATAGAAAGCAGCCTTTCATGTCCCTTGATAAAGTGTTTGAAGCAATGTGTAAGCATTACTCTTATCACTTTATTGCCTCTGAATCCTTGCCCACCCTCCATCACCTTGCTTGTCTCATTGAAACTACATTATATACATTTCTTGTTTTCCATTTGATATCTAGTAAAAATTTTCTGGTAGAAGAACTGTGAGATAATTCTCTTTATTCATCAAATGTGCTTCTTCTTCCTGTAGTCCTTATCTGGCATGTGGAGAATCTGGAGTACTCCTTAATTTCAGTGGGGACAAAGGTGTCATGGAACAGAAGAGGCCAGTGGAAATATTTAATTTCTGAAGAAAGGTAGTGCTACCTTGTCATTATCAAGTGCAGAGAACATTCTATTAGGAAGAGTCTTGTGGCCCTCACAGACATTTGGTGATGGTTATTTTATCCTTAGAAACAAAATTTATGGGCAACCTACTCTAATGTTTAACTTACATCATAGGAACAGAACTCCCTTCTATATCTGGCAGCCAAAAGTATGGCTTGTACCACCATTGTGGTGAGTTACAGCCTCATTTCCACAAATAGGCCAGTCTACAAGTCCATAGTCCCTTGACTAAAAGAAAGTGTGAATCTTTTTCCTTTCTTTCTTTCTTCCTTTCTTTTTTCTTTCTTCCTCTATTTATTTCTATAGAATAAAGTCTCTTTTTATCCATGTATCCCCTTGTTCCAACTCCCTTCTCATTCCCAACCCCTCCCCAAGAAGGGGAAAGAGGTCCCAAGGTAGAGTAGCTCAGCATCCACTCCAAGCAAGTCTGATTTTGTCATCCTGATATCCAGATGTTCCTCTAGAGGGAATGGCTCCAAGATGCCAGTCTATGCACAGAAACACAGTCTGAACACTCCCTGTGAGGCTCCAAATATTGCCCATGTCAGTGGACAGTTGCCTATCCTTGCAGCACTTAGTTCCTTTTCGAGATGGTTCCCAGGTGACTGTTCTTGATTCAGTGAGCTCCCCAGAGCTCCAGCCAGCCATCATTGTGAGAATTTTCCTCATAGTTCCTATCCCCTTGTTTATATAGAGTCTCCTCCCCTGCTATCAGCTAGACCAGGAACTCAGCCCAGTGCTCAGCATGTATCTCTGCCTCTACCTCTATTGTTGGATGTAAGTTCTGTGGTGGCACTTGGGGTGATTATTCATTTGATTATGGGGGAAGTCCTGTTTAGGCAACACTTTCGCTATTGGTTGGAGACCTAGCCAGTAATATCCTGTGAATTCTTAGAGGTTTCCCTAGCACCCAGTCTTTTTCCAACCCCACATTGGCTTCCTCTATTAAGATCTCCATCTCTTTTTTTTCCTCTCCCTCCTTGTTGTTCCTCTCACTCAATCATCTCCTTTTCTCATGATTTGTTCCCACTTCTTCTTGGTTGCAACCTCTTATGCTCCCAATCAGCTAAATAGATCTTCCCTATTTTCTCTTCCTAGGGGACTCCCTGGATGTCTCTCTTAAGTTCCTTCAGATCCCAAGCTATTCAGTGGTTGTGGTTTGCAGCTTGGACATGCTTAGCTTTTTGTTTAAAGTCCACTAATCAGTGAGTACATACCCTGCTTATCTTTCTGGGTTTGTGAAGCCTTGCTCAGGAGGATATTCTCCAAATCCATCCATTTGCCTGCAAATTTTAGGGTATTACATTTTACTGCTGAGTAGTACTCCATTGTGTAGATGTGCTACAGTTTGTTAATCCATTCTACAGTTGAGGGTCATCTAGGTTGTTTCTAGGTTCTTGCTCCTATGAACATAGTTGAGCTTTTGGGGTACGAATGTGCATCTTTAAGATATATGCCCAATAGTGGTATTGCTGGATCCTTTGGGAGATTGATTCCCAGTTTTCTGAGAAACTGCCATACTGCATTCCAGAGTGCCTGAACAAGCTTACACTCCCACCAACAATGGAAGAGTGTTCCCCTTGCTCTACATACTCTCCAGCATAGGCTGTCATCTGTGTTTTTAATCTTAGCCATTTTGACAGGTCTAAAGGAGTATCTCAAAGTTGTTTTGGATTGAATTTCTCTGATGGCTAAAGATGTTGAGCAATTTTTCATGTGCCTTTCAGCCATTTGTAATTCTTCTAAGAATTACCTTTTTAGTTCTGAACCTCAGTTTTTTAATTGGGTTATTTAGGGTTTGGGGCTCTAGTTTCTTGAGTTCTCTATATATTTTAGAGATCAGTCCTCTGTCACTTGTAGGGTTGCTGAAAATCTTTTTCCCATTCTGTAAGCTGTCATTTTGTCTTATTGACTGTGTCCTTGGCCTTACAGAAGCTTCTCAGTTTCTGGAAGTTCTACTTATTGATTGTTGTTCTTAGTGTCTGTGCTACTGGTGTTATATTTAGGAAGTAGTCACCTGTTGAAAAAAGACTATTAAAAAAAGGATTTTTTTAAGGAACCTATGTCCAAGCAAGAATTATTATATTGTAGACGAAAAGAAATGCAAATATCTATCAGGGACTAACATATACTCTGAACTGATGCTAATTCCCAGTGACATCAAATAAGAGGCTAGTGGCAATCAAATTATAGATGTAGAGTTATTTCAAATCTCCATCATGGTAGATAGAGTTCATGCCTATGTTTACTTCAGGTTGTCTCTCTACTTCCTGAATTGTATAATTTCAAAAGATGTTCTGGATAGAATATCGTCAAGCCACTTTAATATATTAACTGAGAGCCACTGGGGTAGGAAAGGTTGACCAGAAGCTTCTGAAACTCTTCCTCACCACCATCACATAAGCAATGCTACATCTGAGGAAGAACCATAAATACTGGTGACATCACTAGAGATTTGAAAAAGTAAAGAGTAAAAGATGTGATTCCTCTATGTATGTCTCTGTTTTGCCCACTTGTTTTGTTTGGGTAGATGTCAGATGTATCTTGGAGAAAGACTTGTGAACTATCATAAATATAAGTAGGTACTGATTCCACTTCTGGTGGTTCTCCAAGATAAAGAGGTTCTACTGGAAGAACAAAGTCAGCATGACCCTTGGAATTTTCTATGCAGTTATTGATCTGGGTAATTTTCTCCATGCCATTTTTAAGATCCAGCAGAAACAGTATGCTTTTTTTTCTTTGTGAAGCCAACAGTATATATTCATGTTGTATTTAGGAATATACTGATTATTCTTTCTTTTCCATACTATAAGCTACAATGTTCTTTATCATTTTGATTATCGTCACAATTGCACAGTGGCCTGCTACATTGATGACATTTTACTCCTTGTGTATGATAATTAGTAAGGCTTAAGTATGCCAATGCCTTGGTAAAATGTCTATTATATATAAAATTCGCATGGAAGGTAGAGCAATTATGACAAGAATAACTGCTGGGAGAATAGTTCAGATAGTTTCTACTTCTTGAGCGTCTATAGTACTAGTGTGAGTAAGCTTAGTCGTCAATATAAGTGTAATAATATAGAGTACTAGAGAACTGATGAGAAATACGATTATAAGGGAACTAAGCATGTGAATTAAGCACACAAAATTTAGGAGCCTGCTACCTCAGTGGGACTTCTGGGGTTCAGCCATTTGAAGCATGGGTGAAAGTCAATTTGATTTGTCATGTGCCATTCATCCAGATGTAAAACACATTAACTGATGGACTTTATATGTATATGTATATTCATATAAAGAAAATATATGCTTTTTGCATATCTATTATATTGAAAAATAATTTCTTTGCTCTTTTATTAAAATAGATTACTTTCTCAATGTATTCTGTTTATAGTTCTACCTCCCTTTAACTCCTCTCAGTTTCTCTCCATCTCCCTTCCCCTCTCATCTGGATCTACTTCCTTTCTGTCTCTCATTAGAAAAGAACAGGTAAGAGATAACAACCAAATGTAACAAAACAAATTATAAAACATAAAAAAATTACAAAATGTTGGACTTGACAAACCAACAGAAGAGAAAGAGCCCCAAAGAGAAGGCACAGGAATTGGAGACCCACTCATCCACATATTCAAGAGCGCCATTAAAACTCTGAACTGTGAGTTATAATATATATGCAGAGGAACTGGTGCAGGTCTGCATCAGCCCTGGGCATGCTGCTTTAGTCTCTATGAGTTTGTATAATTTTCTCAGTGTATTTAAAGGGTATTGCTTTCCTGGTGTCCTCCATCTCCTCTAAGTCCTACATTCCTTCTGCTTCCTCTTCCCCAGGTTTCTCTGAGCTCTGACGGGAGATTTGATGGAGACATCCTATTTAGAGCTGTCTGTTGCAAGGTTCCACTACTGCTGCATAATTTCTGAGTGTAGGTCTATGTGTTTGTTCCTGTCTGCTGTAAGAGGAAGCTTCTCTGATACTGGCTAAATAAGGCATTGATTTATAAGTAAAGTGGACCTTAAATCAAATCAGACATTGGTTGGTTAACTCCCGCTTCTAATTTACTGTTGGTTTTTGGTGGTGATTAAATGTGTTATGAGATATCAGTCATCAAAGATTCATATGGGTCAAACTGCTCAGCATGACTGGGATGTGTCTGACTAGTTGTAAGGCTTATAGGTTAATAATCATAGGTAGATGAGTGTATAAGAGGCAGATCCCAGGCATGTGCCTTTTGCACAAGCCTAGTTAAGTAGGCATGCAGTTAAGTAGAGAGCAGACAGCCATAGCCCTTCTGGTAATGACTCTGGATATGTTCCTTCTTAAAACACTGTCTATTCCAATAGTCTTGTAGCGAGTACTTCTTGATCAGGTAGTTGACTGAGCAATAAACAAATCTGAAAGCCTAGGCTACAGGTTGGTCTCATGGTCTCACACTTTGCCCTTGCTAAGAAGATGGTTAAAATGCTACAGATTCTTAGATAGGTGACCCAAGGGACAGTATTTAAGAACTGTCTTTCTGTTAGCTGAAGCCTCAAGTAATTTTCTATTTTGTCTGCAATAAGAAATAGATTGTAATTATAGTTCAATGACAACAGGCAAATGTGCAATGTTCAGCAGGATGGCCAGGTTCTGAAAAGAACATAATTAAAATATTAGTAAGAAAGTATTATGGTAGGAAAAGCATATAGATAACTTTGTAGATTTGATACACACTTTTAATGTGTTTGTGCTTGTTCTGTGTATCTCTCAAAATGCATCTATAATAAAGAAGTTCTAATAATGAAACACAGACACAAGAGGCATGCTCTTAAATCCCTAATAGCCCATGAGCCACTCTGGCCAGGGAAGCAGATTGTACTTTCCTCAGATATCATCAGAGAAGCTTCTTCCTGCAGCAGATGGGAACAAATAGACTCACAGACATTCATTATGGAGAGAATGAGAGATTTTGGAACATTTAGCCCCAATTGGGATTTCCCCATTGAAATCCTCTCTTCAGGGCTCAAGGAACAGAAGACTGGAAGCGTATAAGAGCCAGAGGAGATGGAAGACACCAGGAGACCAAGGCCCTATATGTCAACTGAGAAAAACCCATATGAACTAACAGAGACAGAGGCAGCATGCACAGGGCCTACACAGATCCATACCAGGTCCTCTGTGATATATTATGGCTTCCAGTATAGTGTTTTTATGGGATTTTTGAGCAGTGAATAAGGAGGTCTCTGATCATTGAGCCTTCTCTTTGGCTCTTTTTCTTCTGTTTGTTTTGCCTAATTCCACTATATTCATTTATATCATATTATATCATCCTATATCGTATTATTGTGATATTATCCCTTAGAACTCCATTTGTTTTCTAATGAGAGACAGAAAGGGAATGGATCTTGATGGGAGAGGAGATGGGAAGAAACTGAGAAGAGTGAGAAAAGGGAGACTGTAATTAGAATATATCACGTTGGAAAAAAACTATTTTTTAATAAAAGTAAAAAATAAGAAACATATTTTTGAGATTTTAATTAGAATGTGTCTTCAGACATCTATGTGATTATCCAATGGGCCAGTGAAGAGAATGGAAAGAATGAAATCTATACATGACATAGACAGAGATGCTCTTGGGAAAGCTGACTTGGAAATTGGTGAGTGTCTAATTTGGCTGCAGTGTCAGTGTCAAGGCCTGATTGGGACCATTCTGTGGAGGGCCACCTGACACTAAGTGGCAGATTGATTACTGGGCCTCTTCCATCATGGGGAAAGCAAAGAAGAGTCCTCATTAAAATAGACCTGTGTTCTGGATATGGATGTCCTTTTATTGCCCATAATGCCTCTGCCGTAACTAGCACCTATAAAGACAGAGAATATCTTATTCACTGATAAGATATTTCACTTGGATTTTTTCTAATAAAGAACCTCTCTTTTTAACAAAGGAAGTAAACAAATGTGTATAGAATAAATTTAAATTAATGTTAGCAAACACTTCATCATCTGATAGTGGCCCATCTAACAGAAAGACGAGATGCCCTCAGTGAAGACTTACATACAGCATCTATAAAGAGATGGACCTATGAAAGATGAAGTTTGAGCTTATAGGGAGTAGCATGTTGCATCATAATGTTCTCTTTTCCCATAGCCAAAATCCATATATACTTTTGTGATTCTATAGGTGGTCCTAGGAATGACTGTTTTTGCTTTCATGCCTAAACACTCACTTGCAATTATATTTCTTCCCACTTTGTCACTGCTGATGCTCTGCTGTTTTAGAGGGCCAGACACCCGAAGGAAGAATGAGTCCACTAGGAAATACAGCAGTAGTTTTGTTGAACTGAAAAAGACGCTGCCATCTGCATTTGAGATTCCTTATATATAGCTGGACCAACAGCAAGAAAGAGGGTACAGATTGGAATAGCTGATCCTAATCATCAGGAAGGAATGGTGCTTCTATGGAGTGAGCTTGAAGAGAATGCCTGTGTATCTTTGGAAGAAGCCTTTTGCTGTGCCAAGTTTCCCTAATAAAGGTGATGTAAACCTTTATGAAACAAAGAAAGACAGGACCATAAAGAGCTACAATGAGGATTTATTTGGTCTTTCTACCAGGTAAAAGACAGTCAGTGGCTGAGAGGAAGGGAAATATTGAGAACATAATAGAAAGAGGTGATCACTGAAATCAACTTTGTATTTACTCAAATAAATGAGAACTATTTGCATAATTTTCATTTATTTGAGTATGCTAATGACTTCCTTCTCTTTTTCCCTTTCCTGATGTATATAGAAGTTTTTGAGATTTGAGTTTAGGTAACTGAATATTTAGTGGAAGTCTGGATTTGAGGAAAAAATAAAATAGTCACTGTCGTAGTTTGAATGAATATGGCTCACAATAGGCTCATATATTTGAATGCTTGGTCCCCAGTTAGAAGAACTGTTTTGGGGAAGAAGTAGGAGATGTGGCTTTGTTTGAAGAAGGATGCTACTGGGAATGAGCTTTGAGGTTTCAAAAGCTCATGCCAGGTTCAGTCTCCCTCTCTGCCTCTTGCTTGTGGATCTGAAGTTAGCTCTCAGCTACAGCTACAATATCATGTCTACCTGCCTGCTACCATGCTTCCAACCACAATAGCCATGGAGTCACCCTCTGAACTGTAAAGAAGCCCTCAATTAAATTCTTCCTTTTATAAATTCCTTGATCATGTATGACATCTCTTCACAGCAGTAGAAATGTAACAGTCAGATGTAATGCTGTAGGAATTTGTGTCCTATCATTTGGAGGGCAAAGTCAGACTTCTTCACTTACACAAGAGATGACTGTATCTTATAAGGTAAAAACACATTTCATACCATGGATGTTCATATATGCATAAAAATATACATGTAGAAATTCAGTATTTATAAAGATAAATTCTGCTTGATTCATTGTTGCCTTGCATGTGATTCTAGAGCTTGTACCATGTATAAAGTACTAAACACTTTAATCCTTTTTAGTTGACATTATGTTACCCTCTGCCAATATAGGGGCTGGAAGATGGCTCCAGATAAAAGAACATATGTTCTTGGTTTTGCCAAGATTCCTTTGTTTCTAGTTGTTAGAATGTTGAGTTGATGTTGGAATTCCTAGGAGAATTTACCCTTAGTGAGAAACGCCTAGAAAATTCTGCTAAACTGCATGGGCTACTACTGTTGGATTCTCAATGAGTTCAATATTAACACTCCATAGTAGTGTCTCAGCAAATACTTTTATTTCCTACTTCCTTTTCTTTTCTTCTCTTTCTTCACTTCCTACCTGTTATCTCTTTTTCTATTCATTTACCTTCTTGTTCACAATTTTTCAGTTTTATTTTTATATCAATTGAAAAAAATGAGTTTCTTGGCTTGAGAGATGTCTCAGCATTTAAAATTATATACTACTTTTGCAGAGGACCAGAATTTGGTTCCTATTACCCATTACGTGGGCTACAGCTTCCTGTAACTTCCTGAAACTCAGTTTCAGAGGATATAATACTTTCTTTTAGACTCTGTGGATACCAGTATTCAGAGGTAAACACAACACACACACACACACACACACACACACACACACACACACACACACACAAACCTAAAAGTGAAAGTAAAGCTTTATGGGTTTCACTGCAATGTTTGCATTCACATATATACTTTGATTATATTGTTGTCCCAGTAAAAATGTAATATTTTATATTTAATGCTATTAACTTCTTTAATGATTATAAATGCTTTGTGCCCTATATGTCTACAACTACATGTGTATGCATATGTGTCTTTCTGATCTCACTGAATAGGTATAATGAGTAGTAATTATACCACAGTCTGAATACCATATAGTCTTTAAATTTCCCATGCAAACAAAAAAATATTCACTAATTTTTATTTTACCTGCACTCAAATTTCGGGACAGGACCAGAATGCAGCCAGAGTCTTGGCTTAAGTGTAGAATGAGTAATCTGTAAAGTTGGGTCATTTTAGCCAGTCTCTTGAAGTTGTTTTGAACACAGAGCTCAGAGGAAACTTCAACAGAGGTGCTCTGAAATGCTGAATCATGTGTATTAGTATTTTGCACATGTAACAACTCACTAGCACACTGCCAAGGGAGCCATATTAGGTTTATTAAGGAGGGGGGAGGGGGAGCAGAAGAGAGGAAAGAATAGGGTAGGGGGCAGAGAGAAAGAAAAAATAGAAAGTCTCCCACATGGTTGGGGATTTTAAAGGTAGGCATGCCTATGTTGGAGGCTCTTTGGAGCCCCTGCAGGCAGGGGCATGGCCACAGCAAAGTAACAACCTAACAATGTGGGCCACTTTTTTTCCATTAGACTTTTCAAGTGGTCTTCCTTGTTAAAACTTTAGTTTCTTTAACCAGAAATAAACTCAGAGCCTTTCATTTTCTGTGGAAATAAAAAGAAAACCTCTTTTCCAAAGTTGCATATCTTTAGATTTCAATTTTAAAGTCAACTCATTTATAAAATATATAAGTAGGATTAATCCAGCAGCATTTATAATCAAATGGCTTTTAGAAGCTTTTACCACTTCATTTTCAGTCAAAAAACTTAAAGACCAGACAATAATATACAGTATCCAGACACTCTTTGTAATTTCCATCTTTACATGGCTTGGTATATTTGTTTTTACTCTATTTTTTTAAGGACTTTATTCTTTTCCCTTTCCTTTTCTCTCTCAAGCCTACATATATTTTTTAAACACACTCTAAACCATTTAAAGTTTTTTTTTAATTTGTCTGTATTGTATATCTCTTATCTTTTTCTGTTTCCGCCTACACTTTTAATCTGCCAAGGTGTGGCTAGGGATTAAAGGATTTGCTAGAGTGGTGGCTGGCTCAACCCAGCTCCTGGTCTAACTTCATAGAGTTTAGCTTTTTAGCAGATCTACTGGAGCACTCACAGTTACTACTCTTGGGAATTTTAGGGTCCATATAACCACCAAGTAAAGCACTTCTGTCTGCTGCTCATAAACTCCATTTAAGTATTTGGCAGTAGGGACTCTTAAAAGACTCATAAGTGTTTTGCCTCTAAGGATGAATCAGAGAACCTATTTAAAAAGGCCAAGCCTCTGCTTGCTTCTAGCAAACAAGGCTTTCCCAAGAAAATGGTGCTGCTATTAAGAAGCAGTATTTGACTCTGTTTCCTTTTTGTCTTTATAGACAGAAAGATTAAATACATCATATTCAGCTTGTTGCTTACATTAAGGTTCATGTAAGACTTCAGGAACCAGCCTTATCCCAGCTCAGGCTGCACTCCAAAAGCTTACCATAATATAATTCAAACCCACATGACACTAGGGTGTCTCTGAACCAAGGCTTACGTGAGAGGCACAACTTGGAAGCTGCTTTTGGCTTGCTTTTGATGCTTTCTAAGGCTTTACATGCGTATACATGCACCATGTTGGGCCAACATTTGTTGTTTATGGCCTGACCTTTCCAGCCTAGCCCTGAGCTTCTGATCCACTGCCCCACATTGGACACCATTTGTAATAATGGTCTGACCAACTTGTGGTCCAGACCCACAGACCCACAGTCCCATAGAAACACACAGACACTTATATTAGTTTTATGCTGATCAGCCTATGGCTCTGACATATTTCCAACTAGCTCTTGCTCTTAAACTAACCCATGATTCCTATCTTGTTCAGCCATGTGGCTTGGTACCTTTTCTTAGAGCAGCATAGTTATTTTCTTTCTTCTACATTTCACTGATGTCTCATCATGGTGTTGCCATGGTATCTCTCTGCTTCTCTTCCTGTTCCCAGAGTTTTCTTAGTCTGGTAGCCCCACTCACACTTTCTGTCTGCTTTGGCCAACCGGTGTTTTTTAATAAACCAGAGGGTGGGACAATTATTTTCAATGTAACAGAACATAGTCACACTACAACATCTACTTATTGTCATATTACCTCATTCATCTTCCTAAAGATCTGGGTTGTTCAACAGTGGACACTCTTATGAAAGCTCATTTGAGTTTTAAACCTAGGCAAGAGATAGTTTGGTTATTGTAAAAATAAATCTCTCAAATCTCTTTGACATCCGTTTGATGGTATATTAGTAAACTTACTCGATAATAGGCCAGAATAAAACATTGTAGGCTTTATGTGAAATAAGGTCTTTGTCATAACTACTTAACTTTTTCACTGTGACAAAGCAACAATCATAAATAATATGAAAATGAATAAATATGGCCCTGTGCCAACAATACTTTAGTTTTTTTCACAATTGCCTTTCAAATACAAAAGAAAATCTTGCTCTGTGAGCTATATAAAAACAGATAGAAGGCTAGATTTGGCTTTGGAGCTACAGTTTGCTTATCTGTAATTTAAATAATGTATTCATGTTGATTTCTTTTTATCTTGCTCTTTGGTAATGCTGTATTTCTAAATAGCTTCTAAATGCCTCAGTAATCCACCCACCCCTTCTACTAGAAATTTAATAGCAGTAATATAATTGTGCTTTAATGCTAATGGATAAACATTACCACTTGAACTTATTGTCAGTCATCTCCTTGCTGCCAGGTAGTCCTGTATGTACAGTATTTCCTCCTGTCCCTGGTCAATGCTACTATTGTCACCACTGAGCTCTTCGGTGATGCTGGTACAGTCGTGCTAGTAGACTGGTCCACTGAAATATAAAACACAACATCCCCCATGCTTTCCACACTCTGCCATAAAATAATTGGGGTTTCAGCCTCATAGAAGCTATCTACTCTTTCACATGTCCTTCCTTGGGCCCTTTGATCTTCCTATTCACCATCTGCCATTACACCTCTGGCATGTCTGTCCTTCCTTGGCCCTTTGATCTTTCTATTCACCATCTGCCATTACAACTCTGGCATTTCTGCAGAGTTGTGCAACTCTTCTACAACTCTGGGTGACCACCATCTTCTTGAATCTCTGACAACCACCCCAGCATCTTCTCATACACTCGTCAGTTCCTGCCAGGGTATTTTGGCTAACATATTAGTTGTAATCCCTTAGTTTATACATATTTTTGCTTTGTGTGTGAGTGGAGAGGTGGCTCATCAGTTCAGAGTGTGTGTTGCACTTGCAGAGAGGCTGAGTTGGATTCCCAGAGCCTGTGTTGTGTATCTCACAATTACTGTAATGCCACCTCCAGGGGACCTGACATCTTCTCCACCTTGAGAGTCACCTATACTACACATACATCTAAGCACACATAACTAAAAATAAAATAAATGTTTTCTCTTATATATTAAATTACAAATTGCTATAAATAAAAATTCTTGTACTGTCTAAATTTTAGCTTCACTACTTCTAAAATAGTTATTCTTTGTGATATCTTTTGTAAATGATATAATAGTTTTGTTCCTTTGGTGAACAATGAATTTTTTGTAAGATTCATTTCTCTGGAGAAGAGGCCAAGTTGGAGGCTGTACTCCTTAGAAAAATATACCCAAACAATATAATTTCTTTTAGAATGTACTGTTTTGCTGACACAATTGTTGGACGTGGCCATTCAATGTGATACCACAGAAAATGTATATGATGACATTCATAGGATGCTGTCCCTGGGGCTTCAGTATTTCTCTCTTAAGTGGATCAGAAAGTGGCTTTCATCCTGTGCATGCTCCCCTCTATTACTCCTTTCTGAATAGAAGTCTTGAGTTAGTGAGTCTGATTGATGAAACCACTTGATGAATTGATCAATTATCAAACTTAATTGTCAGAGTCTCTAAAAGGGGATTCTGACTTCTATCTTAGAAAGGAAAGATTTGTAATGTAAGAAAGACCCCACATGGAAAACTGTGACCATGAGAAAGGAAGCATTACTATGAATGGAGAAACATTGATACATAGGAACATTGGACCAAGTCTTTCCCGAAGTGCAATGCTTCTCTACCACCACTCCATAGCTTATTTTTAGGTGTTTTATTTTACTAAAATTAGTTAAAGTTGTTTGTTTAACGACTGTATATAGTATGGTTAGTCAAATATTTATCCCCAAAGGAGAAAAATTCAAGACAGTCACAGCCATTGTCTTGTTTTATTGTAAACTTATGGTTCTATATTCTCTCTCTCTGAAGTTCAATGTTACCATGTATAAAATAGGGATGCCTGTCTCACTCAATGTCTCTGAGATATTACTGAGATGATATGGTTCACAGTATAGCTTCTTGCAGGAAGTTATTCCCAGCATGTGTTAATTCCTTCTATATCTTCTTTGCAGTTTCTACAGTATGACCTTGGGACACAGGGTTACCTCACTGGCTTACTGAATCATCAAAAAGAATTGTATTTTATACTTTAAATAATTTTGAGAATCCTATTTTTGTCTTACCTGAATATTTAAAAGTTAGCAAACCATACAGAGAACATATTTAAATTCACTATTAATCAGAATGCATTTTCCTAACCAGAATACCTCTTCCATGCTGAAAGAATGTCAATTTCTCTATTGCTGCAGTGCCACAATGGAAGGTACAACCAGGGTCCTGATTGTAAATCCAATAGGGAAATTTCTTATCTGACTTCTTTTTTTTTTTTTAAACTTTATTTATTTACTTATTTGCCTTGGTGTTTGCCTGGAACTGGAACTACAGACAGTTGTTAGCTGCCATGTGGGTGCTGGGAATCGAACCCGGGTCCTCTGGAAGAGCAGACAGTGCTCTTAACCGCTGAGCCATCTCTCCAGCCCCCATCTTATCTGACTTCTACTAAGCAATGCTTCTTAGCCTTTCAAACTTTATAAACTTTCATATTTTCCCATGGTTTGTCTTCTATTATAATTGTCATCCAAGAAGAACTTGTTGACCTTTACTGACTATGAACTTTACTGAGTATATTACAAAAGCAATAGGTATACATTGATCCCCATTTATGTGTTCTTTCTTCTTTCCCTGGTAGAAAATTGTATGGTTTTCTCTAAAGACAAATATTCTACAGTGACTTAGTCTCAGCCTGATATTGAAGGCTCTGGATTTATTATAGATTCTTAGAGACACACATTATAGAACATATAGCTAAAGATCTAATGATGGGCATTGTGATAGTCCAGTTGTGGAAATATTGGGGACTCTCTCTAAATGTGATGGCTATTCTTGTCAAATTAACTATGTGTGAAATTAACTAAAATGCAAATGGCTGGGCACATTTCTTAATTAAATGACTTGAAGTGAAAAGACCCACTTCAAATTCAAATTCAGATCTTTTAGGTGGAACAATACTCCTTTAATCCTGACCATACCTTCTGATAGCTACCTATATAAAGAACATGGAAAAAGAAAGCCTACTTTTTTTTTACCTGCTAACTCTCTCATCTTACTAGAAAATCCATTTTATTCCTTCAATAGCATTATCACCTACATTTTAGGATTCTAGTGTATACTACAGACTGAGACGTCTAGCCTCATGGACTAAATAGTTACTAGATTCTTGGACCTTCTTTTGGTAGGCAGCCATTGTTGAACTAACTGGACCACAGCCTGCAAGCCATTCTAATATTACATTATAGTATGGATATATTATATGAATTGTTATTATTATATTAATACATAGTATTGGAGAGTGAATATCTACATATGCATGTATTCATTCTGGAAATTCTGTTTCTATAGAGAATCATGACATATGTATTAAAATAGCTTTTATATGAGTGTCTTTATGAATGTAGTGGACACACTGGGGTCATTTAACTGTCCTCAGCAAGACTAGTTTAGCACCACAATTCTCCTACTGCCTTTGTATTTGTGAGTAAATTATTCAGTCCTTGTGTAGCTGAGTTCCTAGTTTGTGAAATGTAATAAAATTACTATCTACATTCATAGGAGGTAATATGTCTGAAACAAGGTATAATAAGCATATGTATCCTATTATCAAGCATTTGTTTAACTCTTAATGAAATTACTTCTTTGTAAAGCAGTTAATCACAAAGGTAATTGGGTATTTCCTCTCTATTACTATTACTCTTTCTTTCTTTCTTTCTTTCTTTTTTTTACAGTTCTTTCCATTTCTTTGTTCTTAGTAGAAGTAGTAGGATTGGTAGCAAGGTCATTTGTAATGACAGCTTCCCCCCAAAATTTCAAAACATGCTTCTTGTGTCTGCCATGGAAGAATGCTGATCAAATTGCTCTTCAGGGCAAAACCAGCTGCAAAGAGTAGAAGAACTTGAAGGCATCCACTTGCTACACCATGAAGTTCACACCCTACATGTGAGTCAGACCATGTATGAACATCAGGGTATTTCTGAGACACTTTTTTTCTTTATCTCCTGGTTAGCCCAGTCAAATCCAGCAGAGAACCAGCTTGGCAAGATGGAGTTTACCCCATCCCCATTCTTCTCTCCCCTTAGGCTATTACATGTGCTATTACCAGAACAGTCTCCTTGACCATTCATGTTCCTCTCTTCTGGGTGAGTTTGTGTGGCCCATCCAAAATAAAGAAGTAAAATTAGATACTTTAAACAACAGAAGTCAGGCATGTTTTCTCATATCTTTAATCCCAGTATTGATAAGGTAGAAACAGGAAGATCATGAAGTTCAAGGACATCTTAAGTTGCATAACAAGTTAAAGGGCCTATGTGAGACTCAGTGTTAAAAATTTCTAAGATAGAAATTAATTTTTTCTTCTGCAGTAAAGAAATATAGGATTAAAGTGTCAGTGAGGTGAGTTTTATTAAGGTCTTTCCCCTTGATGTATACATGAGTATGCACCCCTATCTTTGTCCACATTTTCTACTCAATAAGGACATAGATGTATTGCATTGGGACACAAACCTAATGTTATTTCTACTTGATTACTTCATATAGACACTAACTTAAAATACATGAGCATTGTGAAATGTTTAAGGTTGAGACCTCTGCAGACAAGCTGGGGTAAGGCCACTGAGTCTGCCTATAACACTTTCACAGGTATGTCCTCCATGAACTGCAAGTGATTCTCACTCTGTTAAGTATCTTTCCAAACTACCAAAAAATCATTTTACCTCAGCATTTGAGCAATTCAATTACTCAAGTAGAAAATAGGACAATACACGGTTTCCACTCTTTGCTCCCTAATTTCAGGACAGCAGGGAAAACCCATGCAGTTCAGAACTCCCCATTAAAACCCTAGTTGGTAGGACACTTCATGTACAAATCCTTCCCCAATACCCAGGGAATTCAGAGGCTACCTGAGACCCACCTAGGCCTCAGGACACAACCCTTGGGACATCATTTCTACCCATTGCTCCACTAATCACAGACCAGCAGGGCAATCTCCTCCAGATCAATATGTTGAACACTTGTTGCATAAGGTTTCTGGCCTAGACTTTCAGATTGAAACCAGAGGTTTGACCAGCAGAAACACTAGCAGTCCTACAAAGATACACAGATGCTTTCATTAATTTTATGCTGATCAGCCTAAGGCCCAGGCATATTAACTTGCTAACTCTGTAGTCTTAAGCTAAGCCACTTTATCCTGTTGAGCCATGTGGCTCGGTACCCTTTCTCAGAAGCATTTCCTTTGTGTGTCCTGGCAGTTCTGGTGAGTCTGTGGCATCTGTGACTAGCGTCTGTGTGGTTGTCTGCTCTGCTCTGAGGTTTTTTTAGTTTAGTAGTTTTGCTCACACTTATTTTCTACCTTCAGCCAATCAGCATTTTTATTAAACTAGTAGGCAAGACATATATTTACAACATACCATAATCCCACAACACATCCTCCATTTTTTCTTTTAGAACAAGAAGTACCCCAAATCTAATATTTTTCTGTTACCTATAATGACTTATACCCAAGACATAAACAAACGCATTCATCCATAATCCATTTTTTTGGAATGTGGGCATAGTTCTCTAGGCTACTTCTTGCTGAATCGGGGTCCTGGTAGTCCCATGGGGATCCAAAGAAAGAAAATAAAAAAGGATTATGGACAAGTCTTTAGTAGAGTAGTCTGTAAGACTGGGTCATCTTAGCCAGTCTCCTTGAAGTTGTTTTGAATGCATAACTCAGAGGAAACTGTAACAGAGGTGCTCTGAAATTCTGAATCATCTGTGCCATCCATTTCCATTGGATACTTTTCAAGGGGTCTTCCTCAATCAAACTTTATTTTCATAAATACACAGCTTCTCATTTTCTGTAGAAATAAAAAGAAAACCTTTTTCCAAAGTAGCATATCTTTGGATTTCAATTTTAATGTCAACTCATTTACCAAATATGTAGGTTGGATTAATGCAACAGCACTTATATTTAAATGGCTTTTAGCAGCTTTTACTACTTCCTTTATAGTCATAATACATAAAGACAATAATATACAGTATCTAGATGGTCTTTGTGTTTTTCATCTTTATGTGGCTTTTTTATTCTATTTATTTTTTAAGGACTTGATCTTTTTTTCTTTTCCACCTCAAGCCTATATGTATTTTTAACACACTCTAAATCAATTAGAGTTTATTTTTTGAATCTGTCCTTACTGTATATTTCTTATTTCTTGTCTTTTTATTTATTTATTTTTGACTACACCTTTACTTGGTTAGGATGGCTGATTCCACCCAGTTCAATCTATTTCTTTCTGTTTCTGACCATACCTTTAATCTACCAAGGTGTGGCTAAGGATTAAAAGTGTCACTATGGTGGCTGGCTGTATCCACCCAGCTCCTACTCTCAATTAATAGGATTTAGCTTTTTAGTAGAGGTACTGCTGGGACCCACAATTATCACTCTGGGGAATTTTAGGGCCCATATAATCACCCAGTAAAGCACTGCTGTCTGCTGCTTGTGAACTCCATCCAAGATCTGGCAGCAGGGCCTCCCAAAAGACTCATAAGTGTTTTGCCTCTAAGGCTGACTTAGGAAACCTCTCTTTAAAATGTTATGCCTCTGCCTGTCTCCAGGAAACAGGACTTATTCAAGAAAATGCTGCTACTACTAAGAATCAATATTTGAATCTGTTCCCTTTTGCCTGTGAGAACAGAAACTTTAAACCCACTGTATGCAGCTTGTTTATTATACTGAGTCTTCTCGGAGACTTCAGCAACTGGCCTTGGTGCATCTTAGCTACACTCCAAAATTCCACTATTTTGTAGCCCAAGCCCACACACCTCACCAGGGTGTCTCTGAACCATGGCTCATGTGAGAGACACAACTCCAAGAAGCTGTTTATGGCTCTGATTCTGTGCTTTAGAACCCTTTTTAAGTTTTTCTCAAGCTTTATGTGAGTGTATATCACCCACGTTGGGCACCATTTGTTGTATTATGTTTCTGGTCAGACTTTCTGGTCTAGACCAGAAGTTTGACTAGCAGTCACACAGAGGCACACAGATGCTTATGTTAATTTTCTTCTGATTGACCTAGGGCCCAGGCATATAAGTTGCTAGCTTTCTAGTCTTAAACTAACCCATCTTTCTTATCCTGTTTAGCCATGTGGCTCAGTACCTTTTCTCTGCATCTCCTGGCAGTTCCAATGACTCTGTGGCATCTGTGTCTGGTGTATGTGTGGCCTGTCTGCTCTGTCTTGAGATTCTTCCCTGTCTGGTAGCTCTGCCCACACTTCCTGTCTGCCTTCAGCCAATAGCATTTTTATTAAACTAGTAGGTGGGACTAATATTTACAACCTCCTATAATCCCACTATAGACACTCCAATCTACAGATCCTGCCTCATTCCGTAAACTCCCAAACTATACTATCACCTGGTAACTTCAGTGGTTCCATGAGATCTACAATTCACCAGCATTTATTGGACCAAAACAGTACCCTGAGATCCACAATTTGCCACCACCTATGGGATCAAGAATAGTTATTTGAGATTCACAGTTTGCCAGAACTTACTGGATCAAGAATGGCTGCCTAAAACCCACAGTTGTGTGGTCCCTATTGGACCGAGCCCTTATTGGATCAAGAGCTCCTATCGGATCAAGAGATTTGATTGGATAAAAAACTCACATTGGGCCAAGGTTGGATCCCCAAGACCCAGAAATAAACAGCTCCTATTGGACCAAGAATGACTCACTGTGACACAGAATATGCTACCTCCAAGGGATCAAGAACACAGATTGGACCAAGAGAGTCTTCCTGAGACACAGATACAGTAAGAACAGATTGCACAAAAGATTAGTTCCTTGGGATACAGGCAAATCTTGCATTGATTCAAAAAACCAATTGGAAGATGCCATTGCAAGAATATATAACAATATAAAGAATAATATGACACCACCAGAATCTGGTGGTTTTAGAACAGCAAGATCCGAATATGCCAATGTAGAAGAGAATAAAGTAACCTTAAAACAACTGTATGAAGATAATAGAAGCCTTAAAAGAGGAAATAAAAAAATCTTTTAAAGAAATAGAGAAAATTGGAAGAGATAATAAATCCCTTAAAAAATTAAAAAAAAAAAAAACAAGAGGGAAAATGGGTGGGGGAAAATTTTCAAGATTTAAAAATTGATATAGAAGGAATAAAGAAGACACAAAACACACTACTCCAGGCTAAACTGAGATCCTAGTCTCCAGAATCCTAGGGACACAGCCCTTAGAATCCCACCCCCACTCAGCTCTTCCCTAAATCCAGGCCAGCAAGGAAATCCCCTGTAGGCTCAAAGCGCCAGTAAAACCCAACTTACAGGATACCCAGCTCCAAAAACCCCACCCCATTTCCAACCCGCACCATCACCTAGTAACCTCAGCAACAACTGGAAACCCACAGAACTCCAGCCCACAGCAGACTAAGAGACCTCTGGCTCACAACATATTAAAAGACAAAGAGACTAAGAGAGTTCCTCAGTTTCTATTGGATAGCTACCTGAGACCCTAAGTTTCTCAGCATCTACTGGTCAAAAGTGGTCAGTTGGAACCCACAATGTGTCAGTACTTACTGGGTTAAGAGGGGTCACTGCAACACAGAATACACTACCTCTAAGTGGGCCAAGAACTCAGATTGAACCACAATAGATTCCACGAGACACAGACATATCCAGAAGAAGTTGCAACCAAAATCAGCTCTCTGAGATTCAAATAATTCAGATTCTTTAGTGAACTGAGGAAGCAATGGGAAGATGCCAGTGCAAAAATACATATCACAACATAAAGAACAACATGGCACCACCAGAAGAATTTGGTGGTTCTTCAACATCAAGACTTGAGCATGGCAATGCAGAAAGAACAGAAGAAAATGACCTTAAAAACAGCTTTATGATGATAATAAAAGTGTATAAAGAAGATATAAAAAGTTCCATTAAAGAAATAGAAGAAAATGCAAACAAAATATTGGAAGAGATTAACAAATTTCTGAAAGAAAATAAATTTAAAAAACCAAGCAAAAGAAATCAAACAGGATTTTGAAACATTGCAAGATTTAAAAATTAAAATAAAAGGAATAAAGAAAATATAAACTGAGGAAATTCTGAGATTAGAAAAACTGAAGAAACAAACAGGAACTACAGATGTAAGCATAACCAACAGAATGTAAGAGGCAGAACAGAGAATCTCTGGTGTGGAAGATCCAATAGTGGAAATAGAGACACCAGTCTAAGAAAACACTAAAGCCAAAAATGTCATAACACAAAATGTCCAGGAAATCAGGGACACCATGAGAAGACCAATTCTAACAATAATTGGAATTGAAGAAGGAAAAGAATACCAGATCAAAAGAACAGAAATTATATTCAACAAAATTATAGAAAACTTTCCCAATCTAAAGAAGAAAATGTCTATAAAGATTCAAGAAGCTTACACAACACCAAATACACTAGACACCCTAAAAAGTCTGCTTGATACATAATAATCAAGGCACTAAACCTACAGAATAAAGAAAGAATATTAAGAGCTTCAAGAAAAGAAAGAAAAAGGCCAAGGAACTTATAAAGGCAGACTCATAAGAATAACACCATGTAACACGATTTTGAATTGTATTGAAAGAAACTCGGAGCCAAATATCAGGGAAAGGCTGAAATATCAGAGGAAACACCACAGTCAATTCTCACCCAGCTATCTTCCAACTTCCTCAGCATTGCTCCTGGTTGCATCTGCCTCTGCTAGTTTCCTACTTGTTCTTAAGGACCCTTCTCACCAGCTGTATCCCATTCAGGTTAGGATTAAAGGCAGGACCTACGCTGTTTGGTAGCCATCCTTGAACTCACAGAAACACAGAAAGATCTCTGTCTCTAGAGTTATGGAATTAAGAGTGTAGGTCACCACTCTCAGGCTTTCTCTATGCTGGGATTAAAAGTGTGTGACCACGGAAGGCCAGCTGTTTGGCATTATAATCAAAGATCAAGAAATTCCTGAGCTGTGTGCCTAGGTTTTGACTGTGTGCTGTCTCTGGATATTTTGGGTTTTATTAAATATGTAACAAATCACCACAATACCAGATTACTCAGTGGAAATAATGAAAGCCAGAAGGTTCTCATCAGATGTTACATAGACACTAAGAGGCCATGGTTGCCAGTCCAGACTACTATACCCAGCAAAAACCTCAATCAACATAAATAAAGTAAACAAGATATTTTACAACAAAACCAGCTTTAAACAGTATCTCTCCACAAATCCAGCCCTACAGAAAGCACTAGATGGAAAACTCCAACCTAAGGAAGCTAGATACACCAATAGTTCACAAGCAATAGAAGAAAGGAAACACACATACTACCACCAAAAGTAACAGGAAATAACAGTCACTGGTTATTAATATTCCATAATATCAATGGACCCAATCCACCTATAAAAAGACACACCCTAACATGATGGATACAACACCAGAATCTATTCTGCTTCATCCAAGAGACAAATCACAACTTCAAAGACAGAGTGTGCTACTATAGTACTGAACTTGACAAGACACCAGAAAGGTTGTGAGGTAGTTGCTAATACTCCTTTTGATCCCTCTGTGTGTGTGTGTGTGTGTGTGTGTGTGTGTGTGTGTGCATGCGTGGGTATGTGCATGCATAAATGCAGTTGTATTTATGTGTGTATTAAGTCTAAGTACTTTTTGAAAGCCTTCTTAATCCCATTATTTTCTTCCAATGTAATGGGCCTAAGAAACAAGCTGGTGTAGCCAACATATTATCTAAAAAAATAGACTTCAAACTAAAATCATTCAAAAGAGATCATAATGGACATTGGTCTGTAATTCTCCTTCTTTGTGTGTCTTTGAGTGGCTTGGGTATTAGGGTAGTTATGGCCTCATAAAAGGAGTTTGGCAATATTCCTTCAGTTTCTACTGTGTGAAATAGTTTGAGGAATAATGGCAGTAATTCTTTGAATGTTTGGTAGAATTCGGCACTGAAACCATCTGGACCTGGGCTTTTATTTTTCGGGAGGCTTTTAATGATAGCTTCAATTTTCTTAAGGGTTATAGGCCTGTTTAGGTAATATATCTATTCTTCATTTAATTTTGGTAAATGGTACCTGTCCAGAAAGCTGTCCATTTCTTCTAGGTTTTCCATTTTTGTGGAATATAGATTTTCAAAGTATGATCTGATAATTCTCTGGATTCCTGGGGGTCTGTTGTTATGTCCCCCTTTTCATTTCTAATTTTGTTGATTTAGACACTCTCTCTATGCTTTTTGATTAGTTTGGATAAGGGCTTATCTATCTTGTTGACTTTCTCAAAGAACCAACTCTTTGATTCATTGATTCTTTGTATTGTTCTTTTTGTTTCAATTGTATTGATTTCAGCTCTAAGTTTGATTATTTCCTGCCATCTACTCCTTCTAGGTGAGTTCGCTTCTAATTGTTCTAAGGCTTTCAGCTGAACTGTTAGGTCTCTAGTGTGAGATTTCTCTAAGTTTTTCATGTAGGCATCTAGTGCTATGAATTTTCCTCTTAAGACTGCTTTAATTGTGTCCCACAAATTTGGGTACATTGTGGATTCATTTTCTTTAAATTCTAGGAGGACTTTGATTTCTTTCTTAATTTCTTCCTTGACCCAGAGGTGGTTCTGCTGAGTGATGTTTTGTTTTCATGAGTTGGTAGACTTCCTGTGATTTTTGATGTTGTTGAACCCTAATTATACGCCCTGGTGGTCTGATATCTTACAAGAGATTATTTTCATCTTTTTGTATCTGTTGATATTTGATTTATGATCAATGAAGTTGTCTATTTTAGAGAAAGTTCCATGAGGAGCTGAGAAATATGTATATTCCTTTGCCTTTGGGTGGAAGTTTCTATAGATATCTATTAAATCCATTTGCATCATAACCTCTGTTAGACTCCTTATTTCTTTGTTGAGTCTCTGTTTGGTTGACCTTTCCAGGAGTGAAAGTGGGGTATTGAAGTCTCCCACTATTAGAGTGTGAGAATTGATATGGGATTTGAACTTTAGCAGTGTTTCTTTTACATAGGTAGGTGCCCTTCTATTAGAGGCATAAATATTCAGGATTGAAATCTCCACTTGACCAATTTTTCCTGTGATGAATATGTAATGACCAACTTGGTCCCTTTTAATTTCTTTTAGCTTAAAGTGTACTTTGTTAGATATTAGGATGGCAACCCCAGCTTGTTTCTTAGGACCATTTGACTGGAAAATATTTTCCCAACCCTTTATTCTGAGCCTGTGTCTGTCATTATGGTTGAGGTGGGTTTCTTGTGGGCAACAGAAGGATGGCATCTGTTGTTGTATCCATCTTGCTAGTATGTGTCTTTTTATAGGAGAGTTGAGTCCATTGATATTAAGGGATATTAGTGACCACTGTTTGATATTTCCTGCTATTTTTGGTGGTAACTTGTTTGTATTTCCTTTCTCTGGGGTATTCTTCTGTGGGATTATGGACTGTTTGTGATTTCATGGGTGTGTCTGGTATCCTTAGGTTGAAGTTTTCCCTCTAATGGTTTCTGTAGTGCTGGATTGGTAGATACATATTGTTTCAGTCTGACTTTGTCATGAGATGGTTCACTCCATCTATGATGATTGATAATTTTCAGGGTATAGTATTCTAGTTTGGCAGCCATGCTCTTTTAGTGACTGTATAACTTCTGACCAAGCTCTTCTAGCTTTCATCGTTTCCATTGAATAGTCAGGTGTTATTCTAAAGGATCTGCCTTTATAGGTAAAATGGCCCTTTTTTTCAGCTCTTAATTTTTCTTTGGTTCTGTATGTTTTGTGGCTTGACTATTATTTGGCACGCTGACTTTTTTTGGTGGTCATATATATCTATTTAGTGTTCTGTAAGCTGCTTGTATCTTTATAGGTATTTCCTTCTTCAAGTTAGGAAAATTTTCTTCTATTATTTTATTGAATGCATTTTCTCTGCCTTTGAGCTGGTATTCTTCTCCCTTTTCTATTCCTATTATTCTCAAGTTAGGTTTTTTAGTGGTATCCCAGATTTCATGTACATTTTGTGTTATGGCTTTTTTGGTTTTAGTATTTTCTTCGACTGATATATCTACTTCAGCTACTGAGTCTTCCACTTCAGAGATTCTCTCTTCCATCTTTGGATTGTGTTGGTTATGCTTGTATCTGTATTTCCAGCTTTTTTCCAGGTTTTTTATTTCCATCTTTGCCTCATTTTGTGCCTTTTTGTTGCTTCTATTTCAGTTTTTAGTTCCTGGCATGTTTCTTTCATTGTTTGCTTTACCTTTTCTTGGTTTTCTTTCAAAGATTTGTTCATCTCTTCCAATTTTTTGTTTGTATTTTCTTCTGTTTCTTTAAGAGAATTTTTCATATCTTCTTTGAGGGCTTCAATGATCTTCATAAAGTGTTTTTGGTGTTGTTTCCTTCTGCTTCCTCTTCATTGCTCTTTTCAGGTCTTGTAGTTGTAGAACCACCACTTTCTTCTGAAGTTAACTTGTTGTTCTTTATATTATTATATATATTTTTGCACTGGCATCTCCCCATGACTTCAGTGGTTCACGATTAGGTGGCTCCTAGTCAGTTTGGCAAGAGGGCTTGTATGCTTCCTGTCACTTCTGAGCAAGGGATCTACTCAATCTCTGACTCTGCTCTGGGCAGGTGTCTGAATTTCAAGACCTCAGTTCTTCTCTGCTGATGCAGTTGGAGGCAAGGTGGTCATGCAAGTTCCCCTGTTTTAGTAGCAGCTGGAGGAGCCCCTCACAGCCAAACTCTAGTCCTGTCTGCTAAGGCGTGTGTGGAGACCACACCACAGACCGAACCTGGTCCTGGAACACAACTTTCCCAGGCAGCTGGGTGTGGTGACCTACTGTCTTAATCCCAAAACTCTAGAGACAGAACTTTCTGTGTTTCTGTGAGCTCAAGGCTGACTACCAAATAGAGTAGTTCCTGCCTTTAATCCTAACCTGGATAGGATACAGCTGGTGAGAAGGGTATTTAAGGCCAAGTAGGAAACTATCAGAGGCAGAAGCAACCAGGAGCAAGGCTGAGGAAGTTGGAAGATAGCTGGGTTAGATTTGACTGTGGTGTTGCTTCTCCCTGATATTTTAGCCTTTCCCCGATATCTGGCTCTAAGTCTCTTTCATTCCAATTGGAATTAGTGCTATACTCCTGAGCAAATTGGGATCAGAAGGGGGAGGTAAGGGGAGGGAGCAAGAAGAGGTATGAAGAGAACATGTGAGAATGGGATGGTTTAGTACAGGGAGCAACAAAGAGGGCAAAAAAAGAAGTTATATTTTGATAGAGGGCGTCATTGTAGGGTTATAGAGAAACTTGGTTCCAGGGAAATATCCAAGAACCACAAGATGAACACAGCTAGGCCTTCAAGCTATAGTGGAGAGGGTGCCTAAACTGGCCTTCTCCTATTATGAAATGAATGCTCACCTTAATTGCCAGTTTAGAATCTTCATCCAGAAAATCATGGAAGCAGATGTAGAGATCCATAGCTAAACACTGAGTCCAGCTACTGATCCAGCTGAAAAGAGGGAAAAGATATTATATGAGCAAAGGGATCAGGATCTTGATTAGGAGACCCCTAGAGACAGCTGTGGCTGTTCTTTGCTATTAGGAGCTTACAGATGCCAAAATGACAGCTAAAGAACCTTTACTAAATGAATCTAAGCTCTCTGAATGTAGATGAAAGTCACACAGAGTGGGTAGTTTGTAGAGCCTCTTGCACTCAGACCAGAGTTTATTCCTGGCACATGAACTGACTTCTTGGAGTTCATACCTTGTGGGGAAACATCTTTCTCTGATTGATACTTGGGGGAGGGACTTGGTCTTACCTCAATTGGATATGCTAGACCAAATTCATTTACCTTGTGAGTTCTTGCCTTTTCTGGGAAATGAATGGGGGTTGGGATATGGAGCAGCTGGGACAGGATTGAGTGAGGGAGTAATGTTGGGTATGGAAAAACATTTTTTAAAATAAAAATTTAATAATAATAATAAAATAAATAGGATGAGTACTAAGATACCGTTACTTAAGTAGATGATGAGCATGCAAATCTGTGACTTCTCAGTTTAAAGCAATTGCTACCCCTGCTACATTTTCCTGAATAAAATACTTGTTTTATGTAACTAAGCAAACATGCAAAAATTTCCTTCTAGACTTTCACTTACTAAATTGGTTAAAATGTTTCATGTTTTCATATTTTCTTAACAAATCCATATTTATTTATTATTTTCAACCATAATTTGGTAACATTTCCCTTTTGCCTTAAATTAAACCCTACCACAGAAATGAAATACAATTTTGAGGCTGAGCTTTGCTTTATTTCTCTTTGATTGTCTGAAATGTTTAGTAGACCCCTGTATTAGTTACTTTTCTGTTTGTGCCATAGAACATGATGACCAAGAGCAATGCAGAGGAAAATGGACATGCTTCACTTTACAGTTCCAGAGGGCCATTGTGGTGGGGCAGGAATGAGAGCTAGAGTGTGATGCTAGAAAAGTTTTCAGGAAACAGAGAGATCTCACTTCATCTGCATACAGGAAGCTGAAAGAACAGAAAGTAGAACCAGGATATGAAACCTCAAACCCTATCTCCAGTGATATACTGCCTTCCTCAGGACTCCATCTCCTGAGAACTCCAGAACTCTCTGAAATAGTGCCACTTACTGGCATCCATGTATTCAAATACATTAGCCAGTGTGTGGTGATATATTTAATAAAACCAGTCCTCTGATATTCCAGGCTGATTTTTATTAAATACACCACCACACCTGTGGATGACATTTCTCATTCAAACACTACAAGCATCTTTGACAAACTGTACTCAATGGATACGGCACAATTTAACAACTATTTGTCATGCACCTATACTTACCTATATCCCAAAGTCTTACTCAATGCTTGGGGCATAGTAGATCTTAATGTCTATTACAGTGAACCCAAGAGATTATAGTGGGTTGAGGAAACTCTGTCATTTTTTTAATACTTTTTTCATAGTGCATTCCTTAGATATTTGTGATAATGTTGATGTGAATAGATTCACTTGACTGCCAGATGTATAAAAGTATAGAACTAGAATTCAGTAATGAATGATTACATTATTATGTTTTTACTGAGTTTTACTTTTTATTGTAATTTTAGAGTTTATTTATGCCTATAGAAGTCTACTATAAAATCATGTGCTACACTTTGCTGGTGTCAGTCACACATAAATTGTGTTTAACACACCTTTACTGGACTTAAGAGGCCAAGTTGAATGATTGGACTAAACCATGTTGAACAAGTGCATGCTATGGTGTTTGCACAATGATAAGTCTGCCTAAAGGGGAGTTTCTCATACTGCATCCATGTATACAAAACACAGAATATACATATTAACTGAATACTGATTTACTCTTTATTAAGCTTTTGTCTACAAGTTGCTGAAGAAGTCCTTTCGATAGCAAATGGAGAGTATCTCAAAATTCACAGGTGAGCAACTGTTTGTGGAGAGCTTAGACCCAGTGACCACATCTACATTACATCTCCTCCGTTTGTGACTTAGCATCTTGGAAGGGGTGCTAGCAGAAAGGTTAATAAGAGCCAGAATACCGGGAAGTGTGCTGTGAAACAGTCTCTCCTAGAAATGGGTACGTAAAGAAGACTAGAACAATAGCAATATCAATTAACATGTTAATACCAATTAATGTGTTACTATATTAACATATTGATATCTATTAACATGTTAAGAGGGGGAAATTTGTAGGGTCTCACCTCTATATAAGAAACTACAATCAACTAAAGACTGCTGAGAGGAGTGAGAAATATAATTCTATTTAAATAAAGTACACACTAAAGAAAAATTAATGTTCAAAATTATCAGATACTGTATGTCACACATAGCCATTTGAAATCTTACAACTATCTTTTGATTGAGGTATTTTCAGCCCAGTTTTTCCATTCTATATCATGCTAAATTGCAGAGGTAGATCAACCTGAGGGTGTCTGGATAGTCAGCTAGTAGATACAGCTGAGAATCTCTAGTTGGCCCAAAAGTTATGGCAACAAAAAGGCCACAGAAGGAAAGATAATCTTTTAAAAGTTTGAAATGACTCCATGGCCTATAATTTTCAGTCACACACAGTATCATGACTCATTAGCAGCGGGAGTCTTGTTTGGAAGGATTAGTTATGATCTTAATCCTGCAAGACATCCTTGAGAAAAACTAAAAATAGTTCTTCAAGATTTGAAATGAAGAGAAACTTTGAGACAAAATTTAGGGGAAATAAAGTTGGCCTTTAAATTTTGCTTTGGCTTACTGGTCTAAGCCCACTTGGTTTGGGATATAGAGAAAATGAAAAGTTTTAGTTACATAATAAGCCAGCTTTGCATTTGTAAAGTTACCCTTCTCTCCTAGTTACTTTTCTATTGCTCTAAAAAGAAATGTACAATTTGCAAAAGATAAAGTTTATGTGTTTATGTAGAGCTTACAGTTTCAGGGAGTTAGAGTTCATTAGCACTGTGGTGGGAGAATGGCAGCAGGCAGGCAGGCATGGTGCTGTAGCGGTAGCTGAGAGCACCCATCTTGAGATACAAGGAAGAGTCAGCGAATTAACTGGGAGTGGTATGAACTTTTGTAACCTCAAAGCCCACCACTAATGACATATTTCCTTTCACAAGCTACACCTTCTAATACTTTCCAAGCAATTTTATCAATGTGAGAATGAGTATTTAAATATATGACCTATGTGGGCCATTCTTATTCAAACCATCAAGTCTTCTAATATGCATTAAGAAATATCATGCTACCACAAAACAAAGTGACAAAGAGAATTTTTTTTAATCAAAGTGTGTGT
This sequence comes from Sigmodon hispidus, assembly GCA_004025045.1. NCBI lineage: Eukaryota > Metazoa > Chordata > Mammalia > Rodentia > Cricetidae > Sigmodon > Sigmodon hispidus. The sequence goes on from PVIH01002285.1 coordinate 41,349, forward strand.
TTTTTTTAAAAGTTCTGACTGTGAAAAGACAGTGTGAAGGTTAACAGGATTATATGGGTATCATTTATAGTGATTGCCTTTATAAGGTTTAAGATCTGGTACAAAATGCCAACATCCAAATAGAATATAATATAGGAGCGGATATTTTTTCCAGTGTGTTGTACAGCAGGGCCTGTAGTGAGAAGAGCCAGGATTAGTGGGAGGCAAGTGAGCCACTTATATGAAGTGCACAATTTTAGGAGGAGTGTCAAAAATCTCATATTTAAGATAAAAATTTATGTAGTTTTTTAAAATGCAAATAATGTAAGCCAATGAACACATATCAAATTTTAATAAAGCCAGAATCAATATTACTGATTTTTTGACCTGTGCCTCAAGCTCAGTGTAGCACTGAAGCTGTGTAAACACCAAATGCATGAGTTTTCACTATCCAAACCATTTGCCTCCAGTTAATTTCTCAGGTAGACAATGGGAATTTGCAAAACACTTAAAAACAGTATTTGAGAACACAGAATTCAGATCCAGGTTGAAAGCCTATCTCCATTGCTTGTAAGTCTATCCTCTTTGGTGAATCTCTTCATTGCCATGAGCCTCCATTTTTTTCCCACTAAAATGGGGCCACTAGTACTGAATCCCCACTTCTGTTATTTGAAATCAACCAATGCATGCAAAATGTATAGTCAGTATGTTTGTCAACTGGTTAACTGCTCTTTTTATAGAATAAAAGGCTTCAATCAATAAGTCATCAAGATGCCAATATTGTGTGTTGGGACCACAAAATAATGATTGATTGATAAATTTGAAACAGGCATATTTCATGTAGTCAACGCTGGCTTTGAACTTGATATACAGCCAAGGGTGACCTTGAATTTTTTATTTTTTTGAAAATTTAACTTCTTTATTGACTCTGTGGAGTATCTCATTATGCACCCCGTTTGCAATCACTTCTTAAAACAAACAAAAACAAGAGCAAAGCAAACAAACAAACAAAAAAACAAACAAAAAATACTCTACTTTATTTCTTTCCCATCTGTCCAATACTCTTCATTCGTCCTGGTGGTATTGGGAACCTTGGTGTGTCACACAGTGTACCCTTTCGTCCAGTCAGCTTTTCTAGCAAATAATCATCGCGACAAGTCTGGTTCAAGGTCTCTGGTTTCTGGTGCACACTCATCACTGAATCCTCACTGGATCCTCATTGGAACTCCAGATACATTCTGAGGCCACACTGAGTGATGGAGATTCTGTGGATATTGTTTCATAGGACCAGTCCCTTCATGATCTCTAACAGGTCTTAGAAGGAGTAGATGTTAGGGTGGGCCAACTCCAGGCCTGGCTGTGGGCCTGGGTGGTAGCTGAGCTAGTAAGTCCAACCTACTGGGGATCCCCACCTCAAAGGAAGGAGCTACCCTACATAAGTGCCCTCAGTGTTCAGCTTCATGTGTGTTAAAGGATGGAGCCATCAATCTTGCATGCAGGGCCCACGCTGGGTACAAGCACTGGCCATTCAGATTGGGATGATTCTAGAAATAGCATGGTCCCAAGATACCTCCAGGATTCAGGTTGTGGCCCCAACCCTGATCGTCTATGTGCCCATTGTTGGCATCAGAACTTGGACTTCAGCACAGACCCCAGCTGCAGTAGGGCAATGGACCCAGACATGGTCTTTGGCAGAAGCTGGGTCTTGCTGTCATCATTGCCTCAGGTGGCAGTACAAGCCTCTTTCTTAGAAAGGCAGTGGCTCCAGTGGTTGTGTGGTCCCTGGACTCCCCATGTCCCAGACCTGGGATGTCTGCATGACCTTCAACGGTAACAAGGGCCTTGGTCATCAACACAGATCCTAGCTGCAGTATGGCCATGTGAACCTCTGATCTTGCTATCTAATGTCCTGAGTGTTGGGAATATAGCATGCATCACCATACCCAGGTTTACATGGTACTGAGGACTGAATCCTGGGCTTCATATATGCAGGTAAGCTCTCTAAGAACTGATCTATATCCATGGCCCCCACAAAAAGTCACTTAAATTGTGGTGCAGAATGCTGTCGAACTTATAACAAAGGCAGTTCTGCTGAGTCTGAAGAATGAAGAAGGAACTGATAATTGAGAAAAAGGCCTGTGAGACCAAGTCTATATCATAAAAATCCTTCAGAAATTCTGAATGCAAGCTGGCAAAATGTGAGAACATATGGCCTGTAGAGGATAGTAGGAGGCAAGAGTAGGCTGGGTAGGGATTAGGCCATAATTTCTGACTTTTCTTTATGTAATGAGAAGGTTTTAGAAGAGGAAGACATCATTTCTTGACCTGACTTTTCAAAAAAAAAAATAGCTAACTCCAGAGTGAAAGGGAGTGTTGCTGTTTCTAGATACATAAGACATAATACGTGGAGATGGGGAATACCTCATAGATTATATAAAAGAAGAAATGTGTTTGTTGTTACATTTACAGCAAATAATAGTTTAACTGTTCTGGGAGGAGAAGAGGAGTTGATATTAAGGGAACTTTAATTTCAGCTGGAGACTCAAGTTTGGTATATCATAGATCTTTGTCATATTTTCAGAGAAATATTGATACCCAAGATGTCCTATCATTATGCTGAATTTTTAAGTCAGGGCTTAAAAGCAATGATTCTGTCAAAGCTATTGATTTGTAGGCATAAAATAATTTGATTTATTAGGGATGTATTTTCTTCAGTTTTAATTTACTCTTTCTATTATAATGAAATTAAACAAATTTGTTAAAAAATATCCATTGCAAAGTATTTTTGGCCATGTGTTTTCTTTTCTGTTCTCCCTGTTGCCTCTTTTGAATTGATGTGAATTTGTACACAAATGTAATCAAAGCCAGTGTGTGAATTTGCATTCTGTCATTTTTGAAATGTAAAATTATAATTTCCAAATCGCCCTTTCCTGAAAGTACCCAATCACCAACCCCTAATGGATGACTAATGTACTTTAAAAGAGAGAAGAAAGGGGTATGAGTACAAAGGACCAGGAGTTATGTAGCTTATAATCAAAATCCCTCCTCAGATTTAAAAAAAAAACCCTAAATATGGAAATCATATTTAGGTTTGGTCTCTTTGTAATATGAAGTTAACAGAAGGTAACTGTATGTATTCAGAGGTGTATATACATTGTGTAGAATGTCCACAAGGGTTAGCTTTCTTGGCTCATTTTGGGGACAGGTATCAAAACATACAGCCTTCACAAGATGCACATTTTGATGTACAAGTTCCTCCCTATTATGGCAGAAAATATCATTCTTAGCCACTATATAAGAGGTAAACTTTTGCTTATTCATTCATTTAAAATGTGTGCATACAATGCATCATGAAATGAGTTGAAAAAAAACCATTGGGGTCCTGCCTACTACTTGTTTAGTGGTGGGGGACATCCTGGGTTCTGTGCTAGCTTCTTCCCCTAGGCGTTGGATTTTTGCACAGTTCCTCAGGATCAGATCATCACAGGCCATGGGACATTTAGCTTTGCTCAGGACTTGTTTCTTCTAGGATTTCCACTGTTAAAGGATCCCTTGTGATGACAAGAGCAGGCTTTAGGTTAGGTCACCCATTTTCAACACCAATTTAGCCACTGACTACATGTGAGGCTTTGTCCTCTGTGCTCTGTCCTCTCCAGGTTTCAGTTTCTCTAAGCTCTCCTCTTGAGGGGATACCACTTACTTGAGGGGCTAATTGAGAGTCACATGAGATAACCCACGAGATACTTCTGTGTTGTGGAATATTATTTTAAGGTGTGTTAGTTTTGTTTATGTTGCTTTTGCTTAACTCTGTGAAGCTGTGTTACTTTGCCTGTCTAAAACACCTGATGGTTTAATAAAGAGCTGAACGGTCAACAGTGAGGCAGGAGAAAGAACATGCAGGGTTGGCAAGCTGAGAGAACGAATAGAAGGAGAAATCTAAAGGGAGAAAGAGAAAGAGCAAGAGGTCAAGAACTGAGAAAAGGGGCCAGCCACTTAGCCATCCAGCCAGCCACAGAGTGAGAGTGAAAGTAAGATACACAGAAGAAAAGGAAAAAGCCCAGAGGCAAGAGGTAGACTGGATAAGCTGACAGGGAACAAGCAAAGCAAGGGCTATGCATTTATAATTAAGAACAAGCCTCCCAAAGGACTTGTTTGGGAGTTGAATGGTGCAAGGTGGGGGGGGGAGCAAAAACTGAGTCTTAGAAAATGTTAATGCTTTGAGAAAAATTAAACACTCCACCCACCCAAACAGGACATTTGACACTAATGCTGCTTCAACTTGGGTTTCTGAAAGATTTCTTGTTTATAACTTGTATCTGTTCTATTTCCTTCTCTGTTCATCAGCTATTTGTCCTTAGCATCTCAATCCAGGTTCATGCTCTGGGTCTGCTAAACAGCTCCAGTTTTATTCTGGTCAATTCTACCATTGGTTGTGTGTATCATTTTGGCTCTCTGGACATTGTCTTAGATGCCATACATGATCCGTGACTAATGTGCCCACCTTGGCCAGCTACTGGCTTCTTACATCAATTTTTACCTCCATCTACAAGTCTGCCTTATGGAAAGGTATTTTATTGTCTTTTTGCTTTTTAAGTATTCTTTTAATGTTTTATATACACTGTTTAGAGTATCCATAATGAGTTGACTTTCAAGGAAAAAGGGAAAGTCATGCTTTTTTAATTGGTCAAATCTCTCCCCTCTCCTACTCTCCACATAATACTATTGATAGAAATCACATGACTTCCCTGGCTCACTTTATAGATGCTTCCCAAATGTTTCCTTATATTCTATACATATACACATGCATATATTGAATAAAATCCACATAATATAAAAATCACTATGTCTTTTATTAAATTTACAATACTATGTAGTTCTTACCACTGTATGGTTTTAGAACATTTACATCACTTCAAAGGACAGCAGTCACTACCCATTTCCCACTTCGCTTGGTCTGTGTCATTTATGTTTTCTTTGTGAGTTTGTTATTATCAAAGGAATCATACAATATCTGAGCTTTGTGTCTGGCCTCCTTCACTTAGTGTGTCTTTAGGGTTCATGCATGTTGTAATTATAGTTCCTTTTATAATTATAATTAGATAATATTATATTGTGTAGATTTATCACATTTTAATCTGGCATCATTGCTGGGTTATTATTTTTGCTCATTAGTAGTAGTGGAGTGATAAATTTTAAAATATAAATTTTTACTTAACACAGTTTTGTGTAGATACCTAGTGATGGCATTTCTCAGTCACTCTTTATATTTGCTTCCATATTTATGTCCATTACTTGAGTTTACTAAATACACAAAATTCAAAGCCCATATATATAACAATCTCACAGCATTCTGGAATTCCAAAGAAATAAAACAAGGTGCTTACAATGCTGTGCTGAATTTTTAATTTTAAATCAGGAACATTTACTGAGAGAACTAATACCTTGTGTTGAAGTAATATTTGTGCTGTTTAAAAGATAATAGCATCTAAAAGAACTTACAGAAAATGTCAGCCCAAAGAAAACACTACTTAGAAAGTATTGGTGAACAAACTCTGCAGTTCGCTGAGCCCAAGAGATTTGGATTCTGCCCATTTTCCCTTGTTGTGGGTGAATGACAGAATGTAGAATTCTTTCCCTTAGTAATTTCGAGTTGGCTAGCAATCTTCATTTTGTTGTACTGGCCTCCAACAAGCCAATGAATAGATTAAGGAAAATGGATGGAAATTGGGATTTGAATCACTTCCTAATTGTTTTTACTCAGTTCAAATGGCCACAGTCACCATACACACATTTTTCTCCACTAAGCAATCTCTAGATAAATGAAAACAGTCATCTTTTAAAAACATTCCCTCCATCTTTTTTTTTTTTCATCCACAAATAAGTAGCCCTGTGGTCTTCTATATCCACATTAGCATTTTGCTGTTGGTTTCTAAACTTGAAGTCAAGCTGTTCATGAAGTTTGATGTTATCTGTTTTGTTGAGATTGTGTCTGATAGCCACTGAATCCAAGCTGTTGACAAAATAAGCTTCCTGTGTGTGTAAGGCAAATGCCTGTGCAGGAAGGGACATTTTAATAGCAGCATGCTGAATAATCGATTCCACTCTAACACTCAAATCAATGTTATCTCTGAGATGTCTAACTAGCCATTAAATATGAACAGAACAGGTCCAACAGGCAGAAAAATGAGCATGAGAATTGCTCTGGACCACAGTATGAGTTTCAGTGCTTAAGAATGGAGACCTTGACCTATATGGAAAAGTAACTTATTTATTTTCTTTTTCTCACTGGTGGATTTCAATTAGTTAATTTCATTATGCTGTTTATTTTCTTATTTTAAATATTTTGTTATTCCAGGAAAGAATACTATATATTCACTGTGGCCTATCTTCTGGGGCTTTAGAATTGGTTTTGTTTGCTTTATACATTAAATAAAAAATTCTATGTTGCTGGTGTAATGGCTCAGTGGGTAAGAGCACTTGAGAGAACCTGAGTTCAAATCCCTAGTACCTATATTAAAAGAACATTACAGGTATGACTGTAGGTTTCTGTAATTCACTGTTGTGGGGAGGGGAAGGACTAGCAGAGACAGAATGATCAATAGGGTTTGCTGGTTATGTGGTTTAATGAGAGACCCTGTCTCAAGCAGGGCGGGGGGGGGGAAGGCTGACAGTGGTAAAAAGAGACATTCATTGTCTACTGTTGGCTTCTATATTTGTAGACATGTGCGCATGTACCACAGCCATATAACACAAAGAATAATAAGCTTTATTATAGAATGGCTTCAGACTTGTAGAAAAATATCTCATATGCACTTTCTTTATTGTTATCATTTTATATTATACACCACATTTGACAAATTAATGAGCTGATCCTAGCTCATTATTATTGAAGTACATTAATTAATTTATTTTTGCTTTTGGTCTACTGTCCTTTTTCTTTTTAGGACCTCATTAGAGACTGCACTACATTTCTTTAAGTAATATCTCTTAGATAGGACTGTTTCACACACTTCACAGGCTTTCCGAAATCTTGATGGTGCTGAAACTTCCAACACAGGTATTTTGTAGGGCATCTGATGTGTGACAGTATTCTGGGAAGACTTGAATAAATTTCTTAGACAAGGACCAAAGACAGATCAAAGATTTGATACCACCAGTCCAACTTGGTGAATGAATGAGTTCTATCTGGGTTACTCACAGTAGTATAGATTAGGGTTAGTTACCCAAACAAAAATGGTTCAGACACAGTTCAAACACTAAAGCCCACCACAGAAGCTATAACTTGGAGAACATTGTATAGCTTGAAGGTAGTTCAACAGACTGGAGAATGTCTTTTTAGGTAGCTTAGTTGCTCTGAACTTCTAGGTAGCTAGGCTGGTCTCTAGTTCATCCAGGCATTTTAACTCAACTGAAAGTCTTCTATGTAATTTGTCTTTGTCTAAGAATATCCCTTAGCAGTTTTTATGGCTTACATATGTTTGGAAGTATATGTATGTAGTGACTCTACCAGTTTTAGGGACTTCCTGAAACTATTGAGGTTTCCTTTAGGATGGAATGTTTCTCCTCCCTGCAAACATACAGTGTCTTAGCGAGTTTTTCTGTAAAATAGAATGCTTTAAGTGAGAGAAAATTTCTGTAAGATAGCATCTCTAGCTGGGACTTTCCTGTTTTCCTCATAATTAGACTATAGCTATGGAATCCTGGGATAAAGACCACAGAGGCCAGAGAATCCTCTTGTCACATCATACCAAGAGTCTACACATATGGCATACCATGCATCATTCTTAATTTTCTATCACAGAAAGAGTTCTTCAGGTTTGTCCTCTATAAATTTTTCTTTTCTCTCTTTACATACTGTACTCTGTGGGAGAAATCACAATGCATGAACAGTTCATAATTGAAGGACATCTATCTATATTTGTTTTTTCTATAAGAGAAATATATTTTTCTCTGGCACTTATTTATTCATTCAATCATTTGTTCAATTATTTATTTTGAACCATGGACATTCAAATATATACTTATAATTTGGATTATAATCTAAATACTACATCCTTTGTTTACTTTGTTGTTCAAACTATTCCATCCTTGAGCTCTTTTAGATGGCTCTTTTATTCATTTGCTAAACCTTTATGGTATTGGTGTGTGTGTGTTTTTATAATTCCCTTACTGCTTATTATTATTAAAATGCCCTAGAATTAACTTCAAAATCTTACGGCATTGGTTCTAGAATCAACCATTTTCCCTGAGCTGCTCTGGTTTCTTTCCTGGAGGTCAGCATGAAAAATTAAGTTGTGAGTGCTACATATGCCCAACTATTAGGCTATTATTTGTTTTCAGGTCTTATATGAAAGTAATACATAGTAACCTACATGTGTGTTAATATGTCTATAATAATTTTATATGTAGCTGTCTATATATACACAAATATACATATACATATATAGGCTAAACAAAAGCCAATATTAATATTCCTAACCTCATCCCATTACCATGTGGATTATTCCAGCTAATTCTCATCGTTTATCCTATTGCCTTCCACTCTGTGGTAAAAACCTAGCTCCCACCATGTATTTTTTTTTTTTAATTTGGATCTTTTTCCAGTCCTTGTTCATGTTCAGAGTGCTTCATAGTTGTTATCTCTGCTCCTTGGGAAACAACTTTACCGTTTGTCCCACTATAATTATACACCCTTTCTTTTGTATGTAATCTGACAAGCTCCAGTTACTTTCAGATTTAGGTACATCCCTATTTTTTTCACTTCTATTACTTAGGTGTTTTATATATTTGTAATACAGTTAGAGTCGCTCGCCAAAATATACTTACTTCATGGGATCTCCTGGTCCCCTAGAGAGCTTTCTTTTTCATTGCATGTATTGGAATTTCCTCCATGCTCTGAGGCTCTGGATTTTCACACCAATCTGTATTGTCAGTTATCAACAGTTATAACAACATACTGAGTAGTTTCATCACCACACAACTCCTCTGGGCCTCACCGTTCCGTGCTCCTCCTCCCAAAAGCTCCTGGCAACTACCAGTCAGTTTAACATCTATTAGTTTATTTATTTATTTTTTTACAGAATGTGACATAATTAGAGTAATATGGTATGTAATGCTTTCAAATTTTCTTCATTTGTTTATCAACATGCAGTTAAGATTCATGCATGGCTTTGTGGTGTTTGAAAGCTCACGGCTTTTGATCAGTGGATACTATTGTGTAAGTTGTCTGGAAGTATTGGAGCTTGTTTACCCATTTGCTTGTTAAAGTACATTTTAGTTTGTAATTTGGGGCATTTGTGAATAAAGCAGTCCTAAACATTTGACTGAAGCTTTCTGTGCAGAAATGACTTCAAACAAACTGTATAAATACCTGAGTCGTCAATTTATTCTTTTTTCTCAAACACAAAATAAGACTGTGCTTATATTTATAACATATTGTCAAGCTGTTTTTCCAAAAGCTACATCTATTTTGTAGTTCCACCAACCTTGGTGTCTTTGCTTGATATCTACCCCAATCGTTGGTGCTGTCACTATTTTAGTATGTAGTGATTAAGTTTGACTTAGTGAACATCTAGAGCCAATGTAAACATGTCATGCACTCAATACATATAGGCTTATGACAAGATGCTTTTGGTTGTTTCATGTCTCCTGTAGATAACACACTTCCATCCTAGAGTCTTGAATGTAAAACACTGTACATTGTATTTGTTAATTACATTTTTTGTTAAATCAAACAGGTTTTAATGGAAGCAAACAGGACTCTGTCTGTCACTTGTTAACTTGGATACCTGGTAAGTTATTAACTGAATTTGCGGCATTTTCCTCAATGTTTAGGATAGAGACAAAGTGGAACATAGTAGATAAGGCTATATGAATTTAACGAGTTTCTATATGGAGAGTAGTAAACATGGTATCTGAAACAGGATGTTTGCATACTTATTGTTATTGCTATTATTATATTGATATTTCTAACATTAAGTCTATAGAAGACTCCCATTTCTTGAAAACTGTTTAAGTTCTAATCCCTTACTTTGGAATGATACTGGTCTTTTTCATTGAACCCTGCCTTGTAAAAGTAGAATAAACATATTTCACATTCATTACATTTTCACAGTGTGATTTCTTTCTACTCCGAGGAGCACAGTTGAAATAGATATTTGCAAAGGTAACCCAAGTGCTACAACTCATTGCTTGCCTATTCCTTCTTGTATAACTAATAATCCTTTACATTTGCTCAGTACTCTGGATCTGGGTTGGTCTTAAGGCCAGATGTTTCACACATTATCTCATTTGCTTCTGTGAGCACCTTTCTGAATGAGGCAGGACATTCGTCATAGCCCCACGATGTTAATGAAAGGAGGTATCTTGCCTCAAATTGCATACCATGTAAGGGCAGGTACAGGATTTGCTGCTGGCTTTTCAGATTTCCATTCAACATTCTTTCTCAGAAACTAGAAACAGAGTGACTCTTCAGATAGAAACGTTCTGCAACATTATTCATGAGTTCCCATAAATTCTGATCCACATGCTCAGGTCCTTGGGGTACCAGGATCTTAAAGGAGCTATATCTTGTATTCATCAGAGGTTTCAAACAGTGAAAGCACTGACAACCCTCATGTCTAACTCCACATTCTTGAGTTCTCCAGAGTTAGATATTCAGTCAAAGAAAGGTAAAGCAGATTATTCCCCTAGGAAAGACTTGGGACTCTGAGACAGCCAGTTTAAAAGATATGAAATTGATGGTCTGGACATCTACCACACGAGCAAAAGGGATGGTTATCTTTTATTTCAGCAAGAAAGGAAACAAATGTAAGCATGACAAGATCAGGAATTGGAAACACACAAAAATGGGGGGGGGCGGGTTGGGGGAGAGAGAGAGAGAGACTAATAACTATAAGACAGAGGGTTTCACTCCCACTTTCTAGTTTTTTCAGAAGCATTGTTTCACTATTTCTGTGTGTTTCCTGAAGGGACCTTTAAAATTATCTCCTTATTACAACTAACTGTAGTTGTCTCTTAACTTTCATGAATCCTAACTATCTCCTTATTGCAAAACCTGCCATTAACCTGCACCATTGCAACTTCTGGCAGGAGTGTTAGCTTTCCCATGTGACTGGCTACCACTTAGCCACTTTGTGGATTCTGCACACCAGGATGTGCCCACAGTTCTGAGCATGTCTACCCTGATGCAAAACAAATGATTTCCCAAGCATCCTGAGTCTTAGTAAGAGGGTAACTCCTCAGATACAGTGTTCCAACACTCTTCCTCAGCCAGGACTCTGCCCTTTGGTCTTTTAGGTAGTTAGTTGCTTGAAATCTACTGTGTATTAAGAAGCAAATCATAAAAAGGAGGGAAGAGAAAAGAGAAGATGGAGAGGAATAGAGAGTTGAGGAGGGGAGAAGTGGGAAGTTAATGTCTGGAACATTCTGCTCTAAAGTTGAAATTATTATCTTCTATGAGGCTTATCTTCTACATGTAAAAGATGAAGATAAAAAATTCTACTACATGGCCTTTTTAAATAGAGAATTGTATGAAATGAACCTTGCAATTTTATGAAATGATCTATGTGCCTGCTACAGTGCATTGTCCATAGAAAATACTAAGTAAATATTATTTACCCCTATCCTTTTGAGGCAATACACATTTGTTCTTCTTTAAAATAAGCAGCAACTCCTATGTCTATACTGTTCTGTATAAAGGGCTCTTAAGACACTAAGTCTGAAATCCAGGGCTCAAAGCCTAGACCAATAGTTTTCTTCACTCTTTCCTTCCTTCCTTTCTTTCTTTCTTTCTTCCTTCCTTCCTTTGTTCCTTTCTTTCTTTTTTCTTTCTTTCTTCCTTCCTTATTTTCTTTTACTTCTCATGAAAGATCTCTGATAACTGCAATGGATTCTTTTTACACGAAGGCCCATAGTTTGTGTCTGTGGCTGAACTGGTAGAGTGCTTGCCCACCATGCATGAATCCTAGTGTTTAATCCCTAGTATTACATAATCTCAGGATGATAGTACATAACCTGAGCTATCCTTGAACTCTTGATTATCCTCTGCTCATTGTCCAGGTGCTAGAGTTCAAGGTTAGGTCAGGTTACTTGAAACTTACAAAATAAGTGAAATATAACTTTAAAAAATGAGGACTTGGGCTGCTGACCATTTTCAATCTCTTACTATGGGAAACACTATGATCTTGTCACTCACTTTTAGGTCTTGCTTTTATGGATATTGAATAAATCATAATATTCTTTACTATAATGTTCTATGGGCTGGTGAAGATAAGAAACCTCCTTTGGTATATTTCCCTAGGCAGGGGGATACTGCTTTCAAAAGAAACCATTTTAATTTCAGGAAGGATAATTTGTCAGGTATCACTGTACAATCAGAGGGAATATGCCTTGTTCCCTGTAATTAGATAGCATTCTTTTCTTCTTTGCTCAGCAGTCTCGTCTCAAAACCATGCAGACTGCAGGGATGTGTACTTTGAAAATGTCATCCATGACCTCTTTTTTTTTGCCTCCACAACCCCTTTGCTTCTTCCTCAAGTAACCCTCACCAGCTACTCAGTGGCTTTCCTTCATGCTCAAGCCCCTCAACTTTGGAATCTTGTGAAGCAATAAAAGAGAACTATATTGGTAAAAAGTTTCTAGCAGACACAGAAAATTCAGAACACACATTGCTTTAACAAGTATTTTTTTTTTCTACCAATAGTCCATTGATGGTGATTCTGTGACTACACATTCCTAGTAACATACCTCTTTCTTCCTTACCTCTCTCTTCCATTCCAAGCTTTATCTCTCCTACCCTCAGCCTGCTCATCTCGGAGCTTTAATCTTTTCCTGACTCCAAGGATTGCTTCTTTCCTTGATGATTTACTTAGTCACCATTATGTACAAAACCTTCTGTTAATTTATGACTAGCATTTCAAAGATTAAAATGTGTCTGAATTTTATCATCAAGAAACTCTTATTCCACTTATGTTAATTTGACCTCTTCTATTCACTAGTGTCAGAGATGGCCGCACTAGTGCACATATATGCAGCCAAACCCCAAGGCAACAGGCACTAATAGCATAGATCAATATTTTTTAAAAACAAGAAACCACAGCCCATTACATCACATGATCAATTAGGCCATGACCAACATTTTTTTTTAAAAAAAAAACATAATTTAAATAGATATATTGGAGTGACTCATATGTAAGGATACATTGCTTGTTCAATATAAATTATATGGTGAGTTTGAATGAATATGAGACAGAGAGAAAGAAAGAGTAAATTTGTGTAACAGGAAGTGTTCAGTACTGTGTACCTGACTCAAAGCTTTGAAATACTGGCGTGTGGAAGCACCACATGAAGACATGCTTTTCACACATACCATTCATGTGTCAGTGAAGATCTGGATTAAACCAATGTTTAGTGGGGCCTCTGGTTGAGAGGATGTGGGGAACTGTTGCTGCTGGTGGTGCAGGCAGGGGATAGATTGCTAAAATGAGATACAGTCGCCAGGAAGACTGTGTCCAGGTAAACTCCCCAAACACTCCTTTGTGAGTTCAGCACTGACAGGGACCAATGAGGTAGCAAGGTTTTCCCTGGTCTGGCTTTTAGCTTTCAGTTGACAGCCTAGTGATGGGGTGTCCACCTCTCAGGTGGTTCTCTATGTGGAATTCAAGCGACGATGGACACATCAGAGCAGTTCTAAAGGTGTCACATTATTTCTGAGTCTAGACATCATATTCTCACTATATTTTCCCATTCAGTATCCCCGCAATGGGAAGCCAGGTGCTTGCTATACAGAGACCTTTGCTATACAGAGACCTTTCAGAATAGGGCAGGAAGACCTGTTGGTTTCAGCTTCCTCTGTCCTCAGGCTTCAAGAGACTTCCATCACCTGCAACCACTTAGGGCCCTGCACTTAGTTTCCTCTGTTTGCAATCCTCTTCCCCCCTTTTCCTCTTCAGACCCACCCTGTGTAGGGCATGTATATTGACCATCCAAGAATGAAGAAGATTTCATGATTTTCTTTTTCTGATAACAATCTCTCTGTGGTTCTCATTGCGTGGACAAACTCTCCCTGCTGCTCTCCTGTGACCTCTGGGGTCTCTATGGTGACTTCTTACCTCTCTCCAGTGATTTCACCTCTCCTTAGGATTTGCTTAAATTCCACTTCTTCCAGGAAGCTTTTCTTAAACCCAGGGAGAATCCTCTCCCTCCTCCCACTCATCTCTCTTTTCCACTCCCTTTTGCTTATGTCTCTTCACAGTATTGCTGAGCATAAAGTGTGCTCTGGCATGTGACAGAAAAAGCAGAGGGTTAGCAGGAGGAAACCAAATTGAGGCCTCACCAAAGCAAACACACAGGACAGGGTGTTTGTCTTCTCTGACAATGCCTGAATTTGCTCATTATGGCATTGGAGCCTGGAGAAGAGGATCTCTAAGAAATGCCCATGGTGCCCAGCAAATGCTCATTTCATTAATTTTGGTTCCTTATAGATCCCATTTTCTAGCCCCTCTTTTATTTCCTTCATTTAATCACGCTTCTTGTTAGCACTGAACTATTACCCATCTTTTGAATTGCCTTCTAATTTTTAAAATCTCCCACAGATGGTTGGTTTTTGTTTTGTGCCTCTTTTCTACTCTTACCAGGAAAAAACTTGATTTTATGGCCAAAGCAAAGAGGCCCAGGAGGGTCCGGCTGACAGGTTTGCAGAACCCAAAAGACACAGGACTGACTCTAACTACAAAGATGTGTGGGCTCCTCAGGGGTGTCCGCTCAGAGTTGGGGCTCTTCAATTATGTGCCAGTTGATTGGACAATATCAGGCCCATCTTGCAAGCCAACTCCCTTCTCTTTGGAAGGAGGAGCCCCTTGGAGTCTGTTGGTTAACGGGAAAAGTGCTTACTCGGGGAGGAAGGCGGGGCAAGCCAGAATAAGCTGTCCCTGAGAACCTACAGTCTCCCTCACTCAATTTCGGAACCCCATTCTCCTCCAGGGAGACAGGAGGGGGTTCCCAGGGACTTGGATACAGTCCCTTAGGCTGAGACGGTAAAGATACGTAGCTGCTTTGAGGCTGATCCTGCGGAGGAGGGGGGCACCCCTCCCCGCCCCCAACCCCCTGGGTTTCACTCGGGATCTTTGCAAACGGAGGGGACCTAAGAGGCCCTGAGCATCCCTCTTCTCGGAGCTGCAGTCTAGGAGCCCCGCGCCCTCGGGTGACCCGGCAGCTTGCCCTCAGCCACGCAGGGGGTGTGGGCTGTCCCCGCCGCCCCCATCCGAGGCTCGCCCTCGCTCCCTCTTTCCAGCTCCACCAGCCAGAGCGCGCACACCGGGGCTCCCGCACGTGGGCGCGCGGGAGGCGGCGGCCGCTGCTGCCGGAGCCAAAGCAGGAGTAGGGCAGATCGCCCTCCATGCTGCGGGAGCCGCGGCTGCCTCGCGTTCAGCCTCTCGCTCTGACGGAGCACTGCGAGCCGGCGAAGCAGCAGAGAGGAACCGGACAGTGACCTGAGCAGTGCAACCAGCTGAAGCAACCTAGGTTCTGAGCGAAGGGCGCGGGCTTTCCGGCTTTCCGGGAGCAGGCAGCCTGGTTGGGTCGCTCGCCCTCGGCTCCTGCCTGCACTGAGGGCTTGGGGCGGTGCGATGTCGCTGTGCTGCTTCTAGGCGGCGGCTGGGGACGCCTCCTGCAGTACCGGCGGCCCCCAATTCCCTTTCGCCGGCAAGTCCTCGGATCACTCCCGGAGGACGCTCCGGGCCACCCGGGGCAGAGCGGGAGCCAAGTCTGAAGTCTGTCCTCAGCACATCCAACTTCCCCGGGATTCCCTCGGCCCGCTGCAGCCTGCGCCAGCCCCGGGAACGATGCGCCCCCAGCAGGGCGGCGCGCCCTCTGCCAACTCGCCACCCATGGGATCCACTACCCTTGGCCGCCCCGCTCAGAGCGTGTAGCTCTCGCCGTGGGGTCCAGGAGAGGAGTGAGACACTAAGGGAGTTCGCTGACCTCGTGTGCACCAGACTGCTTGGAACCCCTAAAGGGGAAGCATCTGTATTTGAGGGTGAGTAGTGGAGGTGTCCTTTCCTCCCAGATAGCAGTTTGCGGGGTTGTCCGGCAGATGCTAGAAAGTTGAGTCTTCTGCACCTACCCTGGGATTGGCAGCAGAACAAAACATTGGTTCCTTAACCCGATTACCTTCCTTATTAAAACCAAGAAGGAACGGGGCTTTGAGAACAGGTCACAGACTATTCCCATCAACTAGCCGTTGGGGCTTTTCAGCCTGCCCGCTCCTTCAGTTAGTACACAGCATAAGCGCTTGGAGATCAGCAGCTGCTGGGGCGCACTGGGAGATGATGGGCAACCCCCAGTCCCTAGTAAGACGCTAAGTGCGCTTCGTTAAAGAGAAATGACTGCTGGAATATTAAAAGAGAATTTGGAAAAGGGTGACTGGGGGTACGAAAGAAAGGGGGCAAGGGAGGAAAGAGAGAGGTTAGGAAGGAGAGGTCAGAAGAGATTGCTGAAGGGGGTGACAGAAATGAGTTATTTCTTGTTACTGGATTGGTCGAACATCTGGGGTACTTTTTACATGATAAAGGTTTGCAGCAGGCTGATACAGGGCAGGCTGACCTAGACCAACAGGTGGCTTAAGCATGCTTCCTGTAGTTGGGTTCCTGCTGGGGAACAACTTGCTCTCCTATGGGCTCTGGCTGGCTTTATCACTTTCATGATAACATTTCAACATGAGCAAGGAGATGGGCTTTCTGAGATCCAGCCCAATTTGGGCTGTGGGAGGCATCCAAATGCCTCCTGTAGGAAAACAGCAGCTCCTTTGTGTGTCTGGCTGAGGTTTCAACATACAGGCAACTGAGGGGCCTTTCAGCTGGGCAACTTGGACTTGTCTGGTCCTTGGACTTGAGCCCTGGTTTTCTCCCTTGGTCCCTGGTGGTGAGTATTCTCCTTCCCTAGGCTTGGCTGTTAGCCAAATCTCAGTTTCATTGCTTTGTACTCCAATGTAGGAGGGGGCAATTCAATAGTACCAGAGGCCTTGCTGGAGTTCATTCTTTACCTGTTTCCTTTTAATTTTATTCTAAAACTTAGACACTGGACAGCTGTGGGTGGATGAGAGGTACGTGCAAGTGACTGTGTGGATAAGTCAAGCTGGATGGAAGAAATTGGAGAGGAGAGAGAGAGCATTGCTGCCGACTTGGGAGAGGGCTTGTTTGTGCTTTCACATTTCTTCTGAACCCATCATCCTTCCGGTCTTCCCAACAGAAGCGCTGTCAGTATTCCACTGTAGCATCTGCACAAGTATGCAATGTTGCTATCTCATTCACCCACATATAGTATAGGTCAACCATCCCTGAACAAAAAGAAAATAAACTTTGAAAAGGCAGTATTTAGAGTGAAAGGTGAGGCTGGAAATCAGAAAGGAAGTGAACAGGGTGCATATCTTTTGTATATATCTGGAGGGGGCATCAGTCTGAGCCTGCATCTATAGCAGGCTTTACTTGATTTGTGTTCAAGACTGTTAGCTGCATGGCTTTGAGATCTATGGAGATTTGAGAAAGAAAAGCTGTTCTCACACACATTTAGCAGACTCTGCCAGCAGGTTTTAATGAGATGTTTAAACTGTAGAATAAAGTAGTAGGCATCCTAAAATACAAAAGAACCCTCAAACATTAACACTGGGACACATATTTCCCCTTCAAAAGAGGATCCTGTTATTAGAGTTCTTTGGCCTTATTGACTCTGAATTTCAGCAGGGAGTCTAAGTTTAGTGTTCCACTGGGTAGGAGTCCTCCTCACTCTGGGTCTCTGTCTGGAGATTGCTCATAGTTATTAAAGTTAAGGTGTCAGACTTGACTTTTAACATACAATTGTTGACTAGCAGGTGACCCATGTTTGGTCAGTGACATAGGGGCTTCCATGTTGGAAGAGGAGCCTGGTACTGGGGTGTCAAAAGGTTGAAAGGTCAGTAAAGAATTTGGATGACAAGGATACATAGAGAAATTTAAGGACAAAAACAACAACAACCAAGCCAGAGAGATGTAAATAGAGAGCCATAAGAGTGAGTCTGCAAGGGAAGTGGAGTAGGTATAGAGACAGAGATAGAGAGAATACAGACAAAAATCATAGGGCACCAGGACAGATTACCAGAGGGAAGGGAAAGAGAGGAAGGGCAAAGACATGTAAGGAAAAATGGAGAAAGAGAGTGTAGAGGCGAAAAGGAGGGAACAGTGAAATGGAGATGGAACATGGGGTGGGAGAACAGAGGTGACACGAGAAGTGGATGCACATGCTTTTCGCATCTAATTTATATTAGCCACACTACCATTTTAAGGAAGGCATAACCTGTACCCTTTAGTGGGCAGCCTTTGTTTAGTGTGTTTCTCCAGGGAGGTATGGGTAATCCAGAAACCTTATACTGTCTAGGAACACAGCTGCTGCAGGGAGGCTGGTCAGATACGGAAACTAGATTCTTGGTAAAAGCACAGAGTGCAAAGGCAGTTGTCTTCACTGACCCCCTCCTCCCAGAGGAAAGAAAACTCATAGGACGATAGAATGGGAGTCCAGGAATCTTTGTCTAGCCATTTCTCCCAGAGAGTACAGTCTCTGGGAAAGGCAAGTGGTGGAATGCACTCACACTCCTGGGTGTGTGACCCAGTGGAGGCAGGCATGTGCAGACTCAATGACTATTCCAGTTGATCCTGAAGAAGGTCATCACTGAAGACTGCTCTGAAAAATACAATGTAGACCTCTAACACCCTTCTCTACTTTGTTCCTTTATTTTCTCCTGGGACACACAAATAACACATTCTTCTTGGATCACATCCTCCCTAGAAAAGCTCATTTCTTGTGAATATCTCTTGATAAAAGGACAAACTCAGAGAAGCACTCAGCCAGGGTTACCTTTCCATGAACCTCATTAATCACAGGAACTCCAGGGGACAGCACACCAGCTCCTCTGGTTGACCTTGCCAAGGGTGCTCGCAACTAAAGGATACTGGACAGTCAGCAGGGCCTCACTCTGGCCATTCCTTATATTTACATGATAGAGTCAGTGTAAAGATCTTTCCCAAGAACTTCCATACTTTACTAGCTGAGAGTAAATGTGGCTGAAGAAATTGAGGTATGATGTGCCAGAAAAACCCATAGCCACCAAATACAAATTGAGACCTGTACCCAAGTTTCTGAAGTTTTAGTCTTTCTAGCTTATAAGTAGTTATTCTGTGTAGGGCTAAGCACCAAGGTCATATAAGCCTTTTAGTCAAAATGTAAGTAAGTTCCTGGACCCTCCTAGAGGCTCACTGAATTAAAACTTTAGGGCAGAGAGCCCAGAAATCTGTATTTTTAGTCCATGCCCCAAGCCTACATCTGCACAGTACCGTTTGCCCCAGTTCTTCACAGCTCTTGGATCCTCACATTGTAGATCGCTTCCAGACAGTTTCAGGAGAACTTCATGCCCCTCTTGAATAAAAAAAAATCCTTAAATACACAAAGTAGTGGACTCTACATAACTGATGCACAAATCAACCACATAAGGAAACAGACCAGCTCACTTAAAAATATCTGGCAGCTCTTCAAAAATTGTCACAGATATGTGGATCTTTGTTATATTTGTATTTTTCTTTTTTCCTTGTATCAGCTTGGAAAGCATCTATCAGTGTTGGTATTTGTATTAATATTTGACACAAAAATGACATCAAGAGCCAGAACATAGCTAAGTATCAGGCTGTCTCCCTGTTTAGTAGGACTAGTTATACTCTGAGAAACATGCCTTCATCAACAGGATTCTTATTCCCTGTGAGCAGATCACTGCTTCATTCTGCAGGTAAAAAGGAGCCACCGCCCACACTCTGTCTCTTTCTGGCCCACTTAAATTGTTTTCACAGTGACCTCAACATCTTTTCTCTTGCTTTCATTGAAATATGGCCAAAGGTGCCAGACGTCTTGTCCGACAAACTATTTTGTCATCTCTCCCTTTGCAGGTCCAAATTTGTCTTTTGAATCTCTTGCTTTTAACCCTGACCTCTTATTCAAGGGTGGTAATTGAGCCTTGGGTAGCTGTGATAAGCAAGTGTGTGGTACATGTATTTTAGAGAGCTGTAGTCATTTGTGAATAGAATGCAAAGCAGAGAACCATTTATATTTACAGTGTCTGCATCCTTAATATGCTGGCATTCTTTTTTTGTTATTTCAGTGCTGAAAATTTTGGAAGGTATGCTTGGCAGTAGAGTAATAGAAGATGGCTGAAATTTAGGCACTTGAGTAGGGTCAACTTGTGTTAACTCCACCTCCAGTTTGCTTGCTCATACTGTTTATTTAAGTTTACCCAAATTTCATTTTTCCCCTGGAAGTTGAGACAATTGTAGACTGCCCAGTCTTACCTTCTTATGTGACTAAGGTGCCTCAGCAAAGGTCTGGTGTCCCTCTAGCTAGTATTGTGTGGCTCCAGCTGAACTTCAGTCACATGACAGACTCTCTTTAACCCAGGGTAAAAGTGCCATCAAGGAGCTTGAACAACTTCTCTTGGTTATATGAAGTCTAAAATTCTGCACTTGCATCTTTTCATATAAACTCACCCACACTTCTGTTGCATTGATATAAGGGATTGTTCCTTCCTTAAATCTTAAGATTGAGTGTTGATTTTTATTTTAACAAAATCTATACTGAAGACTGTCCAATAGAACAGTGGAGATCTTTTGAGACTTTTGGATGCTTGCTAAATGCTTAAATTATCTCCAAATAGTTAAGAGTTTCCAAGCATTGTCAGGGATTAGTCCCTCCTGATATTTCTTGACTGAATTATTAAACACAGATACTGTTTCTTTGAGGGGGTTCTCTCCTGTGATTACCCCCACTATTGGGTTAGATGTCTACAAAATGCTACTCACTGAAATGGTAGTACACTTTATTTCTTTGTATTCAACACTGAGTCTATATATAAAATTCACTAACCTATACTTATTAGAAGTTCTTCTGACAGCTTCATAACTATGCCTGGCATGCAGGAAGTGTTAAAAAGAATGTAATGGCTAAATGAATTTGAGGTAACTCTGTGTGGCCTAGAAAAAATGGCTGCTGTCCTTTACCAGTAAAAGAAGAACCATCCAAACACTGAGGCCCATATACAATGTGTCCCAGAACACACCTTTCTTTACCTAGAAGAGTAAGAAGCAGGGGTGGGGGTGGGAGTAATAACATCAGTAGCTGGTGATTAACTACAGTGGTAGCTTTGGGCAAGTTCCAGTTTGATGTTGCTTAAGATGTAATTAGAAGGGACATTCTGATTTATAAGTTAATGTGATTTTATCTGTACTTTTAATTAGTTTTTCAGAAAGACACTTTTGTTTCTGAGCTCAGAAGTTTTAGAAATTAATAGACTTCTGAAATGGTAACTGAGTTTGAAGACGATCTGGTTTTTGCAGCTTGAAGCAGAAAGGAGGAAACTGAGGCTCGAGGAAAGGAAAGAACTTGCTTGAAGCTGCCCAGCAAGGTAGCATCAGACTCAGTGTGAGAGTCAGTGGTTCCTGGCTGTTAGCCTAGGACTCTTAATGGACAGCTGAGGATGATTAATGCATCTGTGGCCAGTTGCTTACTTGCACTGACTGTGTGAATGTGAAAGTTGCAATCCATACAGCGTGCTCCCTGCAAAATTCTGACCTAAAATTCTGTGGAAAGGAATTAGATAAAAACAGGTCTAAAAGGCTTTCTCAATGCAGACTTCAAATGTTGAAGAGACTCTTGAGAGGCCTTTTTGGAAGGTGCTATGTTAGTGAGATTTTGCTGGCTTGTTGCACTCATCATCAGTAAGGAAACACGGGCTGAGGCCTTCCTATTCTGCTCATGTGTGTGATATACAGAGATATGTGGGCATTCATTGTTAAGCTCCTGGTTCCTGGTCTTAGGTGGAAAGCAAGTACTTGGAACTCTTCTCTCTACCTGAAGGATGCTGTGGAGTATGACTAAGTGGAATTGGGTTAAATGCATCCTCAGACACAGAAACATGTGCAGTGTACTGGGACATTGTTAACACAAATCTTTATCAAATGGTGTCAATATTATGGAGACAGTAAGACACAGATCATTGATGCGATATATTGTGGATGATCCTCTGAAAACCTTATAATCAATGCCAAGAAGTCAGAGGAAATAGCTTAACCTAGCATCTCCCCTGCATTCCAAAAGTCTGTCCACACTTTAACAGGGAGTACAAATATTCAAAGGGGAGGCACACATAGTAATTATCTTTGCTACTCCACCATAATCGATCTGGACCTTTAGTGCTATTTTGATTTAATACCTAAGGTTAGCTGTAAGGGATTGTTATCTTTCTGAACCACATCAACAGAAAAAAATGATTTTTTACTACCTCGCATAATTCAATAACATGCTTCCATTCATTAAAGTCTAATTCTTTGGATTTAATTTTGCAATCTTTTTGGTCTTATGTGGAAATGTAAAGTTTCCTAAGTGGAATATTATAACCATCTGGACCTAGCTTCTCGCCCTACTTCTTTGCAGAAGCCTTTTAGCAGACACTGAAGATAAATTCTACCTGCTCCGTCAGCATCAGCTGCCAGAAGTGTCTACTTCTGGTACTTTCTCTCTTATTGAGTACTTTGTCCACCAACATAATTCTAAGCTCTGTACATGTGTTTTTCTCATTGCTCATACCAAGAAACACACTATTGTAGGTAGATGTATAAGGGTTAGCAGAGCACCATATAGGGGCTGAGGAGACGGCCCACTTGGCAAAGTGCTCAATGCAGAAACTCAAGGACCTGAGTTTGGATCCTTAACACCAACATAAAAGCCAGATGTGATGAAGTTTCTCTGAGACTCTCTCTTGGAGAGTAGAGATAGACAGATGGAAAGGTTATATTGGCTAGCCATTCTAGGCTGTTGGAGAGCTCCAGATTGAGAGAGAGACATTGTTTCAAAATGTCAATTGATGTAAATGTAAAAGAATGGCACCATGCATTGACCACTGGCTTCCATATGTATGCTCATGTGTAACACCCTCCAGAGAAAGAGACAGAAATTAGAGAAAGGGGGCGGAGATGGAGAAAGACAAAGACAGAAAGAAAAAGACAGAGAGAGGAGACAGAGACATGGAGAGACAGAGAGACCATATAGATCATTTAGATGTCAAAATACCACAATTAATCAGAAAAAAAATTGTGTTTGAGTAGGAATCAGTGTGGAATGACAATGTAGAAGAGTTCTGGCATCTCTTCCTTTACCATTGTCTCAGAAAACAAACCCTCTGAGGTGAATATGTAGTGAATACAAAGGAAATGGCCCAGATAGAGTTTATCTTCCAGGCTGAAGAAAGTTCACTGTTGTAACCAGAAGAGCAAGTTTTAAAATCTAAACTTTAAGTTTCAAACCTCACTAGCTAGTACTAGTTTGATTACCCAGAGATCTACTAGCTTTAAAAAAGCCTGGACATGTCTTCTCCCATGACTTTTGGACATCTGTGGCATATATTGTGAAGTGTATTTTATATCGTTATTTGTACACACACTTCCAGAAAAGTTAACAAATATCCTTAGAGTACACTAAGTACTATGTAAATATTTCTTCTGTGTTCTCTTACCCATGGCACAAATAGACTTATTTGATTTCTATAGATATAATGAAATAAAAATCAAATTAATATTTACCATGACTAGAGAATTATCATCTCATATCTTCCATTGTATTGTAGTTTATATTTTAAATTTCCCATCTGACTTAAGGAATTACTGGTATGACGATGCTCTTTAGTTTGTCTCATTGTGACAAATACTTAAGAAAGTCCACTTATGAGATAGGGAAGGTTAACTTGGCTCAGGGTTTTAGAGGTTTTAGTCCTTGACTGGTTGGACCCTTGGCTTTTGAGCCTGTAATGGAGGTCAGTCAGGGGTGGGATGGAAGGTGGGGCAAAGAGGCTCCTCTCAGTGTCAGGATGTAAAAGAGAGAGACCTTTCATTTCTCCTTTGTAATATTCCAATGGCCCAACTTCCTTTAAGTGAGTCTCCCTTATTAAAGTACCAGCATCTTTCAATGGATCCATGGTCTTGGGACTTCCCTGCTAATACATTGGACTTTGAAGGATATTTCAGATATAAAACATCAGATCTATATTTTGTAAATTGTCATTTGATGCTATAGACTTCTGCAGGTGGAGGGAGAAAATGAACCACAGAGAGGGGAATCCCTACTTCCCTGTTCAGTATCACCTGACAAGGTAGGGGCAGGAGTGATTGGAATGAATTTCCCAATACCACCTCAGACCTATGAGAGACTCTAACTATCAGCTTCAGTTTGACAGTGTATTACTTTCATTGGTTGCTCATGTGTCAGTCTTTTGATGTGGCTTTGATTTCCACTGTCCTAATGTATTGACAGAGTTAAGTTTTGATATATAGGCATATATATTATGTATGTATATATATATAACATATATTCATTATTTGTTGCTGTAACTGAATGTTACATAATGGATAATTTGTACAAAAGATTATTTAAGTTATAGTTCGGAACCAGTTAGCAGCACAAGAGCATAGCACCAGAGCGCTTGGTCTATGTTCTTTTTGTGTTTTATTATGGTAGTGGGTATCACATGGCAAGACAGAGTGAGCAGACCCAAGAAGCTCCTCTTAGCAAAGCATAGAATAGATTTGTTCATGAAGACAATGTCCTGTGAGCCTGTCACCTTCCAGAGATCTCATCTCCCAACACTACTACACTGGAGAATAAGTTTCAATAGAGGAAATTGAAATGCACTTAAAGATTATATATTAGTATTTGTGCTTTTTATTTTATTTTGTCTCTTTACTGTTGAAAACACATTTTTTTCTCATGTTCTATATCCTGATTATGGTTTCCCCTTCCTCCACTCCTCCAAGATCTTCCCCACTTTGCCTCCCTTCCATATCCATTATAGAATATTTGTTTAACTATGTGAAGATATGTTGCGATTGTTTACATTGTGGAATATTTAATTATGTAAAGATGTGTTTTAGCCTGCTTACCTAAGGTACCTGGTTGGTCTAATAAAAAGCTGAACAGCCAATAGCAAGGGAGAAGGTACAGGTGGAATTTCTTGGCAGGGAGGGTAAGAAGGAGGAGGAATTAATACACAGCCACATATAGAGGAAGCAGAGAAGTGGGACATACAGAATGAAAGCAAGGTAAAAAGCTCCAAGGCAAAATGCAGATGAAGAAAAACAGGTTAAATTAAGTTAAAAGAGCTAGTTGGACAAGCCTAAGCTAAGTTGAGCATTCATAATTAATAATACATCTTTGTGTCTTTACTGGGGAACTATAACGATTCAACCCTTTCTGTCTGACTAGAAACCAAACAGACTACTAAAATAAAATAAAAAATAAGATAAACAAAAATAACACATTTGAATTGGACAAAACAAACTAAAGGAAAAAAAGCCTAAGGAAAGGCACAATAATCAGAGACCCACTTGTTTGCATGTTCAGGTATTCCATAAAAACACTAAACTGGAAGCTATAATATATATACAAGGGCCTATAGGGTAAAAAGGAGACAAAATAAATATAGTAAAGTTAATAAGATAGAATTTTTAAAAAGGAAAATCCCTGATATGAAATTATGAGATAAGGAGCCTCCAAAGATGCTGGGCATACAGCCTGCCCTTAAGAATAGTTTGTTTCCCCAGAGACTCTATTGTAGAAAACCAAATTTTTTATTTGTAAGTGGTTACTATTGGAGGTTGTTTCTGGTACAGGGATGAGGGCTTTTATCCACTTCTCCTTTCAGATCTAGGACTCAGTCCGATGCAGACTCCTGCAGGCCCTGTGCATGGGGCCTCAGTCTTGTGAGTTCATATGAGTTTTCATCTTGTTGATTTAGAGGTCCTTGTTTCCTTGGTTTCCTATATACCCTCTGGCTCTTCTTTGAGGTTCCCTGAGCCCTGAGGGGAGGAATTTGATGGAGACATATTATTTAGGGCTGAGTGTTCCAAGGAAGAAGAGTGTTCTCACTCTTGGCATAATGTCTGGCTGTGCGTCTCTTTATTTCTTCCCATCTGTTGAATGAGGAAGCTTCTTGGATGATGGCTGAGCAAGAAATTGATCACATTTGTCTTTCTGGGTCAGGGATATCTCACTCAGATGATTTTTTTCCTAGTTCCTTCCATTTACCTACAATGTGGTACATTACACAATGGAGCATTACTCAGCCGTATAAAAAAATGAAATCTTCACAGCCTTCTTAAAAATTATATCATACAGATTATCATTATGAGGCTCCTGTGTCACACCACATATGTATGTGAAAATAACTAGAATGACTTCTTTAAAATAGCTTTCATAACTGATACTGACCCACTGGGTCCTATGAGATGGATAACAAAGGATGTTCAATGTTTACCTTTATGGTAGATTGCTATGGTAGAATATTATTATTTACAGTAATTTTGTAACATATTCCTTTCCAACTTCTTCATGTTCTCTTTTGAAATTATCACTCACTGAATGCAATTGGTACTGTCTATCTGTGCAGGTTATGTGTATGTATGTATGTGTGTGTGAGGTCACTGGGATGCTTCCATCAAAGTAAAGCAACCCTCATTCCCTAGGGCTCAATACTACTCAGCTAGAGGTAAAGCCTTCTTAGCACCTTATCCAATGATGTTGGGATTTTCAACTTGCTTGGGCTTCTGCAGGTTTACTGCAGGTAACCATAGCCATGGAGTTCCTGAGTACAACAGCCATGCCATGTCCAGTGGTCAGCATTTCATAACACATGCCCCACCCACCCCTTTGCTCCGACATCTCCTTTATTTCCTGCTCCACAGTGTTCCCTGAGCCTTAGGGGGATGTAGATTGATATAAATATTCAGTGCATGCTTTCTTAGACTCTGAGTTCATATGTACTTTGATCCTGTGGATTTAGAGGTCTGATTTCCTTGATGTCCTCCACAACCTCTGGCCTTTATACTCTTCCCACCACCTTTTCCCTCTATTGTGGGGTTCTCTAAGCCCATTGGGAAGGGAACTTAAATGGAAACATTCTGATTAGGACTGAGTCTTCTAACCTCTCACTCTCTATTTACTGGTTGGCTGTGGGTCTCTGTATTTGTTACCCTCTGCTGCAGAAGGAGGAAGCTTCTCTACTGATTGTGTGTGTGTGTACATGCATGTGTGATTGCAGGTGCCTGTGGAGGCCAGCATTGGCTTAACTCAGAGCAAATTGAAGATGGTAAACAGTTGTAAGTAACGGAATCCTAAACTGGATGTTGCTCAGCAGGTGTCTGTTAAAAGAGCTTTCTATGGGTGTTATGCTCTGTGCTTCCCATTTGGGAAACAGTGGGAACCAGAGTGGAGGAGTGCTGAGGAGCATGCAGTTCCCCAGGAGGGGCTCCACTGGGTCAGAGGAGAGCTGAGACACAAAATCCTGCATCCTTTGACCTGCCCAGGCCCCATTCTGTGGACAGTGTAGGAAAGAAGCTTACATGACTATTATTATTTTTTAAATACATTTCTGTTGCTGAAGTTGCTAGATTTTATTAAAAATCTTTTGTCTATTAATCCTGCTGAGATTATGAGAAACAATGAAATATACTCAGTGATCAAGTATTTCATGAAAAAACACATCTGACTAAAGAAATGCTGGAGAATCCAATCTCAATAGCCTGGTAGTGTAAGGTAATTGCAGAGACTGAGGCAGGTGTGTGGAGGCTACCAAGCAGTGCACTCAATCAGTTGAGAACTTCTATACCAGCCAAACAGGAGGAATTTATACTTTATACTGAAAGTTATAGGCTGTTATCATTTTAAAATCAGTTTGTTTGATCCAAGTAGGAGGCTGAAATTACACAGCATGGAGAATTAACACACTCTCTCTATCCTACTTCTAGAACCTTCTCCTATGATTTTCCCAGCATTCCCTCCACTCTCACAAATAGTGAACTAAAGAGAGACTGAACACTCATGCTGGAAGTACATTAATCTATTTTTGTTCAACAAAATACACACCCTTAATAGCAAAAGTGAATCCTTCCAAGACTTTCTTTCAGTTTCAGACATGATGAAGACTGTCTTGTGGTAGATATATGTATCAGTGCCACTTAATTTCAAGAAAATATTTATGTTGGATGATTTTTATATGTGCATTTATTTTGGTTAAAGAAAACTGGCAATTGAATATATTCTCTGGGCAGTCCTCTTTCAGCTGCAAGCATCACTCAGAGTGGAATCCTTTTTTGCACTCAAATTGGACCTGCCAGCTCTAAAGAGGGCAGTTGAGATAATATGATAAACTGGCCCGTGTGTTCAATCTTAGCTCATCAAGGCTGGGTCAGAGCTGACATTTCTGTACAGTGTGACTTGATGCTCTGATTACAAATTGGTCTTGTACAGCCAGAGGCTTTGTAATTGCATTCTCTAAGGGA
Source organism: Sigmodon hispidus (assembly GCA_004025045.1). Lineage (NCBI taxonomy): Eukaryota > Metazoa > Chordata > Mammalia > Rodentia > Cricetidae > Sigmodon > Sigmodon hispidus. The sequence goes on from PVIH01002285.1 coordinate 69,722, forward strand.
TTATGCTTGTATCACTAGGTCTGTTTTGGTTTTGAAACCCAGAAGAAGAAATATGTTCCTGATTCTGTTCTCTTGTTTCAGACTGTAACAGAAACTGACATCCATCCAGAAAAGGATGTAACTTATTATATGCAAAATTAAGGGTTTTATTTTCCTCTGAGGCAAGGTTGATACATTTTTTCATCCTTCTTGGTCTTGGAGGTTGTAAATAAATTAAGAATTGTAAGAAGAGTGGAATTGAGGGTTTAGTTCAGTTGGTAGGTGCTTCTATACTCACTTGTTGTGGTGCCACAAGCCTGTAAACCCAATGAAGGCAAGACGATCAGTACCTCAATGCCATACTCAGCTCAACAGTGAGTTCCAAGCCAGCCTGGGATACACAAGATTCTGTCTCAAAATACAATAAAATATTAAGATTTAAAAAGTCATTGTCTACTTATATTCTTAACATTTATTTTACTATAATAAGTAGATGAATCATTGTGGGAAAGTTAAAATGTATTAGTTTATAACTTTGATTAAGTATTTAATTTTTAAAATGTAGGTATCATTGTGTGTGTGTGTGCATGTATGCAGGCACATGCAGTATGTGTGCTGGCACATGTATGCTGTGGTGGCATGTGTGTAGGGATCAGAGGGTAACTCATAAGGGTTGGTTCTTTCCTGCTTTTATCTGGGTTCTGAGAATGTAACTCAGATTATTAGGCTTGTGTGGCAAGTACTTAGTTCTCACTTAGTCCTCTCACCAGCCACCATTTGATAATTATACATTTAATTTACTTTTTAAACTTTATATATTGTGAGACTGATACTAACCATTTTTTTTTAATAAATGACCTTATATGCTTGTGGTCCCAGGGAATACCTCTGGAGAGTGCAGATATAGTATATAGATTGGATTGAGACTAATAAACATGGTATGTAATTAAGATTTAAAGTATTAATATATGCATATTTGAAAATGAATTTATTAGAATTCAGTGACTGAATTTATCAGCTCTGTTTGAAGAAAAAGAAACTGGTTTTACATTCAAGCACCATGACAGTCAATGCAGAACACTTTGCCTTTGATCATCAACATTCCAAGTAGGACATCTTAAGCAGACACTGGAGGGATGATCTAGAATTCAGTCCTAGCAGGGTCCACCTAGGATAGTATCAGATGCTACAGACTCTGTCCCACCAGACCCTCACCCCCAACCATACACACACACACACACACACACACACACACCCTATTTACTGCTTCTGGAGGGTGCAGGTGAGCCAATGAGCAGATAAGTGAAAGATGTTCTAGCATGCTGCACTGGGTAAGAGCACCAAGGTTACTATACTCTCTCCTTGGGTGCTACCCTCAAAGTGCCTCCTTTTGTTCAGCAATGCAGAACATCTCTTTGTGACATCTGTATTTCATAGAAATGGATGATCCAATCATTGTTCATTGGGAACCAACTTGCCTTTTAGCCTGTCTGCCTTCAGAGATGAGAAGTATGGGATTAAAAGATCAGTCTCTAGTAACTGGTCTATCTTCCTGGCTGCTAGTCCCTAGTTTGAGTTATCCAGAAGCCTAACAAGGATTATCATCTCAGAAACTGGATTCTGAAGCTATATCTGATGTTTTTTATCATATAGGGAATGACAAAGGCCTTGACAAAGCCTTTATATTCAAAATATACTCTCGCAGCATAGCTATCTACACAGCTTTATAAGCTTTGTCTAAAACTATGAAACAAAGAATACATATTGAGTAGAGTAGTACATTTGGGAAATGTTTCCAATGTGCCATTGGAGAGTCACCCAGAATAGGATGATGGACAGTGTTATATGAATTTGGATGCAGAAAATTCAGTGGGATTGTTTGTACTTTCAATGCCGGTGAATTGCAATTACTGGGATCACAAGTAATTCTGGTTTTGTTTGTTTGTTGTTGTTGTTGTTGTCATTGTTTTCATTGCTGAGCTTGGAGGAAAGAGGAGAAATTTTCATCCATACTATATTAACACTTAAAAAAATAATCCTGAAACCTTAAATTAAAACTCAAATAGAATGGTGCTGAGCCAGTAGCGACAGAGAAAGGTGGAAAATGTTTAGACTCCAAGTTACCACGTAGAAATGCAACTATCTATTCGTATCAGCCTTGGGCAAGCACTTATAAGACAGAATCAAGGGAGCTGAGCCCAGGAGGCCCAAAGCCAAGCCTGAAACAAGACCATGGAAACCCCACTTAGTGACTTCTGACTTCTAGCAAAATCAGTCACAAATCTCTCTCTGGAAAATGCTTCCTGCATAGGCTAATAGTAATGCCATGAGTGAATATGTAAAAGGATATTCCATAACCAAAAGTGACAAAGATCTACAAGAAAGGCACCAATTGTCTGTCAGAAACACCAGAAAGACAAGCAGGCAGAGAGAGCAGCAAGCCTCTGAGAGTTTCCAGTAGCAGACTTAACAGATTTAGAACAGAAGTAACTGGCTATGAATGTTTAAAGAAGGAACAAAAAGTAGTTCTTTAAAATGTGAGCTCACAAAAGACCATATGAAATGCTTATGAATATTTTATAAAGAGCTAGATCTTATAACTTTTCAAAAGAAAATGTCAATAGAACGCAAAACTTAATGGGTAGATGAATAGTACCATAGAACTGAAGATATAGGAAAATAAGGAGTTACTCCACAATTCTTCACACAGAAAGTCTAAAAGGGACATTGAGGGACAGGACAAAGACCTGTGTGCTATCACAGCAGAGAAAGCCAGTAGTCTCCAATCCTGATTTTCCGAGTTAAATCTCTAGAATTCACTTGGTGGAAGGAGAGAACCAATTCCACAAGTTGTCTTCACATTGCAAACCATGAAAATCACTCCAATACTCCACATAGACAATAAGTAAAGAAATACATGTAAATTGTCCTTTTTAAAGCTAAGAGATAGGCTAAATTGAAAGTTGTGTTCTGAAAGTTAGTCAGAGACCCAGATATGGAGACAAAATGTATAGTAATAGCTGAGAATTTCTTGAAATGAATGTTTATCTATAGGTATAGGGAGTATAATAAGTATGAATAAAATGTGGAGTCCATTTACAGACACATTTTAAAGAAATTGAAATATAGACCATAGAAGAAGATCTTTGGAGCACCCAGAAAGCAGAAGTCCACCCACCAATGACTCTCAAATATTACACTAGCATCTTCAATAACTCAAATAACATCTTCCAAACTGGAAGAGCAAGTAACTATTGAACTATAATTTTTCTCCCTGTCCACAGGAGGAGGAAAACAAACATTCATGGGCAGATATATCTTCACCTAGAAACCATCTAGAGAGGATACTTTCAAAAGGTAGACAACCCTATCTAGTAAGGCATGAGCAGAAGAAGGTATATGGGTAAGATAAAAAATGTAAATTAGTAAAACCTTGTACAATCTGAAAAAATGGTACTGTTCTAACTTGTGTGTTTTTCTATGGAGGAGAGTACCAGTGCACTAAATTGTAAGCTCATGTACCTTGGCAACCTGATAATGCTACATTCAACCAAATACAGTCAGTCTGGTATTGTAGACAATCTGCTTTCAGCATGGCTACTGCCAGGGAGCTGATCTTTAGAAATCTGTGTATTGCTATAAAACTGACTTAGCTAAAGTTTTATGAATTGAAAAAAAAGTTTCTAGGGTTGCATATATGACACAGCAATTAAAAGCACACACTGATCTTTCAGAGGACCTAGGTTTCATTCCAAGCACCCACATCAGGCATCTTGCAATTTCCCATAAGCTCCAGGGGAACTCAATGCAGCTGTACTTGAGCACAGCATTTCTGTAGGAATACCCTATCCATATGTACATATACATAATTAAAAGAATTAAATTAAGTTACTTAGGATGATGTTTACAGAATCATCGTTTTTTGGGGGATAAAAACTTTTTTATTACCATAGGAGTAAATCATAATTAATCCATCTAAGAAACAAAATGCTTTACTTACTTGCCCAAGAGATTTTCATGTGTGAAGTAATCTAGACTTGGGACTCAGACAAAAATTTCTCGGTCTTCCCTCGTAAAATCAAGAAAGCATAAAAGGTGTAACTGTTTGAGGGAGGAAGGGACCAGAAAGTGTAAGAGTGTGTGTGTGTGTGTGTGTGTGTGTGTGTGTGTGTGTTTGTGTGTGTGTGTGTGTGTGTGTGTGTGTGTGTGTGTGTGTGGCTGCAGGGTTGAGTGAGATTAAAGCTATATGAAAATTAAATTATGGCTTGTGCAGATAAATTAGAATTCTTTTGATTACTGATACATACTTATGCCATACTTATATCTCTCCATATCTTTCTATCTATACACTTATAGATTTGACTTGCTAAGAAAAATGTTGCCAGCAAAAATGTGGTAGATCAGAGATCTGAACATCAGTTTTCCTGCTATAAAGTCTGATATCAGCATAAGATGCCTTATAGTACTGACTCAGTTCTATGGAAGCAGAGACAGGCAGATCCCTGAGTTTGAGGCTAGCCTTATCTACAGACTGAGGTCCAGGACAACCAGAGCTATACAGAGAGACCTTGTCTTGAAAAACAAAACAGCAGAAGATGGTTAAAGATATAAGAAGTAATATCCTTCCCTACATGGGTACTGACTTCTTTCCTCTCCATTTCTCTATTTCAGAAAAATGGTACCAGTTGGTAAAACAGAAAGCTGGGTTTGTGTCTGACTTTTCTCAGTATTTCTCTAGTATTTCCTAGAATCCTTTTTTTTTTTTTTTTTTTTTTTTTTTTTTTTTTTTTTTTTTTTTTTTTTTTTTTTTTTTTTTTTTTTTTTTTTTTTTTTTTTTTTTTTTTTTTTTTTTTTTTTTTTTTTTTCACAGGTATATAACTATTTATTAACAGCCAAGGCCCAGGGGCTCATTTCTTCTTGGACACACCCACAGTACGGCCGCGGCGGCCAGTGGTCTTGGTGTGCTGACCTCGGACTCGAGAATCCTTTTATGCCATATTGTTTTTCTTTTTTTTTTTTTATAAACCTAATCTGACTACTTCAACAGATGCATCTGGATCTCATAGTTCTTAAATTTAGAACTGCCTGGGTGTTGTTAAAAAAATTAGGAAGTGAAGGGTGATCCCCGGATTTCTGATTTAATAAGTCTGGAACTGACCAGAGGATTTGCACCCACACCTAGTTCATCGGAGGACCACACTTGGAGCCCGTTCTGCTAGTTTCCACAACCATACCACCACCATGGTCTTTTCTCAGTACCCTCTCTTCCTAGCTTCCTCCTCCACATAGCTTCTAGTATTTTCATGCCATTGACATCCTTTATCTCTAATCAAATGTAAGAAATGAAGCATTTTGTAGTCTAGAGTGCCTGATCCAGCAATTAAGACAAATGACTTGGGAGCAGTGCTACCTTCTCTGTGTTTGTGGTTTGAAATTCTAGAAATTACCAGTGTCCTGCCTTCTTTTCTTTCCCTTATGTACCAGCTCAACAACTAACAAACAAACAAGCAAACAAATAAAGTAGAAAAGAGCACTTACTGAAATCTTTAGGTAAACTATTACAAATTATATAATAATATATTGAATTAATAAAGTTGATTCATATTAAAGCTAAAAATATTAACACATTATGTGTGGTGTGTTATTTTATACTGTTATTTTTTCTCATCAGACCTTATATGATTTATTCATTTTCAAAGTATAAGCATTTGAAATATTCATCAAATCTGTTTTAGTTTCAAAAATTGTTTGAATCTATCTGTCCTTGACACTAAATAAATAAAATATTCTGTATTTTCAATAATAATCCCATTACCAGTGTATCCAAATTATTAGTAGGAGTTATCATATCATTACTAACTATAACCCTATGAGATCATTAGAAACATAGAAACAACCAAACCAAGGCTTTACTATAACAAAAAAGAAAAAGAGAGAATGTGGGAACTTGTCAAAGGTCATGTGCTAAGTCATATAGGACTTGATAGCAAACTTATGTATTAAAAGCCATAGTTCATCTGAGTCTGATATTACTGGCCAATAGTACTCTGTAAGATGAGTCAAGAGAAAAGAAAATTCATGGCCCTTTTTGAGCTACAGAATGAATTTAAGCACAGTCTAAGCAATTTACTAAGACCCTGACTCAACATATAAAGTAAAAATAAAAGCAAGGATGTAATTGGGTGGTTGTATACTTGCCTAGCCCAATTCCCAGTGCTAAGCAATAACAAACCCCCATATTGTTTACATATGGGCTAGAGAATCTTAGCATCTGAAGAAGCTTCAGAGACCCAGTTACTCCAAAAGGCAGGTTCAGGGATTAGAGGAAGTGGAATAGCCATCAAGTTCATTAATGAGTGTAAGTATAATCAATAATGCTAAGACCACATATCATGTTATTAAATCATTAATGTGGGATATTTTATCATATTGTCACATTTGTATCTCAGTATCTGGCACACAGTAGGCTTCTAATAAACTGTGATTTCCATTCAATCTGTTGGTTCTTGGCTTGTCTAGGAGAAACTTCATTTTCATAGACACTCAATATAATATATCTTACTGTCTCATAACTCTGGACTCCAGATCCTAGTATCCATAACACACAGCACTGTGCCATGGACTTCTCTCTTTGTCAGAAACAGACCAAGCAGAGAGATGCTGCTCATGCACAGATCTTTCAAAACCAGGCGTTTCTTGAGAACTACCTTGTTATTTCTGCACCTAGGCACAGAAATACATGCTGCTTCTTATGCTCCTATTATTGGCCCTATATTTTACATCAGCTTCAAAACACTACAGTTTAGGTTACTAAACACACTTGACAAGCATGACGGATGGTTTTCTAGTTGTTGACAAACATATATTAAAGGGAGACACCAAAGAATGGAGGCAGAAACATGGATTAAATTTATGCTCAATTCCAAGAGAAGCTCCTTCCTATTCATTTGATTTTGTATCATCACTGAAGTCCTTTGTATACAGTATGTTCAGTTGGTTTGTATTTACCATTCTATTCTTACCATAATTCTTTATTTTGTTCATTAATTTATCAGGAAATGTTTTGATAGAGTTCTCAAACCCACATATTTCACAACTATGGAAATTTTACCAATCTTGGAACCTTACAAGTCTGTTTTCAATTCATATGGATTTGGGCATATATTAATCTTATGGAATATATGATGATGTTAGTCACTCATTTATTTTTCATGCCTGGAAAAATTGCATTTTTTAACATTTAAAAGTCCTAAAATATAAATTAAAAAAATTTAGAAGGGAGTGTGCTGGTGGGATGGTTCAGTGGGCAGTACTGAATGAGTTAGATGACCTGCATTTGAGGATAGGAATCCACATAAAGATGCAAAGAGAGATCTCCACAAAATTGTTCTCTGACCTCCCCATTCATGCTCTCCACCCAAATAATAATCAAAAGATTTAGAAAGGTTTATAATTGTTCTAACTTTTAAGTTCTGGGAGAAGAATCCTAGGAACCTAAAAGACAAGTTTTGAAGCAATATGCCATTCCTCCAATTAGAATCTGAATATGAGTAACACTTTGGTTTAATCAAATACCTTCAAAGTGAATGTGCTGAAAATATAAGATATATCTTACATGATTGTAATAAGTAATTGGTTGGGTTTGTAAAGATTATCCTGAGAATTCCAATACAGTTAGTATGTACTCACTCACAGAGCTCATTTCTTGGTATCTTGTCCCAGTGTGAATTGGATAGAGTTTATTTAATCAGACAGCAGAGTACACATATTTTAATACTATATTCCTACATCTTATGGCTTGTCAAAGGAAACCAACCCAGAGAGATGCTTCAAAAGATACATTTGTTTGGGAGACAAAAGAAAATCTGTATTTTTCCTTTGTGTGAAACAGCATTTTGGAAGTTTGCATAAAGAAGAACTTTGGAATAGAAACTGTGCTGTTTTGTGAACTACAATATGGACCTTACAGAGTGATCTGTACTCAGACAGTGAACAATTAGGGATCTTTTCTGGCAATACCACAAATATTGCCATTATTGAAGGAAACGCAAAAACAGCACAAATATTGAAGACTCTTGGGCCAGTTCTGGCCTCTTAACTGAAGTTATGTGTGATCCTACCTGTTTTGAGTGGAACTATGTTTAAAATTCTTAGTATTTACTTATTTATATGTGTGTAGAGGTCTGAGAACTAAGTCTGTTTCATGAGTCTGTTCTATCTTTCATTCAACCACATATATCTCAGAAATAGAACCTGATTACCATTAACTAATTTAAATTTTTATTATTTAAAGCAATTTTAAACTTTAAACATATTTGATTGTATTCTCCCCTCAACCCACATTCTAAGATCTGTCACAAAAACAAATAAAAATTCAATACAACATCAATCCCCCAAACCATGGCAGCAGAATAATACCACACCTAAAATGTAAAAAAAAAAAAAAAAAAAAAAAAAAAAAAAAAAAAAAAAAAAAAAAAAAAAAAAAAAAAAAAAAAAAAAAAAAAAAAAAAAAAAAAAACCCACAAAATACCAACAACCAATCAACCAAACAGCACCCTCCCAAAAGACAAAACACCAAACTGTAACCAAATAAAAGCACATACAAAAAAATTTATATGTAAATTACATATAAATAAACATATTTTAGTCAACTACTATTGAACATGAGGCCTGTCTCAGAGTAGTTGTTATATTCAGTGTTCTCCACTGTTTGCTCTAGTGGAGAAAACAGATTTTTCCTTGCCTAGTAGGTAAATGACAGTTCAGTTATTAACCTTTACCCTAGAAGCTACATTTTTTTAATGTAATTGTTCATTCATTTATTCAAAAACTAAAAATAAAATATAGCAACCCCAAACACAAATTATCACATTGAAGTTTCACAAGACATACCAACAGAAGGAAAAGAACCCAACAGAATACAAAAACATCTGAAACCTAGTTGTTCACATGCTCAGGAATCCCTTAACACTATACTGGCAGCTGTAATATACATGCAGAGGGCCTGATGCAAACCTGTCAAGCCTGTGCATGCTGCTTCAGCCTTTGTGAGTTCATATGTTGTGGGTTTTGCTCATGTTGATTTAGAGGACCTTGTTTTATGGTGTCATCCATCCATGCTCTTTCTGCCTCCTCCGCTGTGTGGTTACCTGAGCTCTGAGGAAAGGGATTTGATGGAGACATTCCATTTAAGGCTGAGGGTTACAAGGTTTCTCACTCTCTTCAATTGCCTGGCTGTGGGTCGCTATGTGTTCCTATCTGCTGCAGGAGGAAGCTCCTCTAATAGTTGAACAAGGCACTGATCTATGCATATGGCAGAATATCATTAGGAGTTATTTCATCACTACATTTCTTCTTCTTTTTTATTCTAGAGCAGTATTATTTGGTTTTACCCTAGGTCCCTAGGCAATTTAGACCCAGGTTCTTGGTCACCCAAGCAGTGTTATGTATAGGTTGCAGCTTTTGGACTGGGCCTCAAGTCAAATAATTTCCTGGATGGTTACTCCTGCAAGCTTTGTGCCACCATTGCCCTAGCATATTTTACAGGCAGCACACCATTGTAGATAAGGATTTGTGGCTGGCTTGGTGTTTACTTGTCTATTTTGAGAGCTTTCAGACTATATAACTGTACGAAAGATGCTGAGATATAGGAATAAAGGCTCTATATAGACACTGGCCTGATATCTCTACCTTCAACAGCTATATAGGTACTGTCTTCAGCAATGGGGCTTTGTTGTGAGTTTGTGGAGAGCAAGATAGTCTTGGCAATAGCCTGGGTTAACTGAGGATTCCAGTATGCCTTCTTTAGCCAGCAAGTCAATTAGGTTCAATCTAATGCTGTTACAGGAAGCCTTTTGATGGCAAGAAATGTTTAGCTTGGATTCTGTCTTTCTCATTATTTGTCAGTTCATTTAGATTGTCTTCACATATGTCAATATATTAGGAAGTTTTTTTCTGTATTAGGTTTACACATTATCCCTCAAATACCCCATATTTTTACTATCTCTCCTTGTATTGTCTTCTACAACTCCCTCCCCATCTCTTCACCTCACTTGTTCCTCACATTCCAGCACCCCCATTCATCCATAACTATTCATCTATGTCCTTTTATTAAGAACATCTGTGGTGTTTGCTCTAGTCTTTTACTCTATATCTACCTTCTATGGTTATACAGATTATTGCTTGGTTATCATTCATTGATTTCAAAGCTAATATATACATAAAAGCAAATACATACCATACTTGTTTTTCTGAGTTTGGGATACCTCACTTTGAACATTTCTTTTTTAGTTCCATCTACTTGCTGAAAATTTTATGATGTCACTTTTAAATGGCTTAGAAATGCTTCATTGTGTAAACATACCACTGTTTTCCTTCCAGGCTATGGTGTGCATCCACCAACCCTGACTGGCTTCTGTGAGTATCTGGGTTTGGAATCCTCAAGCCAAGAGAAATATGTGCAGTCTAGAGAACAGTGTAAGAGTTTTGAGGAGAGGATGGTTTTTCTGTAGAGTGGCTGTAGTGTTTATTAAACATTCTTAGAGTATACTTTTTTTAACTCAAAAGTGGTTTTTATTGATAGATTCAGGACATGGGGCATCACATTCAGTTCTACTCCCACTGAATGACTTTATTAGGCTTCAATGGCTAGGTCCAGTGGAAATTCATGGTCCTGGTTAGGGGTCACCAAACCAAACCAAAAGTCATGTGCCGGGGGACCTGATGGGTAGGGAAAGGAGAGAAGACTCTTTGAGTAAGACAAATAAGTGATGCGGATATGTGTGAGAAATATATACAATGTATTTGTGTACTCCCTCTGCCCTTCAACCTGTTCATATCCACACACTCCATAGATATTATTGAAGACAGCCTGGACTTCTGGGGTTTCCTGCATATGCCTGCTCTGTCAAACTCCCCTGTTTGCATTGAGACCTTTCCTTGCTCAAGTTTTCTGCTTGGAGACACTTGTCCTTCTCCTAGTCAGCTAACATCTGCTTTTACTTCAGATTTATATTCTTCAATAACTTCTCTAGTTACTGCCTTTTCACCTTACTTTCCACTTACTAGGCAGACCTTATCGTACCTCTTCCTATAAAACCATGTGTGCTCCCTTAAAAACAGTTGACACAGTTCTAATTTTAGATTTTTGTAATTTTCTCATCAATGCTTACCTACTAATATAGAAGTCCCATAAACTACAGAGTCAAATCTGCATCCCTAGCACAAAGAGTAAATAGATGGTTGATCCATGAATTACTGTGTGAATGACCGTGTCTATAGTGTCTCCTCACACTAACCTCTTAAGTAACACTATGAGATGGGCATTATGATTTTTTTCACTTTATAAAAGGAAAATGTAGTTTGGAGTGTTGGAAAAGAGTTTTGCTTAAAATTACCCAGACAATAGGTGATGGGACAGACAGTACTTTGCACACACATTAATATGTTTCCTTGCATCTAAGTCCCATTCCTGGAGCCAGTCATCTTGTCTACCTCCTGGAAAAGCAAGTGATCATGCCCTACATATGGTTGGCCCTGATATTGTTTTTTTTTTTTTTTAGTTTTATTTAATAGAGTTTTACTGTTCATACAAGTCATTCTTAAAGCGAAGCTCCATTCTCTGAATTACATATTCAACACAAAATAAAGTCAATAACATTTTTAAAATTGTCAGTTAATGCATTTTTCAGGGTTTCTTCTTTTCCTTCTTTGAGAAAGTATCTTGTCTCATCTCAATCAGTTCACTTAGTTTTGTTTGTTTATTAATCTTTTCAAAACATAAGAGAGTTATGGAAACCTATAGATTACATAATTCATTATTCCTAAGAAGGATCTGATTCTATGTTAACTTTTTAAAAGTCAGTTTAGGAAAATGTTGGTACATGCAGTATATTTTTGTTGCAATGAACACTAAATCTGTCTAATTGCCCTCATCCTAACATATTATGCAGCCTGTACCAAGTCTACCTAACTCTGGTAAGCAATAGGAAAATGGAAGAGAAGCTTCTTAGAGCAAGTGATTCTCCAAAGCAGTGGCTACCAGTTCCCAGCAAACTGAGGCTCTCAAGACCAAGGACCAAGCTTTTCTTTGTTAACTAAACTTCCATTCATGTGGATAAGGTTTCCTATGGAGTACCTTTATGTATAGAAATTCTGTTTTTCCTAATTCTATGTAGAAAGGCTTGTATAACACAGGCATCAAATATACCTGCCTCTCCTTTACCAAGTGTATACTTGTTTGGGCCAATATCAAATTTCAAATGATTTTGAATTGGCATGTCTTCAGCAGGGTACTCTAAATCACATACTACATGGCGATGTGTAGTTGATATTACCTTTTAAAGACATCACTGTAATCTTTGTATTTGAACTTTGTATATGTAAAGTACTGGAGCCTTTTTTAAAACTGGAAAAACAAAAGCAATTATGGAAAGGGAATGAGGCCGCTATAGGAGTTAAGTTTTGCTCTGGGTCACAGACACCTGTGACCTCTAGTGCATCTGGCTTTGTTTTTTCATCTGCCCACTAAAAACAGTAATCCCTTTCTTGTGTCCCTTACAGATTCACTGAGCAAATCTAAGGCAATAATGGCCATGAGAGCATTTTATAAACAGAGCAATGCTTTTCAGATGTAAGATACTTTAATTAAGAATGAGCTTGGCTTCAAATAGTGAGCAGGCTACCACAGATGGCCCTACCCTGTGATTCTGACATTGCACAGGCAGAGAGGATTAATTAAAAGAGTAGGAGTTACCGAGTCATGACACAGAGACTCAAAGGGAGAATATCCCTTGCTTCTCTAATCAGTGTAGAGGACCAGGAAGTATAAGGCAACATTAGTTTAAAGGGAACAATGTAAGTATACAATAGATAATTACATTACATTGCTCTGTGCTGGTCTGCAGCAGTATGCGTGGCATTAATTATAAAGTAGAGCATTAAAGGTTATTTGTAAACTCCTCCAAGGCATTAAAGAACTTCATTTAGAAGTGGGCTCTGATTCTTTTAGGAGAAGGATATGTAGGTTTTCCCACCTTCATAACAGAGCTTATCAATGGGGCATTTTATTTCTGAAGCCCAATTCTGTGCTTTGTGTTTACAGGGTTATCTGGTAAAGATTTAGGCATTTGAAGTTATTTTCATCTTCTACTTGTATTCTCTCAGCTATCTAGATTGGCTACCTTTCCTGACAAGCCTAAAGTCACCCTAAATTTTGCAGCCTTTGTGAATTTGGAGAGAATTTGGATAGGTGGGTAGCACAGCTTGTAACCAGCTCATGTCCTCCACTGCCTGCCCACCTCTGCATTTGAAACTTGTATTTTTCAACCTTTTTTAAATCTGAAGACTAGCAGACTCAAAGGCTTCCTTTCCTGCCACTTTGAAGAGTGACTATGTTTTCTTTGTGATTCACAGTGCAGTGTTATTGTAGCTCATGGAGAAATGTTATTAACTTTAATTTACCAAAATTGAGTGCTCTATGAGACATTGAATCAAGCTGCTTTCTCTGAACTCGTAAACACATTTATTAAAACAAAGAGATTAGTAACTCACTGTGCCCTACCTGGGCTGATTCACATAAACCATGAAAATAACATTCTCAGAACTGAGGACTTGGTGTTTTATTTTATTTCAGTTTGTTTGTACTGTTCTGAGACCTATGCTATGAGACTAATAGAACCTACCAGACCTTTCAAATGTAACATCATATAACAATTTGTCTTGGAGTCATTTGCTTCATGGGGGAAAACATAAACTTGATTCTTCACTGTCAATCAGGATACTTTCTGATACATTTCCATAGCTAAATGTTTCTTAACTAGGACATAATGATTGGCCAATTAAAAAGTACTCATAATTCTTTCTTTAAAACATTATAATCATAGCCCCCCTGGTATGCTGGTCCTATGTGTCCTTCTAATCCTGATAATAAGGCTGAGCACACTTATTTTTTTTCTATGTAACTGTTCATTTATACTGATTTTTCTACCAGATTGAATTACTCAGGAACCAATCCTCAGTTTATTAAGGTTTATGATCCTATTCATGTGTGGAGTACTGGGTTTGTTCAGAGTAGTGGCACAGTTGATGGTTATAAAATAGATGAAAAATATTTTCTTTGTCTTTTTTCATTTTTCCTTCTTGCAGTCTAGACAAAAACCAGTACAGTCACACTCCGGTGATTTACAGTTGGGAATAATATTCATCACCTTTTTGATATAGTTACCTTGTCATTTGGTAAATTATAACCTTGTGATTTGGAATAAACCAGACTTGGGTTTAGATACCTCCTCTAGTACCACAGGCTATATAAACTACCTGCCCATTTTTCTCATCTCTTAAAATCTGCCAGCAACAATAGAAAGCTGAGCTAATTTATGTATAATATCCCTGGCCAATCTAGATGAGCATGTATGATTATGATAAGATTAGGTACTTCTCTGAGAAAGCCAAGGTCTTAAGCATAGAATGTTAAGGTTGCTTGGAAGTATAAATGGGAGAAATTTAAGATTTTTCTTTTATGGGACATATTTTAATTATTAAAATTTATCCTTTATTTCTGAGTGGAAGATGCTATTTAATTACAGAAAACAATCCTTTTCTTTCAACTCCCTCCCAAATTGTTCATATATTGAAGGCAAAGATGTATGTCTTCAAAATTTCATATAAGGTTTCTTTATTTTCATCATCAAACATTAGAGTTATAAGGTACGACAGTATTGACAAGGTGGTTAGTGTGGGCTTTGGGTCATAGCTAACTATCCAATAAACAGTAGCTAGTACTATTATTTTCATCATTGTTCCTCAGCCATGTTTGCAGTTTCTTGTGAGTAGGTAGATCTGATGCAAGAAAGTTACTTGTCTATAATAAATGCAATCACTTTGTTGATATGGCTAATTAATATATTAGCTATGTCTCTGTCAAGCTGTCCAAGGAATGTCATTTCCTTTTATCTCAAATATCAGGGCTGAATGCCTAAATGGAACTTGGCATGGGTCTCATTGGTGTATGGGATAGGGAAACCACAGAAATTGAGCAGGTTTAACAACTAGCTGACCACTCTTCTAAGCATCTCAGACCTTGATTATGTGTCATGTTCCTAGAGTAAGTACTAAAAGTTGATAGTGTGTAGTGTAGCAGATTGTATCAAGTCAGTTACACTCTATAGAATTTGATGGCTAATACCACTGTCCCAAACACCCCCCCAGTCTAGCTTGTAGGCTGGGAAAGAAGAGCAGAAAGCCAATGTGTAACATTCTGCTAAGTCTTATACTTTCAGACTCCACTGTACAGGATGATAGTAGCAAGGGTGCTGGGCTAGGAGATCAGAAACCCATACACAGTTACCAGAGAAAAGCCATAATTGAATCATAGAAAGTTTAAGGATTAAACCTGAGAGTTTATATTAACAGCAAGCTACTGTTTAGTGAGTAGGTGTTATAGCAAAAATTATACTGAGTAATTTGTTTATGTTATAACTTATTTAATTCTAGAAATAACCATGCAAGTTAAGCAATATCTTGTCTCTCTTTATGAGGTGGGTGTATGCTAAATATTTTGCATATATCATTCAATGTGTAACATTTTCAATGAAAACAGTGATAATATCATTGGACATGGAAAAGCTGAATGGTGGAGAACTCAAAATCATTAACTAGTTGCTAAATGGTGGAGCACAGTGGTGTATCTGGGGAAGAACACGAGCACCAAGCACTGCATTTTCCTGGTTCATATGCTGCTTGTTGTGATTAATGCTTGGAATGTATATCATTGTCATAGGGCTGCTTCTGGCATCAAAGCTCATGCTGTGTGTACCTATTTCCCCTATGAGGTCTTTCATAGCCTCCTGTGTCTACCCAGATGTAGTCTGGCATTTAAGATCTGTGAAAACTTTGAGGTGATATTTCCTATAATCTTGAGTTTCTTTCTGAGCTGTGAAGAGAGCCAGGGTATGACAACTATGACAAAACAATTTCCCTGATTGGCAATTGTCTCTCTAGATACATGTGCCCACTTCCTAAAGTTGTATGGGGGCAAAGGACAGTCTCTGTATCTACATTGTTGATGATGGACATAATAAGGAATCCTATGAAGTAAAATGAGTAAAATTTCCAGAAAGAGGTTCATTTATTATCCTGTTTCCTGTGGCCTAGACTGATTGACTGTGGCCTTTTCCAGTTTTATGGATATAACAACTTTAGAAAACAATTAGCTTTCTGTTTTAAAGTTTACTATCTATAGAAAAGTTTGTGATTAGTTTTCTGTGATATTTGGTCATGGGGTTAAAGTATTAATATAGGATTGAACATACTTTATAAGATTAGATGAGGCTTCTAGTTTGTCTAAAAGTCAGTTACACTAAATACACATCAAAATATTTAGACATTAATTTTGGCTAGACCAATATTTTGAGAATCATAGACAAAAGGCTGTAATTAATATTTTAACTATATATCATAAAGTTCATGACTATGTTGTATGTAAACCTTGTTCATTTCCTGCCTCTTTACCTCTTCTTTCTGTTACTCACAGGATTTTTTTTCTTATCTTGCATACAGATGTAAGACATTCATCATAGGTTATATAGATGCAGAACACATTTTTTAAATCGATAGTACTAAAGCCCTGATAACAGGAACATCTTTAAGCACACATGTTGTGGGGCCCATGGCTCATAAACAAGAAGTTATGTTTGTGTTCTTTGATTTCATATGTCAGCAATTTGCATTGTTCTCTGACAAAGTCAATGCTGGCAAGATATTCCACATCAGGAGGCAAATGGCCACATTTATCATTGATTAGTGAAGGAATATGTTTTAACCTGTGCTTTTCCTTTCTCCTTTTCTTCTATACTTAATGGACTAGACAGTTGTTTACACCTTTTGTCTCTATGTTGACATCCAGTAATTATCTTCACACTTTCCTCAGCTTATTTAGTTGAACAACTCCCAAGCCATAGACTCTGCTGGTTTAAGTCAGAGCCGCTTGCTGAAAGGGACCCACACAATGGTCCTCACCATCATTTTCTTTATCTTTCTCCCTGTAATTAACACCTTCTTCAGCATCATTTCCACTGATTCTTTCTATTCTTACCATCATTGTCTCCATCATCATTCTCCCCCTTATTCCCACCAGTCTCTACCGCTGTTATCACTGCTTACCATTCTAGCCATCACCAGGGACCATCACTGTCTCCTTCTACTCCTCCATCATCCCAAATTGTTTTTGTCGTTTTTAATTACCATGATACTGTCCATCATTCTCACCATAATTGTTGCCAGGATTCAGATGTCTGCCATGTCTGTTGCACATACATTATATGACAGAAATGGTGCTAATTCCTGTTCCTAATCAATGTTACTCTGTGGGGCAAATATTGTTTTTCCTTACTTACAGATAGAAACCTGAATATCAGGAGAGTGAATTTACTCCCAAATTCCTAAGCCTTTATGTGAACATACCAATATGACTCTGTTGGTGTTTGATGTTCAAGCCCAGACCATATAGTTACATATGTATATAACTACACCAATTTGCTCTCTTCTTGATTCTTTCACCTCTTCCTAGGTGCTGCTAGGATTGTTGAAAGGGGGGTATAAATAGACACACACACACACACACACACATACACACACACACACACATACAGGTGGCAGCCAGGTGTAGTGCTAACCAGTGGTCATGTTGTGCAGTCATATTTGTATTCTAGATTACCTTTCAGAACCCTAAAATAAGACATCCTAAGGAAATGATGCTTACTGTCTCTTAGAGTGGAAAATTATGCAGTTCTCTGATTTTTCTAGCCATTATTGAAAAAAAATAAGCAAACAAAATCAAACAAAAATTCTTCCTAAATTTGATCACTGAAAATAATGACATCTGCACTGCTTCATAGTTTGTAAAAGCTTGCAGATTTTAAAGTAAACACTTATTTTCATACTGTATCTTGTGTAACTGCAAGTGGCCTCAAATTTGCTGTTTTGTTAAGTGTGACCCTGCATTCCTAACCCTTTTGCCTGTACCTTTTAGGTGCTAAGAATATAGCAAGCACTTTTACTTCTATTTATGTGGTGCTAGAGATTGAAGCCAGAGTTTTGGGCACATTAGACAAGTACTCGACCAGCTGAGATGTATGTTATAATAATAGTAACAGGAATAGCTTTACCTACTTAGTATTTTCCTGCACTCAATCTTCATGGATGCTCTGTTGGTTTGTTCTCCTGTAGTTCATGAGGAATCTATAGTATTAGCATAGATAATGTAAGTTATTCACCCAGTTTCTCAGCAGTTGGCAGGGTTGAATCTGGGGCATAGTTCAGAACTCTATACTTGCCATTTTATTGGCTGCCTCTCTGATAATGTCCTAAATCACTTTTTTGGTGAAACATACATGTAATATAGCAAATTTTTTTATCTAAGAGTTAGCTCTTCATTACTTCTACATTCTATTTTACAATAGCAACATGTATTTCCAAGGACATCAAAAGCGTATAATCAGAAACCCTCAAAAAAGCTTACCTGCTGTTTCCTTTCAGCACCCCTAAATTGGTACCCTGGTCCTAGATAACTGCTGCTCTGTGCTCAGAACAAGACTTGTGTATAATTGAATGATGTTTCACATTTCTTTTTAGTTACAATGAAGATTTCTTCAGTTTTGTTTTATCTTGATTTAATTCTTCCATTAAACCTTTATTTGGGAGATGCAGCTATCATCATTTTCTCAAGGTTTTGGTCTTCTTGCTCTCTGAAGGCATATTCATAATAATGATTTGTCTAATTTCAAGGCTAGAAGAAATATAATGCAGCCTCTGATTGCAAAACACTTCCTCTTATCTTGGAGGCCTGCTTTGTTACATGTCAGGCTCTCAGAGACCCTGAAGGTGGAAAGGCAAGGGCAGAGGGCCTAACACTCAAAGGTAAAAAAAGAAAAAAGAGGAAATGTCCTAATGTGAAGTTACAAAAAACATAAAGGAACAATGGACATTATTTTGTGAACCAACATATAGAAAGTTGAGTATTATGAAGTATTTTTGACTGGAGGTGTAAAACTGTATGTTCCCAGAAAGCAAGTGTTCTCTTACAAGATCAGAGTTTTAGAACAACTATGATGTAACCAACTATATTCAAAGGATATGTCACCCTGGCTTGTTTTTGTTTGTTTGATTGTCTGGTTTGCAACTTGACACAAACTAGAATCACCTGAGAAGAGGGAACCGCAACTGACAAAATGCCCCATAGGACTGGCCTGTGGGGAAGCCTGTGGGACTTTTTTCTTAATTTGTGTTTGGTGTGGTAGGGTCCAACTCATGGTGGGTGCTACCATTTCTGGTCAGGTTGAACAAAACACAAGGAGCCAGCCAGTAAGCAGTTTTTTATGACTGCTTAAGTTCTTGCCTCTAGGTTTCTACCCTGAGTTCCTGCCCTGAATTCCCTTCATGGAAGAGTAGGATGAAATAAAACATCTCCTCCCATGCTGTGTTTTATCACAGCAATAGGAGCCATAAGACACAAGGCACATCATGTTTAATGGAAGAACAAGAGAACCTGCCTAATACAAACATCAAAAGGGTGTGGTTTCAAAACAATAGAGACCATAGAATAGGACACTGTAATAACTGATGTGAGTCTACACATGTGCTGATGCTGAAGTTTCTTTAGTATACATTTCAAGTTGAAACAGAAAAGTGAAGAACAGTGTAGAATGATGCTTTTATTCTGAGATAGTTAAAAACCACTTGTATGTCTCTCTCTCTCTCTTTCTCTCTCTCTCTCTCTCTCTCTCTCTCTCTCTCTCTCTCTCTCTCTGCATGTGCGTATACAGTTTTTTTGGATTTTAAAAATGTAAGAAAGTCATCCACTTATTCCAAAATTATTTGTTAATTGGCTATTATAGCCCCCCCCAAAATAAGAGTTCCTTCTAACGATGGTAAGACCTAACTCTCAGAAATTTAACACTAGTGAAACTAACTGTGTAGAATGGTACTGTGGAAAATGCTTTGCTAGAATATTCTAAGAGCCTAAAAGACAAAAAAAGAGTTATTAGTTGAAGAGTAATGTGGAACACCTTATACTTTATATAATAAGGCAAATGCCCTCCAGATAGATATCTATGCATACTACAACCATCATTCAATGTGGTGCTTCACAAGCATTTATCCTCATGGTTAACCCTTCAGTCCATCAATGTATAGGATAATCAACTGTGGTCTTGGCAAAGAAGGTCTGCTTTAAACTTTAGGGTGTGTCTGAATGCTTGTGGAATGCAGGTTAAGTCCAAATCTTCTCTATCTTTCTTTATTCCTGGGAACAGGTAGAAGCCCCATAACTACTCAGAGAATCTGTCTTGTGACTGGGCATCAGAGTACTAACCAGTCAAATCAAATTTCTCAAGCTTATCCAAGACCCTTGTTTAAGTCAAGCTTGCTAATATCTCATGGCATTGTTAAATTAGTTTATACAAATCAGATACCTTTACACAAATCAAAGGGCAGAGATAAGCCAAGATAAAAAAAAAAAGCTATTCAGTAGAAAAACTTAAGTGTGACTGGGGAGTGGGTCTGTCTTTTCAAGAAAGAACTCTGAGTTTGCTTAATAGGCTAGACGTGTTCTTTTAGTAAAAACTGATACTGAATGGGAGTTAGGTTAAAGCTTTGTAAGAATAATTGGACTGAGTCAGCAGCATAACCCAGGGAGCAAGTGTGCCTGGTGCCTAGCCTAATGACCAAGATTGATCCCCAGAACCTATAGAGTAGAAGGCACTGACTCCTGAAAACTGCACTCTGACTTCCACATGTGCACCGACTGTGTGAGTGCACATTTGCACAATAAATAAATCAGAAATAAATCAATGGGACAAATTGGGTTGCCAGGGGTTTGATCTGATGTTCCACTTCTTCTAGTATAAAACAGTTCTTAAGAGTAGAAGTAATAATAATAAACACACAAACAACAACAAAAATACAAACACGCTTACTTTGTTATGTTACCCCTTGAGCCTTGCCTGACCTATTCATGACCTTAATGCTTACTTAGTGATTGTAATATTGTGTAGAGGTTATAGGCCTCATCCATAAGTGCCCTCTGAGCTAATTACTGCCATTCCCCTTTTACAGATGAGCAAATTGAGACCAAAGAGAGTTCAGTCAGAAAAAAATAGAACTAAAGCCTATCCTGTTTTGTTTCCTGAGTCTGGAGTTTGTGCTTTTAGTGGATCTGACCATCTAACTAGCCTGTTCCCTGCCCCTTCTCTGGTACATAGGCCAAATAATACTCAATCCCACCTCTTCCTGTTGCATGGAGTAGTTTTAGTTATTCTCTGGCTGGGCCCCTGTCCTACTTTCTTTCTTTATGGGCACATGCAGTTTTTTTTTTTTTTTTTGCAGATATTAATGCTAAGAATCATGTCTGTGACTTGACTGGCAGGTGCTTATGTATGCAGGTCAGCACCTGCTGGATGTGCACTTTTGGATTCAGCCTCTTGCTGGGACTTTGACCAGGGTGTCTGTGAAGACCCTCTGTGAGGCAGGCTGAGGACAACATGTCAATTATCTCTCCTCCCTCCAAAGATTCATTCTGCTCCTGTAAATAGAGAAATGGTTACATCTGCTTCTCACCCAGCAGGACCCATATTGCCAGTGGCATCTTGTCAAAATGAAGGCCTGTCTCTCGTATTACAGATAATGCAAGACAAACTACATTTTCTACTTCCTGACAATACGATTTGCTGAAGATAAGGTCCAGGGAGAGTTCTTGTACGTTTGGCCTGACTTGAATCCTGTTATCAGTAAGATAGATTTTAGAGATCGTTTCTATTAAGGGAAAGGACAAGAGGAGTGGCATCTTTTATTTAGCTGAAGTACGATGGTTTGAGTGTGATGTAAACTGAACTGTTAGCAAAAGGAAGACACTCAGATATGAAGGCTGCCCACAGACCATGAAGCCAACCATGGAAGTTTCATTTTGTCTGCATCTGTTGTAATTAATTTTTGATAGCTTACCTCCTACTTAATGCCACCCAACTGGCACACATGCCATAGTCTCTCAGCTGCCACCATTCAGACTCTATCCCCATTGTTAGCATTGTATTGGTTGCTCCATGGCCTAGTATTTTCTCTAAGTAAATTTCACATATTCTGAGAATCAGTGTCTGAAATCATGCATATGATACATCTGTCATATATATTACATGACAATATAATACATGTCAACTAAGTATATTTCAGAGCATGGGTCCATTTGGAATTTAATCTGTCAGGGGCACTATTGAATGATATTGACTAACTCCCATTATTAAGGGATAAAAAATTGAGAGGAGATGGGTAGATGAGTGATAAATTTTCATTTGGAATATTCTATGTACACACATGCATGCATGCATGTACATATAACTATATGTAGTTATATATCATATTCCATACATTTTAAGAGAAGCAGTGAGAATTTGATTGTGGTAAAACACTAAGAAAAGATTTTTTTCCTTCACACTCTTTACTAGTTCCAAACATAATTTTATTTCAGGTTCTTATAGATTAATTCACTTACACATCTATTTATTCATCTATTCAGCCATTCATATGTCCATCTATCCATCATCCATCCATGTATGTATACATTCAACAAATGGATACTGAATGTTTGCTATGCTAGAGACAAATAAAACTGATTAGGAGTTTTCTGTCTTTAAGGAACTTAGATAGATAAATAAAGTACCAAAGGCTGAATCAGAAGAGGTGAGGGACCCAGAAATTCGTGATTGACCATCATCAGGAGTGCCACACTGTATTAGTCATGGTGCTGGATTTAAACAGAAAGCAAAAAAACAAAGAAAAGATCTCGACCTCTCCTCAGGTTTGTCTTTATAGCACAGAAAACCATGTATTCCTCAAGGGATCAAGGACTTGAATGTTCTTTTACCTAGATGGACCTGTTAGGCCTTGACAAAAGTTTTTTTTAGTAAGTCCTCATGACTTGAATATTGTTATTGCTCTGAAGAAAGGCTTTAATTGTTCAGCCAGAAGGTATTTCCCTGTTGCACCTTCTAAACCTTATTTATTCTGAAATATTGCTTTTGGAAAGTTTCATCTAGAAACACCCATCTAGATAGCTAAACAAAGATGCCCATCCAAGAATATTGATTGTATTATTGTGATGAGCAGGTTGCATTATAAATCATACTAGAATTATGGTATTATCAAACTTTTGTAACAATGTGAGTATAGTTATGCATTGTGGTGTATGATTATGAGTCTAGCACTCAGGAGGCTGAATCAGGAAGATCATTAGTTTGTGGCAAACTTGGCCATCAGCAATATGCATGGGTGTACACGTGTGTGTGTGTGTGCGTGTGTGTGTGCGTGTGTGTGTGTTTGTGTGTAGACGCATACATATAGATTAACTAAAAAGGATCTTCCAAATGCATAAAGTGAAAATAAAAAGCAAACTATACAATCACATGTATAATATTGTATTATTTGCATGAAAATATGACTTGACATATATGAAAAAAGTTTGCCAGGAAGTGGTTGAAACCACAAAGAGAGATTGTTGAGGAGGTGGGATATAAGGTGTTCTAAAATTTGATTGTATATTATCCTCCAAGCCCACCTACTTTTTGTACATTTTTATAAAAGTAATGAAAACACCCCAACAACTCTAAAGGCATTTGTGATTAAAGCAAAGGGGAAAATATGAAAGGTTTCATACAGAGGAAGGCTGGATGACTGGACAAGAATCACAGATTATGGCTGTACAAACCCATGGGTCTGATTCTTGTGTCTTATTAATTAACGGCTGTGTGACAGTCAAAAATAGAAGAGAAACTATTTCTCTTTCTGCTCAATCCTAACTCTTCCTGCATGTCCCAGTTTCCAGCCTTGGTATTGCTCTGCAAGAACCTTTCCCCTCATCTTCTTACTTTCCTCATCCAGGGCCCAAATGCCTTTTATACACCATTATTACTTCCTTCCTAGTCTTTGCTGTTTGGCAAGACATTGGCCTGGCTCCTGCCATGGCCTTCTTCCCAGTCTCCTCTATTACAGATCTTTACTGGCAGAAGATCCAGCCTCCTAAAGCATAAAAGTAATATTTTTCAATCTTGATTAGAAACCTTAAATGAATCTCTTAGTCATGGAATAAATACTGAGTTTGTTGCTATTTTGAGTTCTTATGACCCTGCAAAATGAGGCTCATCGACTGTGTCCTTAGGGACATCTACATGGATTTTTTTATACCCTTGAATCATTGCATTGTTTCTGCTTTTTCTCTATATTTTTCCAACAATCATTTCTTATATTTTTGAAATTTATAAGTACTTAAGGTCCACTCTCTTATGTTGTGGCTGCTGCAGTTTTGTGTTGATCTCCTTTATGTATTTATAATACATAATAATGAATGTATTATTCATCCATTGCACCATAGCTTGGCTTTGCATACATGATGTTGTATGTACTACATGTGAGAACAGGACAGCAAGACCATGGCGAAACCCCTCCCAAGGCTCAGGCAAACCTCAAATAGACAAGAAAACAATATTTTTGAATCTGAAATGAAACATGGAGTGAGAGAAAACTTGGAAGCAAGAAGGAGAGTGATAGCCCTGGTGTTGAGGTAGGGACAGGGAAGACAGTAGGGTTAGAAAATACTTAAAATAAGGGGTAGTTCTTTAATTGGACTCACAGGGCTTAAAGGAGCAAGGCATGGGGTATGTTCCATGGTGGAATACTACTACAAGCAGAGACTATTATAACATAATGTAAGAATATATTCAGGGACATCAAAGCTAATACAATAGTAAACCCAAACAAACAGTCTACTTGGATAACGGTCTGAAAGAGAAAATTAATTAGAGAAAGTCAGTGGGTGCTATAGCAGCAGGTGATGTTGGAGAAATCAGGGCTTCAAAAATTATGATTTCAAAGTCACATAAAGAAC
This sequence comes from Sigmodon hispidus, assembly GCA_004025045.1. NCBI lineage: Eukaryota > Metazoa > Chordata > Mammalia > Rodentia > Cricetidae > Sigmodon > Sigmodon hispidus. The sequence continues at coordinate 94,632 of PVIH01002285.1, forward strand.
TTGGGCTTTTTTCCAATGGAATGTCATGTTGTATGTGTGTGGAGGGGTCTTAAGTAGAAAGTGGAGGCCATCAATTCAGCATTGGAGTTTGCCTTACCATTGCTTTTAGCACCTGGCAGGATGTCCCACTCATGACTGCCGCTGTGTCAGTGTGCTGCATTTTTGAGCCTGTGGCTGTGATTAAGCTTAACCACACCTCAGCAGGAGATGACTTAGTCCTCCTTATCTCTGCTTTATTCAGCAAGCTAGCTATGTGGATAAAAAGGTAACTATTTTAAAAATCTATTTTCATCTCATTAGTCAAATACTCACTGATGGCTCTTCAGATATTTAAGTTTTCATTGAAATGATTTTGCGGTTTCCTTCACTAAAAACTTCTGTTTATTTTTTCCATAAATATATTTAAGTGCTCTTGTAATCCCTTAAAAAACTCAATTTTGTAGTGCTTTAGAATGTGCAATAGACATTTGCAATTTGGAAGGATGGAAAACAAGGCTTTGGCTGTTACATCGTTTGTTTGAGGTCACCTATTTAGGTGACACTTTCATCTTCTGGGTCTCCCTCCTACTTGGTCATATTGCTACTCCAGTTTTACCAGGGAACACTTTTTATTTAGGTTTGATCTAAGATATTATCACCTCTAAGGGATGGTTTATAGTAATTTACTTAATTTTATTTTAGTTAAAAGTACCTAATTAATTAAAACTTATTTGATAGTTTTATAAATGTGTATAATAAATTTTAGTTATTTTTATATTTCTAGTAATCATTTTTCTCCCATGTTTCTCTTCCACAGAAACTTTTTTCCCACAGTAAGACCCCTTGATGTTTGCATTTCTTTCTGTGTATATGTGACCCATTGGATTTAATTAGAATTGATGAAACTGAATGAGAAATTATGCCCATTTATTTCTTGGTTTAAAACCATGTGCTAGTTAGAAATCATCACTACTGACAAAATCCAAATTCAGCTTCAGTAATGTTTGCTTTCTGTGGTTGAATCTTTGGAAGTAGGGATGGCGTGAAGACCTGAAGGGTTTCCAGGTTTAACTGCAGACTGGGCCCTTCTTGGAATAGGAAATAATAATTGTTTGGTCAGATAGATAGATGGAAGGTGGCATGTAGTATTGTGTTGGATGAAGAATACAACCTGAGAGTGAGCAAGTTGTCTCCAGAATAAGGGAGAAAGGATGACAAGTAAGCATTATGTGGTTAGCTCACTTCAGAAGTGGAGAACATGAGGACAGTAATCCTTATAGAAGATGTGTGTGTAACACTTTTGATCTTCAACATCCTGTCATTTTATCTTCATAAAGCCCCTACCAGATTTCTGGGGGAGGAATATCTTGGCTGGAGAAAAGTGAGTAAAGCTGAGTGAGTAAAGAGAATGAAGAGGTGGCATCACATTGGTCCAGGGAGAACCAGATGGTACAGGCAGTGGTGGAGATCCAGAACCCATGCTTTTAACCAGTGTTTCTAGGTCCTCTGTTCTAGCTGCTCCATTTTTCCTATTGTGTGTTGGTGATTTTAGAAATAACTCAATAGCTTCCAAAAGCAACCCTTCCCTGTGCAATAGACAATGAAAATGAACAGGAAGCTATGGAGACTGAATATGTCTCCCTGGGACCAGGAAGATACAGCAGGTAAAGGCATTCTCTATACAAGTCAGGAGGCTTAAATTCAAGTCCCTCAATAAATGTAGTTCTCATAAATGTAGGAGAAGAGAACTAATTCCACAAAGATGTCCCATGACCTTTGTGTGTGTATTGAGGCTCATGTGTGCCCCCTTCCATTGTATACACACACCAATAAAGCTTTGGTGTTCTTATGATATTTCAGGCATAACACTCAGCATGTAGGGTCAAAGTGAATAGGGGTTAAATATTTCAAAGGAGAGACCTCCTGTAGTTAAGATGTCAGATTTACAGTGAGGCAATTGTAGTGATAACTTCTGCTAAGAAAATTATCTCAAGATTGTAGGGGGTAGAATACAGGGAGCTTGCTTGGGGGTAGCTCAAAGATGGCATACCAAAGGAGACTTTTACATGAAGTCATGAAGGATACTTAGAATTTAATGCCTTGTTCTATGTTTTGGGTCGACTCAACTAAATGAAGAATGGCAGGAAGGATTTGCTGATCAGGGAACAGCTTGTGCAGAGGCAGGCAGAAGGCAAGACAGTCACGTGACCAGAGCAGATGATGAAAGTGGGGAGAGGATGCTTGTCAGCTATCTAAAAATGTCAGGGTGGGGTGACTGTGTTACTTATCTCTTTGCCCCAGTCTCAGTTAAAAATTGTAGCATGCCTATGGAATGTATGTCCTAAACAAGAGATAAAATTTGGGCCCAGATCTCTCTAACTATGTATGCCTTACTTTGCATTTTTCATTTTCAGTTTACATTTCATCTTTCATTAGACAACTAAGAACATTTCTTCATACTTTAAAATTTTGAGTTTTAACTTGGTCTACCATCATAATACAATTATTATTACCTCATGCCTATAGAAAAGGTAGCCTAGTAGCCTTATTTTAGGGCTGCTTTGGGGAAGATATTTTCTCACATTTTGTAAACATTGCGCCCATCTGTGCACTAGTTCTGAGTTGGAAGTCAGCTAGGGGTGCTTATAAGCACTCTTTTCATTTGGGATTAGAACAGGGACAGAAGATGACAGGGAGGTCATTTACCCTGGTCTCCACTGTATACAAATTCCCACAAATGTAGTTACTTTCAACAATACATACTTATTCTTTTACTTGACATAAGGAGTATAAAATCTGATTACAATAGACTGAACTTAGAATGTTCAAGATTGGTTCTTTATAGACCCTTTTAGGGTAAAATTGTTTTCTTTGCCCCTTTCTACATCTAGTGATTGCTTGTGATTCACAGGCCATTACTCACCTTATAGGTCACTCTCATTGCTCTTGGTATAGCCACATGCCTCTGTCTCTGTTTCTCTGATGGAGACTATATCAGGTTTATTGGACAATCTAGAATCATCTACCCCTATCTCATTTCCTAGATATCATCTTAAAATGTCCCTTTTGGTGTGTGAGGTGGAATTTACAAGCTAAAGAGATAAAGTCAAGAGAATTTCTAGAGGATGTTCTTTTGCAGCACTTTCCCTAAAGTCTTCTCCTAACTTAGAAACCTTGAACTTTGTGGGACATCAGTTTGCTCAGTACCTCCTTGACTATACTGGTGTCACACATATTTCTGGAGTTGATTGCTTGTGCACAGCTTTTTCACTATAATAAATAACGGTTCTGTGGAAATAATGGTTCTGGATTTACCATATAAAAATGTGTCATCAAAATATCACATTATTTAAGCTTAACAATGTATGTAAGACTTGTTCAAGGAATCTCAGCAATGAAATTAATATTTAGTATGAACATTGTTGTACTAGATTTCTGACCCTGTTTGGGCCAGAGGTTCATACTTGTCACTGCTTCTTTTACACCACCCCAGTGACTCAGACACTTAAATTAATTTCATACCATTTGGCTTATGTCTCAGGCACATTGCTAGCTAGCTCTTTCATCTTAATTCTACCCATTTCCATGAATCTATCTGCCACATGGCCCAATGGCCCCTAGGTCACCTGGGTGCTACATGTTTCTTCTTTGGAGGCTGGATGAAGACTGTCTGACTTTGCCCTTCTACCTCTATCTACTCTGATTCCTCCACCCACTTCTATGGTACCAGGTATAGGCTAAAACAGTTTTTTATTTACAGGATGATAAAGAGAACAGTCCCACCACAGAACATACTATGAGCTAATGCTCTTGTATACTATAAAGATGTGTTACTTGCATTGGCTTAATAAAATGCTGATTGCACAGTAACTTGGCAGGAAGTATAGGCAGGACATCCAAACTAGGAGAATTCTGGAAAGAGGAAAGGCAGACACAGAGGAAGCAAGATAAGAAAACTGGACAGAAAAAAAGGTACTAAGCCATGTAGATAAACATAGATAAGAATTATTGGTTAATTTAAGTATAAGAGATAGAGAGTAATATGTTTGAACTACTGGCCCAGCAGTTATCATAATAGTAAGCCTTCAAGTCAATCATTTGGGAAGTGGCTGGTGGCTGCCACATATTTGGATTTCTGGCAGGACAGAAACTTTCGACTACAGCATACCTTAATTACATCAGAGAAAGTAAAGAGTGTTTGATTTCTAACAATGTTCATGTGCTTTATTGCTCTCTTAAGGTATGTTGTCTATTATATATTTAAATGATTTATATACCTGGTCTATCTTTTTTGATAGACTATAAGCTTCTTGGGGATAGAATGCTTTTCTGATTGTTAGTCTATCTGGTAAAGTACATAAAATGTCTTAGATGTATGCATTGCATGCATTAACTTTTAAGAATGCATTTACAAACCTGAGTGAGTTTCAGAGTAGATAAAAACCTTGGCCAAAATTAGACAGCTAATAAGATACAGTGCTGATGTTCAAACACTCTGACTTCTGTGCCCATGCTTTTATCAACCCCATTATGTTCATTTTCACTACTACAGTATGTGGTGAATGAATCATAATTATTGCTTTATAGCTAGCACAGCACTTTTACATACATTATCTTGTTAGATCTCCATTTAAGAAAAGGCAGGCAACCATCACCTGCTTCTTGACTTTAGTGATGAGCAAAAAGGCTCAGAATGGCCAAGTGTATCCATTAATCTACCCATTCAGGTTTTATTATGCAGACATTTGCTGAGACTTCATGAGGTGCCAAGCTTAGTTATGCCTTAGGAAACAATGATAAGCCAAAACAAAGACAAGTTCTTCTATAATTCCTATGGCACTGGATTATACATGCTGTGTCTACTCCAAACAAATCAAATGTTTTATAGAAGCAGATTATAGAAAACCTGTCAGTAAAACTACACACAATTTATACTAATGAGCTTTTGATTCTTATTAGAAAAATCAGTTCAAATAATAAAATGTATTATTCATTGGTTCACATTATTAAGACAAAATCAGCAAAAGTAGTGGTAGTAAATGTATGATTCTAGTTGAACTCAGAGGTATTTATTCTTAGAACTCAGTTAGATATATTCTTTATCACTTGGTCCCCTTTGGTTACAAAGATGGCTATTAGACAGTGATTTGCTTTTATTGTTGGAGCAAGGGAGATAGAAGACCATTTTATCCTGATAGCTCCAAAAATTATAGTTCCTTAGGAGCTCTTGGTTTGGCCCTGTTTAAATAACTTGTCAGAATATCACACTGCCCTGGGCCTCAGGATTCTTTGATTGGTGAGACTGTGCACTGTGATTCTTCCCAACCCCTCCCTCCCTTCATCATGAAGGGAGCAAGTTCTAGCGTTTGATGCTGGAAGGATAGACTTCTGAAAGGCAAAATTGTAAGCAGTCTGAATGAGTAGATATTCCCTACAGAATGACCAAGCTAACCCAGTCAGCAATTCTGCAACATGATTTTGGTGTTTTTAAAAGTTGCCATACAAAGCAAAATGATACAATAAAAACCACAGGGCTTATAAGAAAATGAGGTTCCAAACATTGCAATCTTTACCAAGTGGCATATTAAATAAAACATAGGGACATTACAGCTTTACTCATTGTTATTTCAGTTAACATGGTAATTCACCCTGGCCAAAACAACAACAACAACAAAAACCTGTGGAGTGTTTTTGAAAGAATGTCAAAAAGAGAAGGTCTGCTTGTGAGTCTCTGTGAAAGAGGTGCCAGGGAGTTAGCGACCTTTGCTGTCCTTTGCAGCCTTGAAGCTCTGGGGTTTGCTTTTCTGCCTTCTAGCAAAGGTCTCTGAATGCATTTGTCCTGTATACTTAGTTCCAGAATTGAAATTTATTTGGTCCATGGAAAAAGCCTTCCTTACTTAATTTCCATGTTACTGCTAGAAGTAATTTCCTTAGTTTTCTCACCTGTTCTTGTACCCTCAACCAGATAAAGGCTTTGTAAATTGGTGAAGATATTTGAAATTTCCAAGCTTTCCAGCTCTGACTTGGAGAACTCTGGTCTGGGATTTGGCAAATTTTTCTTAAGATCTTCTATATGGTACTTGCTTTTTTTTTTTTTTTATTGAGAAGAGTGATGTTTCTGACTTTCTTTCTATTAGATATTCATTCCTTATGCTCAGCGGTCTTTCTAACTCTTCTATTTCTATAGGCCTTGGTTCTTATTGAATTCATAACATTTGACATTGTTCCAGCAAAAGACATTTATTTTCTCACATTCTCTCTTGTGGTCTGCAGTGTGGATCTTGTTAAGCCTATTGCTTAGGAAGGGCAGCATGTTCTCTCATCTCTTTAGAAATGTTTCAGATTTCTTTCAAGACTTAAAACTTTTCTTATTTTGCACTTCTTGGCATTTTTGAGTCCCTATTGTTAGATAGAAGTAGGATATTGAAAGGTTTTTTATATATATATATACAGAAAGATTTGCATGTGTCAAAGAAAAACCAAGACATTGCATTGTCAGATAAGCACGATGTACCTTGTTGCTTTCAGGTGTCTGGCATGTTTCTGTTTTGAATTTTTTTACATTTGTGTTTCTGGTGCAGTTTTCTGTGTTTTTCTGTGTTTTTGATATATAAAATTGTTCGTATAGAAATGTACAATTCAGCTTATGCTCAAATTGTTTCCTAGTGTCAAATCCATTATAGCACACTCAACATATCAAAGGAAAAGATAAGGAAGATGACTAAAATAGAGGAGAATCAAACTCATGACTGAGGCTTCAGACAGATTTCCCAAACATAGTAGGACCAATAGTTACCAATTCATGGATATTCAGTGTTTAAAATATAGTGTGATGCATTTGAATATGCTACAGGTTGCATGTAGAATGATCCCTAAAATATGGAAAGTAAAATCTTGATCCCTAGCTTGGTACCATTGGAACATTGAAACCCTCATTAATAGTGCATATTGGGGTACTATAGTCATTAGTAGTATGATATTGTAGTGGGTAATGGAAAACCAGGCTTTCTCCCTTCTTTTTTTTTTATGGGTACCATGAAGAGGGTGGCCTTCCTCTACTCTCTGTTCCTACTATAATACATATACCCTAAAATAAAAGTATCACCCAAGCATGAATTGGCAGCTCTAAACTTGTGAACCAGAATTACATTTTTCTTGTTGTAATTATATTGGACCTCTTATTCCAGCAATATCTGAGCAATATGTGTAGACTACCAGAACCTCAGGATCGAATCTTGTTGCTTGTGGAGCTATTCTGTGCTATACAACTATTGTTAGGTTATTGCTGTCATTGATTAAAATGCAACTGAAATAGCCTGGTTTTACCTTTCCTTCTAGACTCATTAGCGACATATTAAAATATCCTCCCCCTTTTTATTTTTTACTATTTTACAATTGAGACTTTAATAAAATTCTCTACTTTATCCTTACATTTTTCTCCCACTCTACTTGATTCTAGCAAACATTACCATAGAACCAGGTAGCATTTATGCATCTATTGAATTTATTCATCTTAAGAAATTAACTAGTAGAAGTTTTTAGTTTATTTGTGCAAGTCACTTAAAAATGGAACATATTCTTCAAATATAAATCTGTTATGATTGAAAACTTCTATAATATTATAGCAGTGATGTTGTAAGCCATTTTAAGGGAAAGTCTCTTAAAATAAATGAATATTGTTGAATAAAAGTTGTATTGTGGGTTTTGCTAGACTAAACGTCTGTAATTTCTATGGAAATGTCCCTCTAGTCTCACCCTTTCTATATAATCTCCATATATAAAATCTTGAAACATTCTTCCAGAATAATGAAGTGACAGTTGTGGCTCTTGACCAGGGTTTCCATGTTTGGATCTCTTTGTCTGTGGCCCAGTATCTGCTCTGGTACCTGGTACAGTGAGCTCCTTGCTGATGCTTGGTGAGCTAGCCCAGTTATATCTTAGAAGTTACTCATTTAAAACCCATCATGCTCTGCATCTTTTATTCGGTCTCCATTGTTAAATATTTACTCTCATTGTTATACATGACATTTTATAAGAAGGTAAGGTTGTATTTAAGAGAAGCTATGTTTTATATTTTTCTTTCTCTTTTGGATGCCAGTTGTAGAAATCTGAGCTTTTCACACATATTAGCATGTATCCAATGTTCTTTATTCCCAGAAATTTCTGCCCCTTTTATAGTTTATTTCTCTTTCACTTGTTATTTAATCCAAGCTTGGGTTCATTAAATCCCTGATAAACTCATTCTGAAATATATACTCTAGATCCTTAGAGTTGCTTTTGTTCTATATGTAGCACTAATTTGAAGGGTATGATGTTTTAATCTACTTAAACACGTGTGTGCTACTGATCTTATATTACCCTTTGTTATTTCATTCAACACTGTCACAGAGATGGATCTCAAGGTTCTGTTATATGTCATTCGTACATTTTGCTCTACAGTGAGTATCCTCAATTTTTATCGTTCTTATTGTTATAAAAATTTCTGTCTGTACTGAAAATTATGTACATGTCCCCAAATAGCCCTATTTCTTCTTTGTTTTGAGAACAGATTTTCCCCCATAATATACCCTGATTATAGCTTCCCTTCCTCTACTCACCTCCCTCCCCATCTTTCCTCCTATCCAGATTTACTCCCTTTCTGTTTCTCATTAGAAAACAAACAGGCTTCTGTGGTGTAATAATAAAAATATAATAAGATATAGCAAAACCTAACACACTGGACTAGAACAAAACAAACCAATGGAAAGAAAAGAACCCAAGAGAAGACAGAAAAACTAGAGACTGACTCGTTCACACACTCAGGAAACTCATGAAAACACCAAACTAGAAGACATAATATATATGCAAGGATTTTTAGGGTAAAAAGAGAGAAGAAAAACATATATAAATAAAAACATAAAATAAATATTTAAAAATAATAAAAGCCATGACATGAAACTGTGAGACAAGGAATCTCCAAAGATACCTCTGAATTTGTTTTCTGCTGGACATCTACTGCTGGCCATGCAGTCTGCCCTTAATAATGGTTTGCTTCCCCAGTCAGATTTCCCTGGAGGAAACTAAATACACATTTGGAAGTAGTTATTCACTTGGAGATAGCTCCTGGGTTAGCAATGGAGCCAAGCAATGTGCAACCAATTAGACTAGCCAGCCCTTGGGACCCACCTGTCTCCTCCTCCCCAGCACTGAGGATTACAAGACTGTGCTACCAAAAGTGTTCACTTTTCCTTTCAGCTCTAAGACCCATCTGGTACAGAACCCTTTGATCGTCCCCTCTTTCTGACCCTCCTCTGCAAGATTCTGAGTCTTGAAGGGAGGGATTTAATGGAAGCATCTCACTTTGGACTGAGTGTTCCAAGATCTGTCACTATCTGCATAATGGCTGGGTGTGGATCTTGGCATTTGTTCCCATATGTTGCAGGAGGAAGCTTCTTTGGTGATAGTGCAGCAAGGTTCTGGTCATATTTATCTCCGTGGGTCAGAGGTACCTCACTCAGGGTGATTATATTTTTTAGTTCCAACCATTTACCTGTGAGATGACACATATATACAATGCAGTATTACTCAGCTATTAAAGAAAATAAAATCTGTATTGCCCCATTAAGAACATATATATGCCAGATCATCATCTGTGAGACTCCTGTGTTACATCACGTATTTGCATGAAATTGACTAGAATGACATCTACTAAATAGATACTACAAGTGACACTGCCCAATTGGGTCCTGTGATCTTGTGTTCTTGACAACACAGGATATGATGAGATATATCATATTAGCCTTTATTGAGTTTGATATAGTAGAATAATATTATTTTATATTAATTTTTATTGTTTGAAATTTTTATACATATACAAAATGTCTCAGTATTATCTGTTTCCACTCCATTTACCCTTGGTACCCTCCTGTAACATATCTCCTTCTCAATTTCTTTATGTTCTCTTTTGAAATTATAACTCACTGATGCCAATTGGTGCTACCTATCTGCACAGGTTTTGTGTGTGTGTGTGTGTGTGTGTGTGTGTGTGTGTGTGTAATCATTCATGGGGATGTAAAATACCTACTGGTGGTCTCTGTCCTAAAGTAAAGCAACTGCCCTTCCCCAGGAGCCAGCAACTACTCAGCTAGAGGTAGAGCCTTCCTAAATCCTTATCCAATCATGTTGGGACTTTCAACTTGCTGGGCTTCTACAGGTCTTCTGCAGCTAACCATAGCCACTGAGTTCCTGAGTCCAACAGCCATGCCATGTCCTGTGGTCAGCATTTCATAACACACACCCCACCCTCTTGCTCTGACATCTCCTTTATCCCCTCCTCAACAGTGTTTTCAGGGTCTTGAGGGATAATGGGACTGATATAAATGCTCTGTTACAAATGCACACTTCAGATGCTCCTTCTTGGAACCTTGAACAGGCACCAGCCTTGCCTCTGTTTCAACTAATACCAACTACAGTAAAATGCTTCTGACCAAACTTGAGGGAAACATCAGTTTATGAGTATGAATATAAACTTTTAGAAGACAGTTTTGACAATCAAACATTTAGCAAACAAGAACAATAGGGTTCCCTTCCATAGACTGATCATAGCTCTAAGTTTTGACCATATTGACCATCCTAAGCATATTTTCTCTTCTGTAGATCCTTGTTTAGAAGTTAGGATTCTTTCTTCTCTCTGTCTCTCTATCTTTCTGTCTCTCTCTATGTATCTCATCATTATTTTAATTTGTAGTTACATAGATCAAGCCTGACTATTTGTCATATCTCCTGAATAGTCATATGCCTTTGGAGAAGTTTTAATCAGTTATTTTTATAGGATTTATGTTATTTTTAAGTGTGTTTATGTGTGTATGTATTTGTATGTGTAAATGCATGATTTATTTATTTAGGCATGCATAACACAGTGCACATATGTGGGCATCTGAAGACAACTGGGTAGAGTTGCTTCCCTTCTTCCACTTTTACATGTGCTGTGGGGACTGACCGCAGATTGCCAGTCTTCTGTGTGAATGTTTTACTTACTGACCCATCTCTCCAGCTGCCATCCCATTTTTCAGTCTGAGCTTTGGTCTGTTTTACAGGTTCCCCATTCTTCTACCTGGTTACAGAGGAGAGATCAGTTTACCACATGATACCCTTTTCTATCCCCTAAACAACACAGCACTGTCAAAAGACACTGGGGAATCTTTGTGGCCTTGGAATTGTATCACGTTGCCTTAGATATCTAAGTACATTTTATGGATTCTGGCAGGAGTTGATTTCAAATGCTTAGAAAACATTCCCTGTGTGGAGCCAATTAAAATCGTGACATGGACGATGTGTTCTTATTCTTACTCTGTGTTGGAAGTCCTGTCAGAATTTCCGTATCTTAATTGGCTGTGTTTGAAAGGGAATTTTGAAATCCCCTGCTGTAGTATAAATGTACTTATTTATCCCTTGAGTTTCCATCTGGTCCCTCTATGGTAGCTGCTGAGAATTGCCTGTCTTGCTGCTCTTAGAAAAAGAATTTCAGGGGCATTTGAATTGATGAGAACTGTAGCAACTTCAGTGAAGTGACATGATGCGAGGTTGAATGTAGTTCCATTAGGTTCAGGGTGAAAACATGATTTCTAGAAATGTTCATTTCAGTATGAATGATCTCCTTCAAAATTAGCATTCTCTTTTAGCAACAATTTTAAAACTTTCTACATGCACAACACATTTTTCAAAGTCTCTCATTTGAAGGGAAATAAATCCCACCAAAGATGTTGATGCTGGTGATAACTTGTGACATAATTAGTTTGACATTATTGGAATGTGTCTCAGACTTTGGGGGAGGCACCTGCAGTTATTGTGGTGTCTTGACCTCATCAGTTCAGAGCTTCTGTCAGCAGCCTTTATTCTGTTGTTATCCTGTTCAAATATTTATCTCTTTTGGTTTCATGATCCTTAAGGATGCCAAAGGCCCTTATGTAAACAGTAAAGGGTATTCCCATATTATTAGTTTTTCCTGTATTGTATCTTCAAATATTTCTCTTACTTATATTTAATGTAATAGCTTTATACATAGTTATATTATATTTTGGGGGAATAATAAAGTAAAAATATATGAATATGTTAAATACAACAACATTTTTGTATTAGAACCTTTTTATATACATAGTTGATTGAATCAATACACAGTTGATTGAAATTTTGGATATGGAACTGGCTTTATATTTTAAATAAAATCATTACATGACTTTACCCTCAATTTTGTATTATATTATCTTGAGAGGTAAAATGAAACTCATGCCACCAAAGAGAGTAATGTTATCTTTGAAATAACTGTAGACATCATCCAATTTAATCTTTTTAAGTTAGGAAAGTGAAACACTGAGAAGTTTACCAAGATGCAAGAAATCCATTTTAATAGATCTCTTAAGTTTTGGAAAACTTTCAACAAAGAGTTATTTCTTTACTCTGATTTGCATAGAAAGCTTTATTAAAAGTGAATAACAGAGTCTTATATGTCAATGATAATTTCCATCCCCCAACAAACCTTCAGTTGAAGGGATATGGGAAAGTAGTAGATTTAATTGTAATTTATAGTCTTCCATAACTTTATAAACATATTATAATCCAATAAATTTCTTCAATTATTTTAAAATAATTCTTCTAAACTGTTGTGTTTTTCAGACACAAGCCAGTTTAGCCCAACATCATAGAAAGACTAAAGTGTATGCAGCTCATGTCTTATGCTTGTGTACATTTAGTCCCAGGACTCCTTAGGGCCCTCCTACTCAAGGGTTTAGATGGAGGAGAGGACCAGTGTACATGAAGATGTGGATGGCTGCTTAGCAGACTGTAGATTCTCAAAGTCATGTCAGTCACTATTGGTTTTTACTTTTCATTTTAAAGATTGCTTATTTAGATTTTATTTATTTTATGCTTAAGAATGTTTTGCCTGGGTGTCTATATGTGTACCACAGGCATGCCTGGTGCCCATACAAGTTAGGAGAGGGCATCAAACCTCCTGGAACTGGAATAGGAATAGTTGTGAACCACAATGACAGTACTGGAACTGAACTTGGGTCTTGTGCAAGAGTAACAAGTGCTCTTAATTGTGAGCCCTCTCTTCTGCTCCTTAATATGTGTGGGATTTGAACAGGATTTCACTAATGAAAAATCCAGTGACTACAAAACATTGAACAGAAGTGTCTTTACCCTCACCCTTCTAGAGAGCCAAAGAATTGAATGAGGACGACTGAGTTCATTCTTTAGTGGTTTTAGTGGCTATTTCAGAGGCAAGAGTAGATTTCTCACATGACCTAAGTTCTTATACTGACTTTTCCTCCAGTATTCTAAAGGAAAGAAATCAAGGTCATAAACCAATTTTTAAAAATACATATGGAAAAATCCATTTTAGCTCTGTTCAAATACAAATGACCTAAAACAAAACAATTCATTCAGAAGCTAAAATTATACATACACATGAGAAAGTGAGAGAGAGAAAGACAGAGACAGAGACATGAAGATACACATAGAGACAGAAAGAGATAGACACAGAGATAGAGAGACAGAGAAAGATAGCAAGATATAAATGAATGCATGCATACTTTTTAAAGCTTTGATTTTACCATTTGAAATAAAAAATACCTAATCCTATAAATCAGTTTGGAAATTTAAAGATACAGTATAGACATATTGTATAATAGACAGAGACAAACAGACAGAAACACACACAGAGAAAGATAACAAAATATAAGGTAATGCATACATATCTTTTAAAGATTTGGTTTTATCAGTTGAAATAAAAAATATTTAATCCTCTGAATCCATCTGGAAATTTAAAGCTACAATATATCCATATTGTATAAGTATATGAACTTGTTATATATAAGTGCATGTATTTATAGTAGAGCAGAATTCTATAATCATAAAGTACTTTGGCAGAGAATTGATAGTGTTGTACAGTGTACGCTTGAGGTTTAGAAGGAGTGAAGAAGGTCAACTGAGAAAATTTCAACAGATTCTTTAGAATTTAAGAACTTTAAATAAATTGAAAGGTAGTGTGATACTATTTATCTGATTGCTGTAAGAATGTATTTGTGAAATACTTTAAGGGAGAAAGGTCTGATTTTGGCTCACAGTGTGAAGTTATAGTCCGTCATAGCACAGAAAGTGTGGCAGCAGGAGCTTCAGGTGACTCCTTGTGACTCTGGTAAAGAAACAGAAAAAGATGAATGCTGCTGTTCAGCTTGCTTTTTCTCTTTTATTTAGTGCAGGACTGCAGCCCTTGGGATGGTGCTACATGTCTGAAAAATAGGTCTTTTCTTCCTTTCTTCTTTCCTCTGTTCCTCCCTTCCTTCCTTTCTTCCTTCTTTTCTTTCTTCATTTCCTTACTTAGTTTAATCTGTCTGGAAATCATGCTAGTGGACACACTCAGAGGATTGTCTGTAAATATAGATTGATGATAGTAATTAACCATCACAGGTGGTTTGTTTAAGTTCAAAATGACTTCTCCATGTTTGCAGTTAGGTGAAACTAGATTCATGTTCTCCTGTCTCTCTCTCTCATCATCTCTATCATCTCTCTGTCTATCATCATCAAGGAGGAAGAATAGATGTTAGCATGACCCTTTGGTATTTCTTCTTTATGTTGCCTGTGCCTTGAGTCTCCTTGTTGCATAAATTAGATCATTAGTATATTTCATGATCATGAATGCAGGCTTCTGTCCTTGGTGATGGTTTCAGTGTCTTTATTGAAAGGAGATCACAGTTCTGAGGATAAGGGTGGGGATGCTCTGATGGATGAAGTAGTGAATAGCATGTGTCTCTGGGAACCTTTGACTACTTTCCAGGCCCTGCAGGGATGGTACCATTTACTTGGAGGAAGTGTTATGAGGCATTAGGATAGAGTTACCTGAGAAAGTGAGGCATTGACATTGGACACAGAGAGAATTATCTGGGCATGTCTAAAGACTGGAGTTAATGAAAGGAAGGGGAAAAAACAGCAGAGAGAACTAAAAGGTACTGAATAAATTGAATAAAGTTGGAGCATAGAAGAACACTGAGAACTTCATAGAAAATAGTAAGAGCTGAATCTTAGATGCATAAATATATTCATTACTTTTCTATTAGAGTAATAACACAATGACTAAAACAACCTATAAAAGAAAAAATTTAATTGGGCCTATGAGTCAAAAGGGTTAGAGTCTAAGATGGTAGAATTAAGGTATGTTTACAAAAACAGCCAAGGGCTCACATCTTGAACTGCAAACTAGAAACAGAGAGACCACTGGAAATGGTAGGAATCTTTTGAAACCCCTATGCCTGTCCCTAGTGACACACCTCCTCCAGTATAGCCACACATCCTAATCCTTTCCATACAGTTATAGGAACTGGGGACCAAGTATTCAAACATATAAGCTCATGATATTATTCTTATTCAGACTACCACAATAAATAAGCATGGTGGAATGAAAATATCCATTGTTATAAAAACAGAGAGTTTATGAGATATTGTAAGGAAATACCGTAATCAGTTTTTATATTCAGAATCACTTGGGCTATAGCCAGGGGAGACAGAGAAGGAACCTGCCACTCCTTTTCAGGTACCAAAGGGATGGTAACACAGCTACAATGCAGCTGTTTTTTCTTTGTTTTTGTTTTATTTGGGGGTAGATTGCAATGGTTTGAACTATATTATGAGCAGTCTTTCTTTCCTTCTTTTGTGTTTTTGTATCTTTCCCCCTAAATTCTTGTTTCTTGTACCTGCAAAAATGGTATATGTTAAAAATGTTCCAGTTGGTAATAAAGTAGGGTGAAATGGTGAGGTTATATATAATATTTTAAATTTTTATATATCTGTTCTCTACTGTTCTTTCCTTATTGTAAGATTTATAATATGAATATAGTGTGATTTTATTGCTTCTCAATAATAAAGACTTAAATACTGATTTGAAATGGAGATTACTTAATCTACTTTCCAAACTCATTTAATATGACATAGAAGATTTGAAACTATGCTTGTCCCATGACTCATATACCAAGGTTAAAATGGTTAATTTTTATTATAAACTTCCTAGAAACTAGAGATACCCAGGTTGAGGCAATTTCAATTGGGGAGTTGCCTCCACAATACTAACCAATGGGCATATCTACAGGAGTATTTTCTGATTTTTGACTAATGTCAAATGGGTCCATCCACTGTGTCCATTGCCATTACAAGATAAGTGAATCTAAGCTGAATGATGGAATAAGCCAGTAACAACATTCCTTTATGGTCATTGCTTCTAGTTTCTGTTTTGAGTTCTTGTCATGGCTTCCCTAGATGATGGACTACACCTGTAAGTCAAACAAACCCTTTCCTTTCCAAGTTGCTTTTGCTCAGTGTTTTTATCACAGAAACAGAGAAGCAAACTAACTAGAATATCACTCTTAGACTGTATCTTTAAAAATACATAGTTGTGTAAGAGATGTTTGTAGTACTAGGGAGTTCATGGCAATGCTATTTATCATAATCTATGAATGATGGATAGAAACATCCCAAGCTGTAATAAGGAAAGTGAAGAGTAAATGATGATTTATTCACACAATAAAATACTATGGAAACCTTGGAACATATGTGGTCTTTCTCCACCGCCCCCCTTTCTCTTTCATTTTCTCTCTCCCTGTTTCTCTTTCCCTGAAGAAAAGTTTTTAGAAAAACAACTTCAAAAAGGAAAGAAAAATCTCAAGAGAATATATTGTAAATTTCAAAATAATGCAAAAACCATACTCCACCATGTATGGCCTACATGAATTCTGGGGAGATATTTTACACTAATCATATTTAAAATATCCTAATGTCACTTTACTATATTAAATGACAATCTCAGTTAAACAATTTAACATAGGCTATCTAGAGCTGTAAGTAAGGTGTCTTTCAGGTAATAATAGTATTTGTGCTGTGGGATTGTCTCTGTGATTGCTACTGCTTTCCTATAATTTAGTGCTGACTATATAGTTTTCAGTTTATTTGCTGAATCACTCACGGGGGATTTGGCCAAGAAAACTTCGGGGTATATAAAAGCATTTTCTGTCATTGATGACAACATCTGTTTGGAATACCATATCTCATTTTCTTATTTTTTAGTATTGAGCTGCTTGAGAAATGTTCAACAGGAAGTTTAGAAGGTGGGTAGTGTAGTTTCAGAACAGAATGCATTGTTTCATTTGTGGTCGTGTTAAGTTAGGTCCAATTTTGTTGCAGGTGACAAATTAAAGTCCTATGGGTTTAAGACAAAATGAGGATGTATTGATTTGGGTAACTTGTGTGATGTCTTAGTCTTCATGGCAACCCCAGATGCTAATATTCTGTTAATGTCTATTTCTTAGCTGAGCATCATCTCCCAGGGCATTAGTAGTTCTTTTCTCAGGCTTCTGCATCAGTCACTCAAGAACTCAGAGGCTGTCATTTTTTTTTTTCTGTAAAGAAGCCCTGGAGAGGCCTCCATTGGATTGACATGTCTTGGTTGATAAGAAATTATTGAAATAATTATGCTGTTTTAGGAATCAGTTGGAACATTTACAATTGGTCAGGTAAAAGATATTTGAATTACCAATCAGAATATTTCATTAAAGAGAAAGTGGCATGATGTAATCAAGAGTGGAGCTAAGGGAAGATATCCCAAGCATATAAAATCCTATGGCATTCATGGACCTCATTGCTTTTCTTTCCATCATCCCTCCCATTCTTCACATACCTAAAGAGACAATATAGTAAGCAGACCAAGTATATTTGAAATACCCCCAAGTTTTATTAAAGCATGAGTTAAGGACCCTTCCTAGGTAAATTTGTTTAGTATTCATCATTTCTAGCATTTGACAGAAAGGGAATTAGAAAAGTTCTCATACAAAAAACATGTCTCAAAAAGTTTCTTTTTCACTGGTGAACAGATAAACCTATGTTTTCTTGATTTGTGAACAGTAGCTACCTAGGGATTTGATTAGTTGCCTTAGTTTATACAGATACTGATAGAGTACCAGAGGACCCATCTGCATGAGTTTATGTATGGGAGAGAGAGTTAGCTATGTGTTGGCTTGTGTAGATCTGTATTGCTATGTTACACTGTCTCTCACTTTGAGATGCCCATATCACTTCTAAACCAGGCACTAAGTGTAATTAAGTACTACTCTCAGCAATCTCTCCTGTAAGAACATTTTTATTCACTATGATTTAGAGCATGACAATTGGGGGAGATTAAAGCAGCAAATTGTGCCTATAAAATAACCCCTGAAAATAGCAGGGGCTATAACATTTTATAAAGGGAATGCTGCACATGCCTCCAATCCGATAAAACTTTTGTGAGCTGGGAGATTAACTGTGAAATAAAAATAAGCCAATACAGTAGGTGCCACAACCAGACGATAAACTGCATATTATTGTTTAGTGTAACTTTTATGTTCCCCTTCCAAATGACTCCTGAGTATCCTGAGACTACCCCATGCAGCACAGAATTAATTAGCCTGCAAGGAAATTGGCTCAGGAGACAGTGGGCTATTTTGTCAAGTAGAGGGAATTGGGTGGCAGTCTTAGAATATAAGAGTATTTGTGCTTTGGGGGAGATTCTGTGCTTCTTACTTTGCTAAACTGGCTTCTTTATTGGCTTGGTTTGTGTTTATGCCCTGTCTGTTGTAAAGGATGCAACAGATTTCCCAGGCTTTTGAAGGTTACTTGTTTCTCATTTAGAGTCACAGTGTTTTATAGCCACATGTCATTTTAACTCTCCATTCCAGCACCTCCTCTAAAAGAAAGAAAGAAAAAGAACAAAAATGGAAGTTAAAAGCATTAAGTGCCTTCCTTATTCATGTGGGAAGTTAAGGGCACCACTCAGCTCTCCTCAGAGATAATCACATAGGGTTATCCTTTTGCATCCTTATTACAATGGGAATATTTTAAAGGAATAAATTCCCTCTTTGAACATATGAAAATTCAAAAGGATATTTTGAAGTTAATCGCCTATTACCTCTTCCACAATGAGTAGCCACTTTAAATATTCTACCATATTTCTTTCCTGCCTTTTTGTCTGAATAGAGAAGGAAATATAAACCTAATCACGTACCCTAAAACAATAAAGAATATTTTATTTTACAAAATAAAATAAATAAATTCATTTATTCAGAAGTTTTCTTTGATTTATTTATAAAATAAAGTCTTTTTTATCCATGCTCCAGTTCCAGCCCTTGCTTCAGCTCCCTTCCCCCTCCTGACCCCTTCTGGTCAGCCTCCAGCCTCCCTCCTCTTCATCCCCCCATCCTCTCCCCAGATAGGGCAAGGAGTCTATTGGGAAGTTTTTATCAAGTGATGAAACACTATTAAAAGCATGATTTTAAAACCTTTATTTTAGTTTAAAATATTACCACTCTTTAAAAATGCATTTCATTATTCTACTGTTGTTTGTTTCTGGCCAAGAGACTAAGGTTGTTTAAAATGAAAAGATATATGACTTGGAGAGACATGAAAAATGGCATAAAATTAATGGAATGTAAATCTTTTTAATGCTTTATGTCCATGGGTAGTTTTATGTGAGCAGTTGAATCAAATTGTCTGTGACATTATGCATTGTTATACCAAATAGGGTTAGATGATATTATTTCAATAATAAAATAAACTTATGTTAGACTTCTTATACCTTGAGTTTGCTGACTTTATAAAGCATTCCAGCGTAGAACAATTTGTATCTTTAAGATATTGGGGACCTCTAGATTGCCTAAAGTAGTTTCACTCACCTATTTTATTCACATGTGTAATTCAGTTCTTTTCATCTCTAATAATATGACAATTCTTAGGATATGCAAGTAGTGAAATGATAAAAATGGTATTGTATTTGCCTCCAAGGGACTGATTGAAGGTGAAATGGTTGAACAACCCCACCCATAATGGAGCAGAATCACAGGAAGGCATAGCTATCCAACTCCAAGGTCAAAGAGAAGAGAATTGGGGCAAAGCAACTGCAGTGTCACAAAATAGTTCAAGTATCTGCCATGTTCTGAGAATGCCAATCTGGTTGAGATGAGAGTGAGGAATGAGAAAAAGAAATAAAATGTAAAACAACAAAACTTGGAGCTATTTTATCTGCTTTCCTTAAATATAAGGAGACAGATGTTGTTATGATGTTTAACTTCCTACTGTTTCACCCCATTGCTAACAAAGTTAGCAGTTTGGGATTATCAAGGCATAAAGTGAGCCTGAATTGAGGAGGGAGTTCTGGTCTCTGTGGCTTAGTTAATGCTGAGTACTCATGCTGCTGTGTATCATTTTGCATTGAACACAGGCTGTGTTTCTCTAATGTTAAATGGCAATTACAGAATAAAATATCAGGCATGTCCATAACACATAGATTTCATCATTGAAGAGTATTATTAAATGTTTATTAGAGTTTGTTTGAACTATTTTACAACATCAGCCTTTACTTTTTCATAGTCACATAGCAGAATACAATTTAGATAAATACTTGGACTAATAGAGACACTTTGAAGTTATTATTGAAAGAGAAATGCAGTTTTATTACTTTCATATACATAATTTGAATTATGCTAATAAGGAATTGTCTAATAGACACCATGATGAACCTTCTTTAATGAATACATGAAATTAATTTTGTAATTAGTGTAATAATTTTGTGCAAATAAAAGCTGATGAAGTTTTTAAGTGTATGAATACAGTTTATTTTCTACAATGGGGCAAAAGTACTCCTTATAGTTAAAAGGCTATCAACTTTTGCATTTGCATGGTGGTTTCTCCGTTTTCAATGAATGTGCATATATATATACATATATATACATATATTAGATTTTAACAACTTTTGCGTGTATATGCTTATCCTTACATATGTATAGGTGCCCACAGTGGCTGGAAGAGGGCATCATATCCTCTGGGTCTGGGGTTACAGGTGGTTGTGAGTCACTCAACATGAGTACTGAGCACTGAGCTCATTTCCTCTGGCAGAGCAGTAAGTGTTATTAACCACTAGCCACTCCATCTCTTCCAAATTCATAGTTTAAAAGATTACATTATTTGGGTCTCACAATGAGCCCATTAAGCTTGTTAAGAATTTTGAATTCCCATTGTATAAATAAGAAGTCAAAAATACTACAGAAGTTAAAAGAATTGACAGTGTTCCATAATTAGTAATGAATGAAGCTATACCTAATACCTAGGTTTCTTAATTATTGATGTTATTGTTTCACATCCTATTTTATATGATTGTTTTATTTTATAAAATATTTGATTTTCCTATTAGAAGAGGGTAGAAACCCTTTGAAGACTTGCCTTTTGTAATCTAAATAAGTTAAAGAATAAATAGGGTCAAAGGACCTTGAATATAGTCTCTGAAAATGTACACATTATTATACTTACCTTGATACTTCCTCAAAAATTGAAAAAATGATCAATGTAGCAAATTGTTTTGCTTTTGTGTTCTGCAGATTAAATTAGAAATTTATAGCACTCAAAGATACTATCATAGATTCTCAGTTATTAGCAAGCTGGGAATACTTAATTACATAAAGGAAGCCATATTTTTGGAGAAATTGGAACATCACCCAAGACACCATATGTTTCTAAGGAATATACCCCAGGAAGAAAGCAATAATTATTTTCTTATTCTTCCTTGTCTGCTTTTGGGGATGATTATAGAAAAGTTTCTAGAAGGTTCCAATAGTTTATGAATCTTTGCTTAGCTGCAAATCATAGTCATAAGAACATGGGAATACATGCTAAGACTTTGTGAAAATGACAAATTTGAAATGAAGTAATATGATAGGTTTTCACAGCAAAACAAATAAATTCTCATGACCATCTCTCTTGGAAACACATAGGTTAAATAAAACAACTTCCCCAAACGAGCAACTCAGAACCTCACTGCATCCGCTACTGTAATATCACAATTCCCCCTTCATATCTAGGCATAAGATAAAGAACAAAAAGTAACAGGCACATCTCCTGTTCGTCTGTGTCTTTTATATGAAAACTGTGACATGGATACTGACTGCAGCATTATACAGCAGTCCCCATGCTTTGATTTTGCTATATTCCTAGCAGCATTGTAAATTCCTTCACACAGAACAAACCTTTTCTCAGGTACATAATATGAGACTTTCTCATCTGTCTTATATGTCAAATTTGAACAAGTTGATGGAATTCATTACTTTTACCCTGAGCAAAATATAACAAGGGTCTGAATAGGAGAGAGTGATTTGTGGTAGAATAATACCCTTGGTGAAAACATCTGGAAATTTTTGATGAGGACTTTAAAAATATGCTTCAATGTATCATAGTACTTTTTTTAAGTCAGAGAGATAGGAAGAGCTGAAATTTCAGAGTTGGAAAAACCAAAAAAAGTTGAGCTAATGAGTTCTCCCTCACCACCCCGGAGGGCTTCTCTTGCTTAAGCTGAGAGTGCAGCTCTGCCAACTCAGACAGCATCTGTAGAGGAAAGAAAAACCAAGAAACCTTTTGTGGCCTCATGATGTAGAGTAAGTAAAGAAGTGAAAACACAGAGATCGAGATCCTGTCCCTACTGCTTATTTGCTGACATATGAAGCTAAATAACAGATATAGGTACACAAAACAATAACACAGCAATAGATAAGCTAGAAACTTCTGGAATGAGAAGTTGAAAAAAGAAGGCTTAATGTCTAATATTATCAGGGAAAATGAACACACTAGAGGTTTGTTTGGAAACCAGGTACAGCAATGTTGTAGAAAGAGCCTTCTAGACAAGGGCTTAAGAGATCAACTCAGAAAAACAGAAATGTTCTCTGTGAGAATGAAATAACCAGGAATTGTAATGGATTTTTAAAGTATCTGATATTTAAGGAAATAGCAACAGTTATCAAGAGGAGGAGCTCACTGATGGCTTATGATAGATAATCTAAACATTTATATTATGTGGTTTATGTTATGACTTTAAAATGGCTATGACTGGTTTGTTCTAGAAGCTAGGCATGGTGGTACATGCTTGTAATTGAGAGTCTGAAAAAGAAGCAACATTGCAAGCTTGGGGCCAGTCTTGGCTACATTGTGAGTTACAGTCCAGCCTGGTCTCCAGGGTGACTGAGACCTTGCTTCAAATATGAAAAGAAGACATGAAAACGGGATTGTGTAGTGATCCTAACTTGGGAAGAAAATATGTTTAAAGAATCAAATAGAAATTGAAGAATCAAATAATACAGAATGCTAAATCTATCAGCAAGTGTATTTCACAGATTAGACACAGTGAAAGAGAGAAGCAATCAAAAACTGGAAGATGACTGAAGAGAATCTAAGCAACTGAGCACAGAAGATGAAGACAAAGGCAAAACTGGAAAGAAAGATAAATTAAAAACAAGGACTGCAGTGTAAATGTCAAGCATTGGTGTTTTCTGAGCATTAGAAAAAAGTGGAGATACAGTGAGAGATTCAATAGTCAAAGAAAAATGGTTCTGTATGAGTTACATGAAGAACACACACACACACACAGGACATCATGTCAAGACTATTAACAACCAATGAAAAAATATAGAAGTTGTGGGATGGAAACAAAGCCAGAGATAAAGATGATTTATTATTTTTACTATAGCAACAATAGCACCAACACTTGGCATTCTAATAGAAATGATGAAGGCTAGAAAATGGTGGAATTATGCCTTAGTGCAGTTCTTTAACATGAGAAAACAAAGAGTATCAACTCAGCTCAGAAACTGAAGACGTGCATCCCTGGAACATGTGTGCTAAAATGCAGAGTGAAAGAAATGTACAGGAAGATGCAAAAGAAAATACAAAAATGTGAAATGGAAAATCCGTTGCAAAATATAAAATGTTAACTTACAAAGCAATGAGAACCAAGTTTTGTGAGATTAAAATTTGTATAAATTTAGTATAAAAATAGAGTAGCCACAGTAACACATCTGTTCATCATAGAGTATTATTCAAATTAAATGTTACATGCTTTACTGTACTCAGAAACCTGGAAAAGTAATGAGTGGAGAATATGCACATTTTTGGCTAGCCAATAAAACACTGGTAAATAATTTACTACTAAGAACTTAATGAAAGAAGGAATAATAAGTCATACCTCATTAATCTAAAAGGAAGAGGAAATATGAAAAACTAAGTCCAGTAAGGCATAAATGATACTATTTTATTTTAGGCACAAGTAAGTCATTGATCATGGATTAACAAGCATCATTTTATCCAAAGACTAATTAAATGATTAAAACTGTGAGAGTATATTAAAAATTAGAAATAGTTCTATGTAAACGCAGTACAGACTCACTATGAATATACAAACATGAAAATATTAAAAGAATGAAAAGGTGCCATCAAAATAGTCAACAAAATACAATTTTTTGGACTTTATTAATATCAGAAAAATGGGTTCTAAACTAAGAAACTCATTCACAGAGAGTTTTGTAACTTTTCCCAAGAAGCTATGAACTACCATCTATTTGTTGAAGATAAAATATCAGCAGACCAAAACTGCAATCCTAACAAATCTATTTTAGTGAGCCTGTAGTTTATTTGGATTATGTATACGAGTATAGGATCATGGGTGCCTGAAAAGCAGCTGCATAGTGACAGTCATGAAAACTCCCTCCTGAAGTTCCTTGTATGACATCCTGGGAGTCTCTTCCCTCTCCAGCAACTATTACTACTTATATAATGCTGTGGAGGGATCTGTGAATATTATAAGTTTCAAGAACTTTCTGACTCTGTTGATCTTCATTTACTTCTTGAGGCTTGTAAGTTTCGTGTATTTGCTGATTCTCCAGGATCCTCTCTCCTCCTTACAGGAGAAAATGTTTCTATTGGAAGATATCACTACACAAAAGACATGGAGCACCAAGCTGCTGGATAGCACTAGGACCATTATTTTAAAACATGTAAAGTATTAAATGATGAAACAAAAGACAGACAAATATATGATAATAGTAAGTGGCTTATGCATAGCTCCTCTATAATTAAACATGAGTCAGAAATTATGCTGAAGATTCAGAAAGAATATTTAACAGACTGACCTAGAAACTTTTACAGGATACTATTTTCAACCATGGGAGAACCAGCACTTTCATTGAGAACATTAGCAAAGATGACCATATTGGTTTAAAAGGCAAACCTCTGCAAATGTCAAATGCTTAAAATTATGCATTATTATACTATCTGATTACAAAGATGTAGAAGTATAACCCAAAGTTAGCTAGAAAAAGTCATTTGTTGCTTAGAAATTGATTATTATTTTCTATATAATCTGTCTCAAAATGATGTCATAATGCTAATTAAAATTCTTTGACCTAGATTTTAATGAAGGTATGGCACTGGGACTTGTAGAATGCAGCTAACACAATGGATTATGGGAGATCTAGGTCTGTTAAAATTTATATTCACAAAGGAATAACCAATTAAGAGTCATTTATATAAGCTTCCACTGTAAGTAACTGTAAAAATACAAAATATTAGGAAAGAATGGTGGTAAAGTCAAGCATTACTCAAAGGGAAAAGAAATATTTGATTAAAAAAAAACACCAAAGTTGGTTCTTTACCACTACTCATCAGTTTAAATATAACAAAACTAATTAAGAAAAAAATAATTACCAATATCAGAATTTTAGAAATAGGACATTATATATTCTAAAGTCATAAAATATAATATATACATGAATTAAAAATCAAAATGAGAATATTAGTAGCTAAATAAACAAAGTTTATGAAAAGAAACAGAGGAGAAAGAAAATCATGATTTACTGTTTAAAATCTTTTCATGAAGGCAATTACAAATTAAAGAAATTTTCAAAATCCTTTCTATAGAAAAAATAGACATTATTCTTCACTTAAAAAATGTTTAATCAAAAAGAAAGAACATCAGAATGTCAACAGAATTAGTAACCTAAGTATTATTATGTGTCATAAATTACGAAATTTAAAACAGTATTTATTAAGAAGAAATTTAATTGAATTAATTTTAAATATATACCAGGCTATTCACCAGTAATTTGTAGGGGAAAATTTTCTTATGATTCTTATTAAATATTTGTAAATTTTTACACTAGTGAGCAAAAGTATAAATATATATTTCAATTTTATTCCATTACTAAAAATTTTTTTGATAAATGTATAAGAAAGGATTGTGTATTATTTTTTAATTCAAAAGCTGAGATTCTAACTTAGGCTTCAATTTTCTATGGTCTTAAATAGGTAGCCAAACATTACTGGGCTTTTAACTTTTCATCTAAGCAAGGAACAATTTGAGAAAAAAAGAAATAAAATCAAGAAAGAAAGCAGAAAAGAAAGGAAGAAGAAGAAAGGGTAAGTCTAATGCGTGTGATTTCTATTCTGTCTTTGAGATATGAGTATTCTTCTGTGGAATTATTGATTGTTTATGGTTTCATGGGTGCATCTGGGTTCCTTAGGTTGGAGTTTTCCCTCTAATACTCTCTGTAGCCCTGGATTGGTAGATAGATATTGTTTCAGTCTGAATTTGTCATGAAATATCTTGTTTACTCCATCTATGGTGATTGATAATTTTGCAGGGTATCGTATTCTAGTTTGGCAGCCATGCTCTTTTAGCATCTGTATAACTTCTGACCAAGCCCTTCTAGCTTTCATCATTTTCATTGAATAGTCAGGCATTATTCTGATGGGTCTGCCTTTATATGTAAGTTGGCCCTTTTCTTTAGCAGCTCTTAAAATTTTTTCTTTGTTCTGTATGTTTTGTGTCTTGATTATAATGTGGCGCGCTGACTTTTTTGGGGGGTCATATCTATTTGGTGTTCTGTAAGCTTCTTGTATCTTTATAGGCATTTCCTTCTTCAGGTTAGGGAAGTTTTCTTCTATGATTTTATTGAAAACATTATCTGTGCCTTTAAGCTGGTGTTCTTCTCCTTCTTCTATTCCTATTATTCTCAAGTTAGGTCTTTTCATGGTGTCCCAGATTTCCTGAACATTTTGAGTTACGGCTTTTTTGGTTTTAGTATTTTCTTTGACTGATATATCTATTTGAGCTACTGAGTCTTCCACTTCAGAGAGATATGATAAGCCAGGTTTGAAAGTGGGGAAGCAGGGAAGTTATAACAGGCAATGAGTTGTCATAATTGTCATCAACCAGAAGGAGCTCAAGAAGTCATCAATGGAGTGAGATAGTTAGCCACTTCCTCTGTGGCCAGACTCGTGGGTGCCTTCAAGAAGTAGAAGAAATTCATACTCAGCCAGTGGGAAAGACAGCAGACACCAGAAACATCAGTACATTAAAAACTTACAGATGCTCCTTTACACAAACCCTCCTCCATATGTTTTAAGACACTTCCCATACTTCACAGAATTCTTTCTTTTCTCTTTAAGAATGTATGATGAGGCTGCAGAGATGACCTTGATGCTCTTGCAGAGGGCTAGGGTTTGATTATCAGCATTTATGCCCCACACCTCATGAGTGTCTGTAGCTCTCCTTCCAGTGGGTTCAGAATCCTCTGGCCCATGCTGGGATTATGTGCATATATCTCACTCACTTAAACATAAAACAAAAAACTCTTTAAAATGTATCAAATATCAAAAATCTTTTTTTTGGCCTCAAGAATGTTAGAAGTGGAAAGTCTCTTCTATTTTAGTATTTACAGTGCCTCCCACTAACTTGGTGACAAACACATATTCTAACCCATATCGCTCTACTTAGGGATTTTGTTTCAAATATAGTAACATAAAGTTATTTCTATACATTTTAAAAACTTGGCAGCTATCCATTTTGCTTTTTGAATCTTTTACCTAAAAACATTCGATAGGGCCTTTAACTTGATGATTTTTTTTCAACTTAAGAAAAATACATTTACTTTGTGGTCTACTTCATCCATACTGCATGGTTTCTATGACAGTTTCTGTACACTTTATTCTCAGCTATTTGAGACCACTGTGGCTAGAAGACATATATTGTAGCTACATTTTACCAGGTTCAATGGGATCTCACACATAATCAAAACACATTGCAAAGCTGCCATCTTTAGGCACACTTCCTTTTCTTGTTTCAGAATTAGTTTGATCAGTGCTTTCTGTCTCTGTGGGAGGTGATAGACTTGGGAATGTCAGAAATAACCGTGTTAGGAGATGACTTTTAAGGAGTGAAGGAATTGGTGTGATTGTGGTATAATGTTCTGAGTGTGTTCCTTGTCTGCCTCTTGCAATCAATCCTTGCCTGATGGTTCCAAGAGAAAAGAAGACTACTTTACCAGGCTTTACCAACTATGTTGCCAAGGTTCAGGTAGGGAGATCATATCCAGACTTAGGCATTAGTTTATCTTTCTTTTATTTTCTAGGTTATCTCTTCAGTGATATTTATATCTTATTGTTTATTTGCTATAATTAAGGTAGTTATTCAATAGAAGACAACTCATCAATGCAGTTTGTGCGATGCAATTGCCCCAGGGTCAGCATCATCTTTCATTGTCTCCACAGTCACTGATGTGCTTTTTTCCATAAATGTTAAATAAATGAGAATCCAGATGTTTGTTGGATATAGATATCTTTATACTAAATTGATTCCGATTGATATATGAACAGTTGTCTTCTTTGCATAAAGTTTCTATTGATTTGTTTCATTTCAAGAGTATTTATTACCAGAGTATGGGGACAAACACCTTGTTTTTCAGAGTCCCCCCAAAATAAATGTGACCTTGGTATCAAATGCAAACTGAGGATATGAGCTGTGAAGAAAATTAAATAAACACTGTCTTGTTGGATAGGACAGATGAAGGGGTTCAGTGACCCTAAATAAAAGGAGACTAATAAGGCCTTTGAGATTTTATAGAAAAGGGAAAGAAAGGAGAAATTGAGATGTGGCTGGTTTGATGACATCTTGGTAGGTCAGGAGATTCATTATTCAGTTTTGGTCTTGCAAATGGTTCTGGAGAACATTTGAGAGGAAGAGGATGGCATCCTCAAGGGATTGCTTCCATCCTAGGAGGCAGCTTCAGCATCCCGGTGATTGAATTTATTAGGAGTGGCACTCAGCTCTGTGAGATTCCTTTTGTGTGTGGGGAGTTACCATCTGTGGTTGTAAAGATGTTGATTGATCAGTCTCCATATCCCTAGAATCCAAGTTTCTGCAGTAGAGAGGGGCTCAGTGTTATGGGTGGACAAGAGATTATGGAGCTGAAGTAGAGCCAGTGAGGGAAAAATAAAAGAAGTTAGGACAGCAATGGGTCCCTTCTTCATACTCCCCATTTTTTCTTGATATTTTAACATAGTGTTCATTACTATTGTTTTACATTAAGAAAATGTTGCAACAGAAATGTTATTTTTCCTTGTTCCTTTCCACAAAGAACAATGGTCTGAGGCTTTATTTTATTTTATTTTTGAATAAAATCTTATTTTTTATCCATGTATCCCCTTGTTCAAACTCCATTCCCACTACAGACCCCTAGTGGTCACTCTCTCTTCTCCCCATCTTCTCATTTCCCCAGAAAGGGCAGGAGGTCCCAAGGTGGCTTAGTTCAGCATCCGCTCCAGGTAGATCCAGTTTTCTCATTTCAACATCAGGACTAGGTCAGGTGTTCCTCTGGAGGGAATGGGCTCCAAGGTGCCAGTCCAAGGTGCTTCAGATCCCAAGCTGTGCAGTGGTTGTAGTTTGCAGCTTGGGTGTGCTTTGCTTTCTCTTTAGAGTACACTAATGAGCAAGTGCATCCCCTGCTTATCTTTCCCTCAAGAGTATATTCTCCAAATCCATCCATTTGTCTGCGAATTTTAGGATATCATGGTTTTTTTTTTTTTGTTTTTTGTTTTTTGTTTTACAGCTGAATAGTACTACATTGTGTAGATGTACCACAATTTGTTAATCCATTCTTCAGTTGAGAGGCATCTAGGTTGTTCCCATGTTCTTGCTATTATGAATAATGGTGCTATGAACATAGCTGAGCTAATGCTTTTGGGGTATGAGTGTACATCTTTAGGGTATATACCCAGTAGTGGTATTGCTGGATCCTTGGGGCGATTGATTCCCAGTTTTCTTAGAAACCACTATATTGCATTCCAGAGTGACTGAACAAGCTTACACTCCCACCAATAATGGAGGAGTGTTTCCCTTGCTCTGCATTCTCTCAAGCACAGGCTGTCATCTGTGTTTTTAATCTTAGCTATTCTGACAGGTGTAAGGTGGTATCTCAAAGTTGTTTTGACTTGCATCTCTGATGGTTAAAGATGTTCAACACTTTTTCAAGTGCCTTTCAGCCTTTTGTAATTCTTCTGCTGAGAATTCCCTTTTTAGTACTGAACCCAATTTTTTAATTGGGTTATTTAGAGCTTTGGACGCTAGTTTCTTGAGTTCTCTGCATATTTTAGAGATCAGTCCTCTGTCACTTGTAGGGTTGGTGAAAATCTTTTCCCATTCTGTAGGCTGTCATTTTGTCTTATTTACAATGTCCTTAGCTTTACAGAAGCTTCTCAGTTTCAGGCGGTCCCACTTATTGATTGTTGTTCTTAGTGTCTGTGCTACTGGTGTTATATTTAGGAAGTGGTCACCTGTGCCAATGCATTGGAGGTTATTTCCCACTTTCTTTTCTATCAAGTTCAGTGTGGCTGGGTTTATGTTAAGGTCTTTGATCCACTTGGATTTGAGTTTTGTGCAGGGTGATAGGCTTGGATCTATTTGCAGTTTTCTACACTCTACTATCCAGTTATGCCAACACCATTTATTGAAGGTACTATCTTTTTTTCATTGAATATTTTGGCCTGAGACTTTTTATTTCCCCATTTTCTTCTGCTTTCCATACCACTTCACAATTCTTTCCAAATGTTATTTTTATTGTCTCCTTGTTTCTACTTCTTATTAGTACATTTTCTGAAATAGTTCAATAAAATTAATCTTCTTTAAAGGTGTCTGATGTACTTCCTGAATCCTTTCTTAGCTTAGAGCTTATGAGCTCCCTGAGAGTCTATACTGATTTCATGATCAATGCTGTATCTTTCTTCCATCTTTTATTATATCATCTTTCTTACACACAAAAAAAAAATGAGTTTAGGCATAGCTGCTCTTGATTCAGAAAAAAATTTAAAACTCATTTGTTACTTCTGGCATTCAGAGGGTACATCCTCCTGTTCACTACAAGTGTGAGGCTGTGTCTTTTCTTGTCCTCAGTGGGGAGGTGTGTTGTGGGTGGTGGGAGGTCCCTGAGCTACAGCCACTCTCTGTGTTTTCCTGGAGGTCTCCTCTCTTCAGTGTTGGGACTGACTAGCTGATCCTAACTATCTTTAAGGTAAACTTTCTCTTTTTTTCTGAATTTTGTAAGATGTATCTATTTTTATGAATAAAGATCTCAGATTTTATTGGAACATATCTAGAATTGTATCTGCCTCCATCAATCCTGCTAGAACTCACTACCCTGCCATTTCTCAGGTTCAGACCTTTAATTCAGATCAACAAACATTTTTATTTCTCTGACATGTAGACTATGTCTATTATTGCCCTTCTCCAGCTGTTCTGTGTTCTCCCTTAAATCATCCCCAGTCTGACTCCTCAGTTCTCTGTTTTCCTTGGCAATGTCCACCATGATTTTGTGCTTTGAAATATTCCCTGAAATGAGTGGATTGTCTAGATCATATTTTGTGGTCTAAATAGTTAACAATGTTTTGAACTATATTTGCCTCATTAAATTTTCAGCTCCAAGAAATGAGTGTTTAAGAGTCAAGGTCAACCCTAACCCTAACCCTAACCCTAGAATCTCTGGAAATCCTGTCATTATTGTTGTTCCTGATGATATTCTTTGTTCTCCCAGGACTCAGGGTGTGTCACACCCACCTTTGCAGGTATTGGTTTCTTAGTGCTCACCAGGATTCAAGTTGGTTGTTGAAATACTTCATAGTAGACATCTTATGTGTGTGTTTGAAATAAGAGATCTCTTACCCTGTGGATAGCAGGTATAGGAGCAGCGGTTTAGGCCCTCCTCCTCCAACAGTAGGAAGACAGTTCACAGTCTCATCTTCTTTTCTCTAGTCATGAGAGATGATAGACAAGAGATAAATCTTTGATTAGTTCCTTCCTGACTCTGTAGCTCTCAAAATGATTCAAAAGTCAAATTTCTTTGCTGGGCTTTATACTATTTATTTAGTATGTTTCACACATGGCTCTGGAGCTCTCTGGTTCTTGAAGAAAATTGATTTCAAGTTCTGTCCTTATGAACTTTACTAGATGCTACATTCTGCTGGACTCATGACAGCAGCCACAGTATTTAGAGACACAGATACTTGAGCTGGGGTGTTGTAATAAGTTTTTCCCGGCACCTGTTTTGAGTCCAGGGGTTTGTACCTGGTGGGTGGCGACCGTTGGAACCTAGTCTGTGCACCGTGGCTTTTGTCCCCCAAAGAAATGAATCACACGCTTATATCCTTTACACTGTTTGGCCCATGTCTCATGTCCATTACTAGCTAGCTCTTTCATCTTAATTCAACCCATTTTTCTTTCCACCACGTGGCCCACAGCCCGTGGCTCACCTGGATTCCCACATGCTGCTTCTTTGGGGGCGGCTGGAGGGAGACTGGCTTAACTCCACCCTCCTTCTCCTACCTGGCTGGCTCTGATTCTACACCCACTTCTACAGTGCTGTGCATGAACCAAGCAGCTCTTTATTTATATCATACAGAAAACATTCTACCACACTGGTGGAAGAGGACAAATAGTGGAGGTGGCCACTTGGTGCTAATACTTTTTCAGTTCTTTAGTAAAAAATAATTAATAGGGTATAATTTAACACGTCCACTTATTAAGATTCCATTACACATTTTTTGTATATATATGTGTGTGTGTGTGTGTGTGTATGAATGTGTGAACATTTATGTATGTGTGTGACACGTTGGTAAACTTATCACTGTGTATGCATGTGGAGGCCAGAGGTTGATTTTGGCTGTCTTTCTTAATAGGTCTCCAGCTTCTTCAGCTTATATTTTAGGCCAGGCTTCCATAGGATCAATAGAGACCATCAATGGCTAGACTATCTGCCAATTCACTCTAAAGACTTGTCTTTCTTTTCCCTCCTCCCCTGCTAGGGTTACAGATATGTGTCTCCTGCCCAGCTTTTATGTGGCAGTAGAGAATCTAAATTCAGATCAACATGATTCTGCAGCAGCCACTTTACTGAGATGAGATGCTTCAGAGGTGTTCTTCACAATACTGCAACCATATGGTCCTTTATGATTATTTTGGAGATAGGAGCAATCAGTGCAGTACTGCTTGTGGTATATGATCTTTTTTTGCCTACATAAAACCTACATGATTAGAAAGAGATACCTGACTCGTGTTGGATCATATAGACTTATAGACTTTTTGTGATTAGACTGAGAATTTAAATACTATTGGCAGCCCCCAGGATAGTGGGAACTGAGTGCTGGCTAAGTTAGATGTCGAGGATATGAGGTAAGCATCTCTACCATCCTCACAGAGAAGCCAGGACCCATTTGCACAACGGCAACTAAAACTGATGTTAGTGAAGAGTGATATAGGCAGAGAATTCTGCTGCTGCCTGATGGTCTTCTGGTCTTGGTTCCAATCTTTCCTTTTTGACTGCATTTTCTTTTCCTGAGATTCATGTGATGGATGGCTTCTACTAGGTAGCATACTTGCCTATATTTTCTATAATTGCAATAGTTTGTGTGAGTTCCTATGACATGAATTTGAAGGATCCCTAGGATACTTGTTTGTCTAATTAACATTATGAGGATGATAGCAAACAAGGAGAAAACTGTCCAACAAAACAGAGTCAAGCAGACATGGGTCCGGGAGAACAAGCTGGCTCTTACGTCTCTCCTCTTCATGTATTCTTTCTATGTGCTTTAATGGCTTAATAATACATTAAGTCAGAGCTATTAGTATTGTGAATAATTCATTCCATTCAGAAATTGGAGAATTTACTTGAGTTAAATATCTATCTTGAGTTAGATAGTCACATTTGGAGATCAAAGTACTTTTTATTTTCCCCCTATTTTTAGAGTTAGATGAGAGATGGTAAAAAGACATCAGCTACCATGCTGATCATTTGATGCTCAGCCTTCATGTCTTTCTCCTCATTGGTGTCCTCCAATCTAATGCTCAGCCTCTTTTATGACAAAAAAAATCCATCTTTTTCCATAAAGAAAAAAGTGTTTCTCTGGAAAAGAACATGACTGCTACTTGAACAGTTTCTTTCAAACTTCTATCTGAGTAGATAGATGGTGTCACAAAATCATGCTTCCTTAAAGCTCCTACTTTATAGCCTCAAAAGCAATAGGAAAAGGCAGATGTTCTTGCTTCAAATTATCCTTTCTGTCATTTGTTGGAAATAAAGTTAGGGAAGACAAACAAAACCATTTCTTTTTGTGTTACTAAAGCTTTCAGTGGAGGGATTGAATGCTGTCCATATAGTTCAAAAGAAGAAATTAAGCTAGAGGATTTAAATCATTAGAAAAGCTACAAGAACAACCATGAGCATAATGTACAAGGGAATACATGGGAAGCTTCAAGAAATGGCAGAAAGAGATGGGGTAGGTATCCAAGTAAACGTGGCACTCACTAGAACAGGTATAAATATGGCCTGGGATGCTCTGCCCAGAGATAGGTTTTAAAGAAAGCATTTGTGAGATGCCCCTTCTGCCAAAAAGAAAAACTACATGAGATAGTAAGAAGGGTGAACACCTGGATTTCTCCTTCTCTGCCATATTCCAGTATCCTTCACAGAATGGGTCTACCTAGAATCAATGAGCAAGGCTTCTGGTTTCTCATGATGCAGAGCAGAGTAGGAGAGTAGGAGGGCAGGAAGGGGTTTTGAGAACAAGCAAAGAAACTCCATGGTAGTAGAAGACACAGTGTGATGCAGAAGAGTGAATCATTTGAGGATAGGGATCTGTGTAGAGAAGGTCCTTTGCAGAGTGTACATATTAATGTGGCCTGATAATCAAGGAATTTCTAGCACCTATGATGCACAGAGGATCCTGTAGGCAAGGGAGAGCTGGTAGGGATCTTTCCAGCAGGATTCTGAAATTGGTTGTTTCCAAGGACAAGCTAGAAGTGGGATGTTCTCTCACAGGGTTCATGAAGTAAGAAACCAGACAGGGTTTAATTATTAACATCATTGAGATGCACACTACTTAGCAGGGGAAATACCACTGTGGTGATGGCTGTTTCCTTAAGGCTAAGCTTGTCTGCTGCACTCCAGATGTGCTAATTCCTATGATTTTTCTCAAATATGGGAAACCCCACCACACAATTTGTGAAAGTGGGGGACTCTTATCTGCCCTCTCCCATATTGAAAAACGACAACAACCAAAATCCCCAAACTATATTGCAATGCAGACACGATGCTTAGCAGGTAAAAGGTGCTTGCTGTCTGAGTGTCAAAAGCTGATTTTGACCCCTGAAACTCACATAAAGGTGGGAGAAGAGAATCAGCTCTGGGACTTGTCCTCTGACCTCCACACACATGTGATGGCATGCTTGTGTCTGCATTCACAT
Source organism: Sigmodon hispidus (assembly GCA_004025045.1). Classification (NCBI taxonomy): domain Eukaryota; kingdom Metazoa; phylum Chordata; class Mammalia; order Rodentia; family Cricetidae; genus Sigmodon; species Sigmodon hispidus. The sequence goes on from PVIH01002285.1 coordinate 130,045, forward strand.
GGCATGCACACACCAAATAATAATAGATACTAAGAAAATACTTAGAGACACACAAGAGGAAGGCAAGCTATTGCAGTGGGATTATATGGAGACTGGTCTAGTGGGAGCACCATCTTCTTGCTGAATTTCTAGATTAAAGTTAGTAACTTATAACCATCACAACTCAGCTTAATTTCTCCTCTTCTTAATGGTCATATGGTCAGGAGCTAAGATGAACAAGTAAGGAGAAAGAAACAAAGGAAATGAATTTATGGTCACAGAGGAATGTAAACTGGTGGAGGAAAGAGATGTCAGGGAAGAGGAAGAGAGGAACAGAAAGTGACTGGACTCATCTCTAGAGCCCTTTTTGATGGAAACAGTAGCAACAAATAAACCTGTCAGGACTTGAAAAAGTGAAAGGAGAACTGGAACCTTAAATGAGCATCAGCAATGTGTAAACATGGGGAATGCTGCCAAGCATGATGGGATAGCCTTATAGTCACAGCAGCTTAGGAGGCCAAGGCAGAAGTGAGCCACAGACTCCTTTAAGACTTTGAAACCTGGTGTTGTAGCAAGACCCCACCTCAAAGCTAATATAACAAAACTGGGCATACAACTGAGTAGACATTTTATGGTTGTATCAAAAACCATATTGTTTTAGATTAAGGATAACACTATAAAAATTTCCTCATAGACAACTTTCTTCAATGGGTGGTCCTGTGTGGCCAATGGTAGTCTTTGGCCTCTCTGTTTCTTCCATAAAATGTACGCTTGGTTAAAAAAAAAATAAAGCCACTTTGTTACTGTTAAAATCTTCTGCTTACATCTCTCCTGCCTTTTGACTTAAATGTTGGCCATTTATTGCTTCTATAATAATTAATCCATGGTTATTACTTTAATTGTATATAAATAACAAGGAACACATATGCTTTGATATTTTAATTTTCACTGAAGAGAATGGAGATGCTAATTTAAAGTTGCTAAATAGCCAATAAAATTAGCCATCATAAAGTTTAATATTGTTGCCTTAAACTAATTAAGCCATGTGTTTCTGAACTTTATTCATTTTTTCTTTCTGGCAGATGGTCTTTCCTCCTGTCTAGTTCAAGGCAGCAGCCAGTACACTTTTTAGCAATGTTTGTTGCTCATTTGAAGCAAAGCAGAACACTGTGTTACTAGTAGATTGCATGAGATAAGACATTGTGTAGTAGATTGCATGAGAATGGGTCATGGTGTCTCACAGCAATGTAACTTAGTCATTTTGTTTCTACAAAATTGCATGTGTTGTTTTAAGGTAGTTTATTTTATTTTGTATTTTTTACTTTTTTTTCCTTCTTTATTTATTTTGTATTTATCAAGAAAAACAGTAAAATGATTTTAAAATGCTGATAAGTTAACAATAGTATTTTTACTTTTTTGAAAATGCCAAATCCATTTTAAATAGATCTTGAAGGGAGTGTGGTTTCTCCCTCCCTTTGTCCCTTTGTCCCTCTCTTTTGCCATCCTCATGCTTCTTTCTTTTAATCACATTATGATATTTATTTTCCTCTGACTCTTTGATGATTCTTGCCTTTCAGGTGGTTTCAATTAACCAACCTTCCTCAGCCAAGACAAGAGAAAATGAAAAACTAATTGTTGATCAAACACATCAAATGTATTTTCTTGAGAAAACTTATAACGTGAGAAATAGATATGTGAAAAATTTTGTAGGAAACAGTCAGTAGAAAGATTTGGTCTCCAAGTGTAACTGGTGTAATTTTGTAGGACAGAGAGGTATTTTCTTTATGATTCTCTCTCAGTGTGTGCTTTTAAGCAACAAATCCATTTAGATTGGCAGAGAGGTCTGTTTCTCAGAACTAAAAATGAAATGCTGGCATTTTAAAACATGGGTGGAAATGGACACTTATAAAGTATTTCTGAAAGAACCCTGCATTGTTATGAAGAGAAATGCTTCATGGAGAATAAATCTGGCCCCAACAGTACTAATCCATGGTATATTGTTCAGAGGAGTGCTGTAGAGCTGTGTCGCTCTGACTTCACCAAAATTTGAGATTGAAAACTTTAACTGGGCCTAGAGATTTCTTAGGCTGTACTGAAAACACACCAGTGCCACACATTTCCACTGTAGAATTATTAATGCTTATTTTTTTCAGAAAAAAAAAACAATTAACCAAAGCCAGATATGTAGGTCAATTCTACCTTCAGCACTCAATGAAAAAATGTATCTAATGAGAATAAGAAACTTAAAACAATATAATCTCACCCCATTACTGAAGACCATCTTATGTATCATCTCTGCACCATTTTGATTATAACATGTATAATGAAAGTTCAAATGCCACTAAAACTTGGATAATATAATGTTTTAGAGACACAGAAATCTACATGTGTCACACTCATTTTCTCTGAAAGTCTTTAGCTGCGTGAAGTTGTCCATTCCACAGAAGATAGTGTTGAGGTTTTTAACTAAGCACTCACCTTGAGAACAGAGTCAGTGTGTCCGAATCTGAATTTGTGCAGGAAAGTAATGAGATCCTGGGATGTTTGGTTAGATTGTCACTATTTGGGAGGGTCTTTAGGTAATCCTGTTTTCCATTATAGATGTAATTGTTTGAGGAAAGAATAAAAAAGAGGATGGAAAGGAAGAAAAAAATGAATACAGGAAACCAGCTGTGTTCAGCATTGCATCTAATAAGCTAAATAATGGCTTCATTACAGTGAACAGCTGGAGAAGAAATGAGAGGAGGTTAGGACAAGCATGTTGGGAAGGTAGGAAGTATAGTGAGCTTAGAGATTTTTATTTTATTTTATTCTGTAGGCTATAGTGAGAGCCACTGAAGGTGGAGCAGAGCAGCCTGATGATCAAAGTTTATCTTCAGATAGTCAAGGAAGAAAGTCAAACTATCAAGTGGACTGCAGTAGAGAGGGCAATCCATTTGAAACTGCAAAGTACTTTTGTTTGCATACATGAAAAGAGTTCTGTGCACACCTGAATTCTGCTGAGAGCAAAGGGCTAGTGGCTAGTTACAGAATCAAAACAAAGCAGACGCTGGTTGGAAAAACATCCTCATAGCAGGTTCTAATCAAAGTCCCAAATGTCATCATTTCTCCTCATAATTATAGATCAGTGTTGGACCATGGCTTCTGCCCTTCTTCAAGATATGTTCTGTGCTGCTGAGCTGGTATCTTTTGAAGCTAGTGTTGCTTGGCTTTGTAACCTCAGAATGTTTGCTTGAAATTTGATTACATTCTAGGGTGAATTTTCTGGGATCCCTTTCTTGGTCAAACTTCAACTTTAATTATAGAAGAGTCCACCTGTATGGAAGCCTCTTAAAGCATCTTGACTCTGGCTGTCAAGGTACCTGGTGGTCAGTTTAATTGCTTGTTAGTGTACATGCCACCACAAAAGGAGAAACAGAATAGCAATTACAAGAAAAATCTTCCTTCCTCAGTCCCTGGCCGTCCAGAGTCTCCAGGAACTCAGACTTGCTACTGCTTTTAAGAGAGACCAAAACTAAATCACCCTTCCTTTTTTTTAAAAAAAAAATCTTTTAACAAGCATTCAATGTGCACTATGTGACAGGTGCCATCCAAGATATAGAAACCGTAGGACTGTGCGACAGAAATTTTCACAGTGAAGTGAGGAGGGACAGGTATTCTAGGGATGATTATCTCTATCTTTTCTTTCAGAGACATTATGTCCCTCCAGTCTTCAGGTTCATGCCTTTGATAAGTCTCAGTCTCACTGCATTCTACATTCTTTCTTTGGGCACACCAGTTACATTGCTCTCATTTCTGGCAGCTTTATGCATGTATCAGGTCTTTTAAATCTCAGAGTTCTCCAGCTCTCATTTCTAACAGCACCTTGCACATACCCAGTTTTCTTATGTCCCAGGGTTCCCTGCTTTGTAATTCTGCATGCAGAAATCATCTGTTTATTTGCTCTAGCTTACCTCTACTCATTCTTCAGAGTTTCTCTTAGAATGTTACTTCTGTGAAGAAGCCTATTTCATCATCATAGATGTAATTTTCACCTTTTGTTATCCTTGTGGTTCCCCAACTCTTCTCTTATCAATATTATAATTGAAGATTACCATGATTTTGTTTGTTTCTATATTTTTTATTATGAATAAAGTCTCAATTTTTATCCATGTATCCCCTTGTTGAAACTTCCTTCTTCCTCCCACCTCTCCCAGTCACTCTCTCTTCTTCCATCTCCTTATCTCCTCCCCAGCATGGGCAGAAGGTCCCAAGGTCTCAAGGTGACTTAGTTCACCATCCACTCCAGGTAAATACACTATCCTCATCCCAATATCATGACTGGGTCAGGTGTTCCTTTGAAGGGAATGGGCTGGTCCAAGGTGCTTGAGATCCCAAGTTGTTCAGTGGTTGTGGTTTGCAACTTGAGAATGCTTTGCTTTTTGTTTAAAGTACACTAATGAGTGAGTACATCCCCTGCTTGTCTTTCTGAGTTTGTGATACCTTCCTCAAGAGGTTATTCTCCAAATCCATCCATTTGGCTGTAAATTTTAGGATATTATTTTTTCTTACTGCAGAATAGTACTCCATTGTGTAGATGTACCACAGTTTGTCCATCCATTCTTCAGTTAATGGGCATCTAGGTTGTTTCTAGGTTCTAGCTATTACAAATAATGCTGTTATGAACATATTGGACCTAATGCTTTTGGGGTGCAAATGTGCGTCTTTAGGGTATATGCCCAGTAGTGGTATTGCTGGGTCCTTATGGAGATTGATTCCCAGTTCTCTGAGAAACTACCATACTGCATTCAAGGGTGGATAAACAAGCTTACACTGCCACCAACAATGCAGGAGTGTTCCCCTTGCTCCACACACTTTCCAGCATAGGCTGTCATCTGTGTCTTTTATCTTAGCCATTCTGACATATGTAAGGTGATATCTCAAAGTTGTTTTGATTTGCATTTCTGTAATGGCTAAAGATATCCATCACTTTTTCAAGTGCCTTTCAGCTTTTTGTAATTCTTCTGCTGAGAATCCCCTTTTTAGTTCTGATCCCCATTTTTTTATTGGGTTATTCAAGGTTTTGGGCTCTAGTTTCTATATATTTTAGAGATCATCCTCTGTCAATTGTAGCATTGATAGAAATCTTTTCCCATTCTGTAGGCTGTCATTTTGACTCATTGACTATGGTCTTGGCTTTACAGAAGTTTGTCAGTGTCAAGTGGTCCCACTTATTGATTGCTGTTCTTAGTGTCTGTGCTATTGGTGTTATATTTAGGAAGTGGTCGCCTGTGACAATGCATTGGAGGGTATTTCCCACTTTCTTTTCTATTGAGTTTAGTGTGGCTGGGTTTATGTTGAGGTCTTTGATTCACTTAGACGAGTTTTGTGCAGGGTGATAGGCTTGGATCTATTTGCATTTTGCTACATGCTATCATCCAGCTATGCTACCACCCTTTGTTAAAGATACTATCTTTTCTCCATTGATTATTTTGGGCCTCTTTGCCAAAGATCAGGTGTTCATAGGTTTTTGGGTTAATGTCTGGATCCTCAATTCTATTCCATTGATCCACAAGTCTGTTTCTACGCCAGTAACAGGCTGTTTTTATTACTGTAGCTCTATAGTATAACATGAAGTCTGGGATGGTGATGTCTCCTGAGGTTCTTTTGTTGAGCAAAATTGTTTTGACAATCCTGGCTTTTCTATTATTTCAAATGAAATAGAGTATTATTCTTTCAAGGTCTGTAAAATATTGGGTTGGGATTTTGATGGAATGGGCATTAACTCTGTAGATTGCTTTTGGTCGAATTGCCATTTTTACTATGTTGATCTGAAATATCCAGGAACATGGGAGATATTTTCATTTCCTGATATCTTCTTCAATTTCTTTCTTCAGTGATTTAAAGTTTTTGTCAAAAAGATCTTTGGTTACAGTTACTCCTTACATCTTTGGTTAAAGTTACTCCAAGGTGCTATTTGCAGCTATCATAAAGGGTAATGCTTCTCTGATTTTTTCTTCAGCCCTTTTATCTTTAATGTATGAGGGTTACTGATTTCTTTGAGTTAATCTTGTATCCTGCTACATTGCTGAAGGTGTTCATCAGCTATAGATGGTAGAATTTTGTGGATCACTTATGTATACAATCATATCATCTGCAAATAGAGATAGTTTCACTTCTTCTTTTCTAATTTGTATCCCCTTAATCTCTTTTCATTCTCTTATTGCTTTAGCTAAAACTTTGAGAACTATATTGAATAGGTAAGGAGAGAGAGGACAGCCTTGTCTAGTTCCTGATTTTAGTGGGATTGTTTTGTGTATTTCTCCATTAAGTTTGATGTTAGCTGTCTACTTCTTATTAATTGCCTTTATTATATTTAGATATTTTCCCTGTATTCCTGATCTCTCCAGGGCTTTTATCATAAAGCAATGTTGGATTTTGTCAAATGCTTTCTCAGCATCTAAGGATATGATCAGGTGTTTGTTTTTTTTTTGTTTTGTTTTTTGTTTTTTCCTTCAGTTTGTTCATATGATGGATGACATTTATGGTTTTTCCTGTGTTGAACGATCACTACAGTCCTGGGATGAAGCCTTCTTTAACGTGCTGGATTATATTTTTTTACATGTTGCTGTATACAGTTTGCCAGAATTTTCTTGAGAATTTTTGCATCAATATTCATGACGGAAATTGGTCTGCAATTCTCTTTCATTCTTGTGTTTTTGAGTGGCTTGGGTATTGAGCAATTGTGGCCTCATAAAAAGCGTTTGGCAATATTTCTTCAGTTTCTACTATGTGATACAGTTTGAAGAGTATTGGTAGTTGTTCTTTGAATGTTTGGTAGAATTCTGTACTGAAATTATCTGGACTTGGGCTTTTTTCATACTAGAGTCTTTGAATGACAGCTTCAATTTACTTTAGGGTTACAGGTCTGTTTATATATTTAATCTGATCTTGATTTAATATTGGTAAATGGTACCTGTTGAGAAAGCTCTCCATTTCTTCTAGGTTTTCCATTTCTGTGAGGTATAGATTTTCAAAGTATGACCTGATAATTCTCAGAATTTCCTGGGAGTCTGTTTTTTTTTGTCCCCCTTTTCATTTCTGATTTTGTTGATTTGGATACTCTCTCTTTGATTTTTGGTTAGTTTGGATAAGGGCTTATCTATCTTGTTGACTTTCTCAAAGAAGCAACTATTTGATTCATTGACTTTTGGATTGTTATTTTTGTTTCAATTATATTGATTTCAGTTTTAAGTATGATTACTCCTTCTAGGTGAGTTTACTTCTAATTTTTCTAAGACTTTCAGCTGTGTTGTTCGCTAGTGTAGAATTTCTCTTGGTTTTTCATGTAGGTATCTAGTGCTATGAATTTTCCTCTTTTTTTGTTTTTGATCTACAATTTTTAATCAAAGATTTAAATAATTTTTTGAATTTTTTATTTTGTATTTATCAAGAAAAACAGTAAATTGAATTTAAAAGGCTGATAAATTAACAATAACTATAAAGAAAATAAAAATCTTAAGCATGACTTATCAAGGGTGATAATGCAAATAATTTTCTACACATAAAATTACTTTGTGTTTAGCTTTCCCTCTGGATTTTTTTTTCCAATCCCTGTGTATCCCCATTCAAGGTCCCTTCCCCCTCCTGCCACATCAGGTCATTTCTTCCTCTCCACAACTCCCCATCCCCTCCCTGGGCAAGCTGCAGACAGTCCCATGGTCCCACTGATCCAATAATGCTTAGTTCAGTCTCCACTCCTGGCAAATCCAGTTTTGTTCCCCCTCCCTCAAGAGTGAGTCAGGTGTTCCTGTAGGTGGAGTGGGATCCGAAGGGTAAGTCCAGGGTGTTTCTGATCCCAAGCTGTTTAGTGGTTGTGGTTTGCAGCTTGGGCATGCTTGGCTTTTTTCTTGTTAGTTTGTTTAGAGACCACTAATGAGTGAGTACATCCCCTGCTTATCTTTCTGAGTTTGTGATACCTCGCTCAGGAGGATAGTCTCCAAATCCATCCATTTGCCTGCAAATTTTAGGATATCATTTTTTCTTACTGCTGAGTAGTATTCCATTGTGTAGAAGTACCACCGTTTGTTAATCCATTCCTCAGTTGAGGGACATCTAGGTTGTTTCCAGGTTCTTGCTATTACAAATAATGCTGCTATGAACATAGCTGAGCTAATACCTTTGGAGTGTGACTGTGCCTCTTTAGGGTATACACCTAGAAGTGGTATTGCTGGGTCCTTGGGGAGATTGATTCTCAATTTTCTGAGAAACCGCCATATTGCATTCCAAAGTGGCTGAACAAGCTTACACTCCCAGCAGCAATGGAGTAGTGTTCCACTTTATCCGCATCCTCTCCACCATAGGTTGTCATCTGTGCCTTTTATCTTAGCCAGTCTAACAGGTGTTAGGTGGTATTTCAAAGTTGTTTTGATTTGCACTTCTCTGAAGGTTAAAGATGATGAGCACTTTTTCAGGTGCCTTTCAGCCATTTGTAATTCCTCTGCTGAGAATTCCCTTTTTAGATCTGAACCCCATTTTTTTTATTGGGTTATTCAAGGTTCTGGGCTCTAGATTCTTGAGCTCTTTATATATCTTAGAGATCAGTCCTCTATCACTTGTAGGGTTGGTGAAAATCTTTTCCCATTCTGTAGGCTGTCATTTTGTCCTATTGACAGTGTCCTTGGCTTTACAGAAGCTTCTTAGCTTCAGGAGATTCCACCTATTGATTGTTGGTCTTAGTGTCTGTGCCACTGGTGTTATATTTAAGAAGTGATCGCCTGTGCCAATTCGTAGAAGTGTATTTCCCACTTTCTTTTCTATCAAGTTCAAAGTGGCTGGGTTTATGTTGAGGTATTTGATCCACTTGGATTTGAGTTTTGTGCAGGGTGACAGGCTCGGATCTATTTGCATTTTTCTACAAACTTCCATCCAGCTATGCCAACACCATTTGTTAAATATACTATCTTTTTTCCATTGAATGTTTTGGACCTGTTTGTCAAAGATCAGGTGTTCATAGGTTTTTGGGTTAATGTCTGGATCCTCAATTCTATTCCATTGATCCACAAGTCTGTTTCTATGCCAGTAACAGGCTGTTTTTATTACTGTAGCTCCATAGTATAACTTGGAGTCAGGGATGTGATACCTCCTGATGTTCTTTTGTTGAGTAAAATTGTTTTGACAATCCTGGCTTTTCTGTTATTCCAAATTAAATTAATTATTGTTCTTTCAAGGTCCACGAAATATTGTGTTGGGATTTTGATTGGCAGTGCATTGAATCTGTAGATTGCCTTTGGTAGAATTGCCATTTTTACTATGTTGTTCCTACCTATCCCGGAACATGGGAGAACTTTCCATTTTCTGATATCCTCTTCAATTTCTTTCTTCAGTGAATTAATAGGTCTGTTATTTCTTTGGTTATAGTTACTCCAAGGTGTTTAATACTATTTGCAGCTATTATGAAGGGTAATGTTTCCCTTATTTCTTTTTCAGCTCTTCTATCTTTAGTGTATAGAAGGGCTACTGATTTCTTTGAGTTAATCTTGTATCCTTCTACATTGCTGAAGGTGTTTATCAGCTCTAGCAGTTCCTTGGAAGAATTTTGTGGGTCACTTATGTATACAATCATATCATCTGCAAATAGAGACAATTTCACTTCTTTTCCAGTTTGTATCCCCTTATTCTCTTTTCGTTCCCTTATTGCTTTAGCTAAAACTTCAAGAAATATATTGAATAGATGAGGGGAGAGAGGACATCCTTGTCTAGTTCCTGATTTTAGTGGGATTGCTTTGAGTTTTTCTCCATTAAGTTTGATACTGGCTGTAGGCTTCTTTTAAATCGCCTTTATTATATTTAGGTATTCTCCCTGTATTCCTGATCTCTCCAGGGCTTTAATCATAAAGGAGTGTTGGATTTTATCAAAGGCTTTTTCAGCATCTAAGGATATGATCATGTGGTTTTGTTCCTTTAGTTTGTTTATATGATGGATAACCTTTACAGTTTTTCGTATGTTAAACCAGCCCTGCGTTTCTGTGAGGAAGCCTTCTTCAGTATATCTTTTATACATTGTTGTATACGGTTTGCCAAAATTTTGTTGAGAATTTTCGCATCAATATTCATGAGGGAAATTGGTCTGGAATTCTCCTTCTTTGTTGTGTCCTTGAGTGGCTTAGGTATTACGGTAATTGTGACCTCATAAAAGGAATTTGGCAATATTCCTTCACTTTCTACTATGTGAATAATTTGAGGAGTAATGGTAGTAATTCTTCTTTGAATATCTGGTAGAATTCAGCACTCAAACCATCTGGACCAGGGCTTTTATTTTTGGGGAGGTTTTTAATGACCGCTTCAATTTCCTTAAGGATTATAGGCCTGTTTAGGTAATTAATCTGATCTTCATTTAATTTTGGTAGGTGGTACCTGTCCAGAAAGCTGTCCATTTCTTTTAGGTTTTCCATTTTTGTGGAATACAGATTTTCAAAATATGATCTAATAATTCTCTGTATTTCCTGGGGGTCTGTTGTTATGTCCCACTTTTCATTTCTGATTTTGTTGATTTGAACACTCTCTGTTTTTTGATTAGTTTGGCTAAGGGCTTATCTATCTTTTTAACTTTCTCAAAGAACCAACTCTTAGATTCATTGATTCTTTGTATTGTTCTTTTTGTTTCAATTGTATTGATTTCAACTCTAAGTTTGATTATTTCCTTCCATCTACTCCTTCTAGGTGAGTTCACTTCTAATTGTTCTAAGGCTTTCATCTGGGCTGTTAGGTCTCTAGTGTGGGATTTCTCTAGGTTTTTCATGTATGCATCTAGCGCTATGAATTTTCCTCTTAAGACTGCTTTCATTGTGTCCCATTAGTTTGGGTATTTTGTGGATTCATTTTCGTTACATTCCAAGGAGACTTTCATTTCTTTCTTAATTTCTTCCTTGGCCCAGATGTAGTTCAAGTGAGTGATGTTTAGTTTCCATGAGTTGGTACGTTTTCTGTGATTTTTGATGTTGTTGAACATCAAACTTTAGACCATGATGGTCTGATATGATAGAAGGGATTATTTCTATTTTTTGTATGTATTGATATTTGCTTTATTATCAATTATGTGATCAATTTTAGGGAACATTCCATGTGATGCTGAGAAATGTGTATATTCCTTTGAGTTTGGGTGGAAGCTTCTGTAAATATCTGTTAAGTCCATTTCCATTATCACCTCTGTTAGACTCCTTATTTCTCTGTTGAGTCTCTATCTGGTTGACCTGTCCAAGGATAAAAGTGGGGTATTGAAGTCTCCCACGATTAGTGCATGAGAACTGATGTGGGATTTGAACTTTAGTAGTGTTTCTTTTATATATGTAGGTGTCCCTATATTAGGAGCATAAATATTCAGTATTGAAATCTCATCTTGATCAATTTTTCCTGAGATGAATAAGTAATGTCCATCCTGGTCTCATTTAATTGATTTTAGTTTGAAGTCTACTTTGTTAGATATTAGGACGGCAACACCAGCTTGTTCCTTGGGGCCATTTGGTTGAAAATCTTTTCCTAATCCTTTACTCTGAGCCTGTGTCTGTTTTTAAGGTTGAGGTGTGTTTCTTTTATGCAGCAGAAGGATGTTTTCTGTTTTTGTATCCATCTTGTTAGTGTGTGTCCTTTTATAGGTGAATTGATATTAAGGGATATTAGTTACTACTGGTTGTTATTTCCTGTTATTTTTGGTGGTAGCTTGTATGTATTTTCTTTCTTTTGGCTTTTTTATCTATGAACTTTCCAATTGTTTGTGGTTTCATGGTTATATCTGGGATCCTTAGGTTGGAGTTTTCCCTCTAATGTTTCTTGAAGGGCTGGATTGTAGATAGGTACTGTTTGAGTCTGACTTTGTCATGAATTATCTTGTTTACTCCATATATGGTGATTGATAGCTTTGCTGGGTATGGTAGTCTAGGTTGGCATTCATGCTTTTTTATAGTCTGTATAACCAGGACCTCCTTGCTTTCATTGTTTTCATTCAGTATACAGGTGCTATTCTGATAGGTTTGCCTTTATAGGTAAGTTGTTCCTTTTCTTTTGCAGCTTTCAAATTTTTTCTTTGTTCTGTATGTTATGTGGTGAGTGGACTTTTTTTTGGGCAATCAAATCAATTTAGGTGTTCTCTAACGTTTTTACATCTTTTTAGGCATTTTCTTCTTTAGATTGTGAAAGTTTTCTTCTATAATTTTATTGAATACATTATCTGTGCCTTTGAGTTGTAATTCTTTTCCTTCTTCTATTCCTATTATTCTCAAGTAAGGTCTTTTTATGATATCCCAAGTTTCCTGAGCATTTGCTATTATGGGTGTTTTGGTTTTCATGTTTTCTTTGACTGATGCATCTATTTCTGCTATTGAGTCTTCTACTCCAGAGATTCTTTCTTCCATCTCTTGGATTCTGTTGGTTATGCTTGTATCTGTAGTTTGACTTCTGTTTTTTAGATTTTTTTTATTTCCATCTTTACCTCATTTGTGCCTGTTTTAATTGCTTCTATTTCAATTTTAATTCTTGGAATGTTACTTTCACTTTTTGATTTTCCTTTTTGGTTTTCTTTGTTTTTCTTCAAGGATTTTTTTCATGACTTCCAATTTTTTGTTTTTATTTTCTTCTAAGTGTTTAAGGGAATTTTTTATATCCTCTTTAAGGCTTCTATAATCTTCATAAAGTTGTTTTTGCCTTTGTTTCTTTCTGTTTCCTCTTCATTGCTCTGTTCAGGTCTTGGTGTTTTAGAACCACCAGTTTCTTCTGGTATTGCCTTGTTGTTCTTTATATTGTTATATGTATTCTTGCACTGTCATTTGCCCATGGCTTCAGTGGTTCACACTTAGTCACTTCCTAGTCAGCTGTGGCTACAGGGCTTGTGTGTCTTCTGTGTTCTCTGAACAAGTGGTCTGTACAATCTCTCACTCTGCTTTGGACATGGGTCTGAGTTTCAAAAGCATTTGTCTGTCTCTCTTTGTTTCTATTTTTCATTCTAGACTTTAAGCTTCATGAAAAAAAAAGTGGCATTCAACTATGGTAACTCTAACACATTCTAACTCATTAAGAGCCCTTAGTACATAGTTTTATTTGATAATTGAATGTAAGATATTAGGTCATAAGTACAACAATTGGACAGGCATTGAGAGGAATAAATATCTTCTGGATCAGACATCATCAACTATGAGCTAAATACTATTGACTATGATAGTAAAAAAATTGCTTATGCTTAAGATAAAGTTTCAATGAACTTCAGAAGAAATGGTTTTCAACGCAAATGCAAATACAATGTGAAAATAAATAGAAAAAGTTTGAGTTAAAGAACATTTACTTACAGAATAAGCAGGAAAACCAGCAGCTGTTTCTTGTGTTTGGTCAACTTGTATATAATCCTATCTGATGCGAATTAACATTATGCTGCCTCATTTAATAATTCCAGCACTTTCACAAAGCATTGGTATTTGCTTCAGCTATCTTAGTTTTTTCTGTGCACTGAATTGAAGCTACTTGTTTTAACTTACTTTAAAGTTTTCAGTGTTATACACTACTCAAATGATATCCTCACCATACTGTCGAGTTTAGGATTTCAGAGCCTCTAACTTTAAATAGTTAATGGCCTCTGTTATTTCTGTTGTTCATTAGATTGCATGTTTACATATTTGGTTACTTCCTTAAGGCTGGGTTGGTTAGTTCTATGTCAGCATGACACAAGCTTGACTCATTTGGGAAGAGGGACTCTCAGTTGAGAAAATGCCTCCTTAACCAACCTACAGACAAACATGCCTGAATTTTCATAGCTAATATTTTGTGTAGGAAGGTCCAGACTACTAGAGGTAGAGTCAACCCTGGACAGATTGTCCTGATTTTTAAAGGAAAGAAAGCTGAGAAAACGTTGAAGAACAATCCAGTAAGCAGTACTTTGTGTAGCCTTATAGTCTCAGCTTCAGTTCTGACCTTAACTTCCTGCCCTGACTTCTGTCCATGATGGACTATGGTAGGACAATGTAATCTAAAATAAACCTTTCCTCTCCAAGTTGATTTTTGGCATGGTATTTCATCACAACCATACGAGCCCTAATTAGGACACTAGCTTCCTAGGAAGGCTATGATCTAAATCTCTGAAATCAGACTAGTTGGCAACTATCAATATAAAGTCAGAACCAAAATTGTCCTGAGATTATTGTCTTAACAACATATATATGGTATAGTGAAGTCACATTCATTAGTACTGTCAGCCTCGGTTATCAGAGACATTTAGGTTATTAACAGATATTTACAATCAGGCATAAAATGCACACACATACACACACACACATAAACATACAGGTTGAAAATGTGGGAAAAATTATTATTGAATACATTTATATATCACATGATAAGTATTGTGACGTTAGAAAACATAGAATTAAGTCCATTGATTAAATAACCTTAGTATTTCTTGTATAAACATTAGTGTACTTGACTCAGCTGCATGTGAAGAGGATAGTACATTGCATAGTTATAAAAGAGGAAACAATTTTATTTTTTCAAGATTTTATAATTTATTTTGAAAGATGATAATACGTGTAACCTGTTTTCATTTCATTTCTGTTGCTATAATAAAATGCATTTGGGACAAATGCAACTTGGGGAAAGAAGTTTATTTCATTTTATCATTTTAGGTTACTGTCCAACATTGAGCAGAAGTCAAGGCAGGGCTATAAAAAGCTAGTCACATCATATCCATGGTCAACAACAAAGAGAATTCTAAGTGCATATATGCTTATTTGCTTGCTTGTGCTCAGCTCCACTTCCCAACTTTTAGACAGGTCATAAACGTGTCCACTGAATTGTGCCACCAACAGTGGACTATGTCTTTCTATATCCTTAAAAATGTCCCATAGACCTGCTTATAGGCCAATCCAATGTAAATAATCCTTCATGGAGATGCTCTTCTCTGGTGATGTTTCAGAGTTTCAAGCTGATAAAGAAAACTTCATAGAATCTAACCACTGAAATATAGAAGAATCAGGTATCAGATAAAAGTAAATCTGTTTATTATGGAGCCCATAAATTTGTAAGAATCATTGAAGATTATTTCCTAGAGAAAGAAAACATTGCCTAGCTGTTTAAGGTGTGACAGCTTATGGATCTGTCGTGACAAGAAATCTCTGATTTGAACTTAGTTTTTTTTAGTGGATTGAATAAGTAATAAACATGAGTTGTTAACCTCCTTAGTTCCACAGAGAAGCCACCACTTGAAAAACAATGAGGAGATAGTCAGTAAATGACTGACACAAAAGTATCTTAAATAATAAAATAATTACTAATTTGTGGTATACTTTAGATTTAAAATAAGGTCCCTTATTACACTGGTCTCAAGTTCAACTGCCACATAATATTTTCTATGTTATGTGGAGCTATCATTGCTCTTACTGTGTGTACCTTTTACATTATAGTATTGTTGTATATTGCATTTTATATTTTACATTTCTCACTTAATTATTTGTCATAAACATTTTCTCTGTTTCTGTATACTTACAATTACTTTGGCAATATAAAAGTCCATCATGTTGATCTATTGCCATTCACTGAATCACTGAGTATTGCATATTTAGAATGTTTATTTTATTCTTAGTAGGCTGCAATAAATACTGTTTGCATTTTCCATTAATTTTTCCATCCAATTATTTTTTGAGCTCATAGCCACAAAAGGAGATTTATTGCAATGAAGGGTATACACAGTTCTTGCCATTTTGATATTCTGATGTTGGTATTTTGTCAACATTACTCTCCTACAAGCAAAGCCAGCGCACAACATTTTTTTCTCTTATCTTTGCCAAGAAAAGGTTTAGCCATTAGGAATACTTACATTAATGTCTTAGTTTTAAAATGTTAGCTTTAATGCTGATCTACCTGGGGGTTTTCTCTTATTTGGAAACAGTCATTTTCTTAATTTCAACTCAGGTAAAGTATATGTTATTCTCATGTGGTATTTTGACAAAACAAAAATAACATAAAATTCACTTTTTCTTTCCAAGTAATAATAATTATTGAATGGTTATGAGATCTTATATAAGTACCAAGAAAGAAAAATAGTAGCACAAGAGCAAACCAAGAGTATGTTTCTGCTCTCTTCATAAAAAACCTGAATATATCTAAATCAGTAAACTTATCAACCATTTCTATATCTACTTACCTACATACCTATCTCTATTCATCTTTTATCTATCAATTCTATATACTATATCATTCCTATGTATCAATATATAAGCATCTGCTATCATCTATTTATCTATATATTATTATCTATCCATATATGTGTCATATATCTACTTATCTATTTATTTTCTTATCTTCCTGTTTATATTAGCTACCAATCTTCAATCTATATGTTTATGGCTGCACTTATCTATGGATCTACTTATGCATATTCTATCAACACCCATCCATCATCTATCTCTCTGTCTATCTATCTATAACATTAGAATACTACTTACTGCTGTGACAGGTTTCTATAAAGAAATAGGTCTGCTTATTTGGACTCTTCACTGAAGCAAAATAAATTCAATATTCTTTTATAAAATATATATACTTGAAAACATAATCCATGACTGATGCTTGGCTCATAAGTTGAAATAAAATGTGTTTCAGATAGATGTACTACCAGGAAAGATTTTTGAAGAATCAGGCATACAGAATATATTTTTCCCTTTTCAGTTCAATAAACACTTTATAAAGACAACATATTGATTGCTAGAAGGATATTAAAATGAACTGAGTTGTGATTCAGCCTTGAACAAACTTTCCATATACCAGGAGAGGTAAACTATATAGACAAATAGCAACAAGATGTGAAGATATGAGAGAATTCTTTGACTGGAGAATAACTAAGATTTACATATAGAAGAGGAGAGACTTGCTTTACTCGTAGGAGGCAAGCAAAGGTTGTATATAAGCAATGGCTGTATTCTCGTAGACAGGATTGAAGTTGAAGGAAGAATATTCCAAGAAGGTACAAGAGACAAGCCACAGTGCTTACAGGTGTGAGAAGGGGAAACTGAGGAGTAGAATTCAGATTTGCTTGAACATCTCTCCAGCTAGAGGTTCAGGATCATGGTGACATCATGAAGGTAAAGGGAGAGACCTGAAGAGCGAAGCATATGCTTCTAAGACTTTCTGCTTTGAGAATATAGCTCAGAAGTAAAGCACTGATGTTGGTGGTTTCTCTACTTCATTTTGAACATTTCAATGTTCACTTAGAGGTGATCAGTTTTCCTAATAAATCTTCAGCTCTTTCACATTCTCCTCAGATATGTTCTGTAAATTGTAGAAACTAGAAAGCACAGTGTGTTATACTGGAAAGATAGGAAGATGAAACAGTATGACACTGGATTACAGCTACAGCTCTCAGGGTTTCTGGTGTGAGTAAATCTGCCTCTTTGGGGCTCAGCTTCCCCACATGTAAATTGGAAAGAATGGACTCTGTATATCCAAAGGTTCTTTCAATTTGATCATCTGAAAAAAATCTCAGCATGCTTTTAGGTACTTTAAAGAACTGTTTTCCTTGTGTATATGTGTATCTTCTATCAACATTTCTGAAATTTTATCTTTAGAATTTCAGTTCCTTACATTGTTGCTTTGAAATCTCAGCATTTCCCTTTCCAGTTGAAAATAACTGACTCACTCTTGAGGGAGGGTGGACAAAACTGGATTTGGCCAGGAGTGGAGACTGATCCAAGCATTATTGGGTCAGTGGGACCATAGGACTGTCTGCTCCCTGCCCAGGGAGGGAATGGGGAGTTGTGGAGAAGTAAAATGACCTG
The DNA here is from genome assembly GCA_004025045.1 of Sigmodon hispidus. Lineage (NCBI taxonomy): Eukaryota > Metazoa > Chordata > Mammalia > Rodentia > Cricetidae > Sigmodon > Sigmodon hispidus. The sequence continues at coordinate 147,810 of PVIH01002285.1, forward strand.
ATGTGGGGGGAGGGGGAAGGGACCTTGAATAAGGATATACAGGGATGAAAAAAAAATTCAGAGGGAAAGCTGAACACAAAGTAAATATATGTGTAGCAATCTTATTTGCATTATCACCCTTGATAAGTCATGCTTATGATTTTTATCTTCTTTATAGTTATTGTTAACTTTTCAGCATTTTAAATTCATTTTACTGTTTTTTGATAAATACAAAATAAATAAAGAAGAAAAAAAAGGAAAATAACCCAAACCCAGTATAATAAATCAATTGGCTGAAGAGTTCTAAAGGATTTAGTTATATTCACTGCTACTTCTTCAGCTGGTGGCTGTAGGAGTAGGAATGTATTATGCAGATGGTGATTATTCACAGGAAAAGTTAATAGTAAAGAATATTAAGACAGAGCACATATAACTATTAGCCCAACCTTGCAGAATCAGTGCTGTTCCAGCACCACTTCACAGATGAGGAGCCTGAACCATAGCAACCTTGAATCATTCCCAAGCACAGACAGCCAATCAGTAGCAGAGACAGAGTCTGAATCCAGGAAGCAAATGGAATTCATATAATACTATAACATGGTGCTTTTTTTCCTCCAAAATCCAGGTGAGGAAAACACCTGTAGAACTACAGTCTTTTTTGAGGAACACAAAGATCTCTCTCCACAGGAAGGATTTGATGGTTGTGAGAAGATCAACTGTGCCAATGCCATTCTTCTTCTCCTTCTTCTCCTTCTCCTTCTTCTTCTTCTCCTTCTCCTTCTTCTCCTTCTCCTTCTTCTTCGTCTATACATTTAATGCAATGAACTTCAAATATCTGAATATTGACTTCAGACTTCAGCAAGATCATTAAAACTCTTTTTAAAAATTCCATTATGAGTGAAAATCTCTGCAAGTTTTCTTTTTTAAGTTTTTTTGAATGAAGTCTCATTGTTTATCCATGTATCCCCTTGTCAAACTCTCTTCCCCCTACCAACCATTCCTGGTCACTCTCTCTGCTCCCCATCTCCTCTTCATCACCCTAGAAAGGGCAGGAGGTCCCAAGGTGGCTTAGTTGAGCATCCACTCCAGGCAAATCCACTTTCATCACTCCAACATCAAGACTGGGTCAGATGGTCCTCTGGAAGGAATGGACTCCAAGGTTTCAATCCAAAGTACTTCAGATCTCAAGCTGTTCAGTGGTTGTGGTTTGCAGCTTGGGCATGATTTGGTTTTTGTTTAAAGTTGACTAATATGTGAGTATATCCCCTGCTTATGTTTCTGAGTTTGTGATACCTCACTCAGGAGGATATTCTTAAGATCTATCCATTTGCCTGCAAATTTAGGGTATTTTTTTTCTTACTATTGAGTAGTACTCCATTGTGTAGATGTAGCACAGTTTGTTAATCAGTTCTTCAGTTGAAGGGCATTTAGGTTGTTTCCATGTTCTTGTTATTACAAATGATGCTGCTTTGAACATAGTTGAGCTAATGCTTTTGGGGTACGAATGTGCATCTTGAGGGTATATGCCCAATAGTGGTATTGGTGGATGCTTGGGGAGATTGATTCCCAGTTTTCTGAACAAGCTTATACTCCCATCAATAGTGGAGTAGTGTTCCCCTTGCTCTGCAACCTCTCCAGCATAGGCTGTCATTTGTGTCTTTAAACTTAGCCATTCTGACAGGTGTAAGGTGGTATCTAAAAGTTGATTTGATTTGCATTTCTCTGATGGCTAAAGATGTCCAGTACTTTTTCAAGTGCCTTTCAGACATTTGCAAATCTTCTGTTGAGAATTCTCTTTTTAATTCTGAAACCCATTTTTTAATTAAGTTATTTAAGGCTTTGGGGTCTAGTTTCTTTCTTTATTTTTTTTTTTATTTTTATTTTGTATTTATCAAGAAAAACAGTAAATTGAATTTAAATGCTGATAAGTTAACAATAACTATAAAGAAAATAAAAATCATAAGCATGACTTATCAAGGGTGATAATGCAAATATTTGCTATACATAAAATTACTTTGTGTTTAGGTTTCCCTCTGGATTTTTTTTTTCTATCCCTGTGTATCCCCATTCAAGGTCCCTTCCCCCTCCTGCCACCAGAAATCAGGTCATTTCTTCTTCTCCACAACTCCCCATCCCCTCCCTGGGCAAGCTGCAGACAGTCCCATGGTCCCACTGATCCAATAATGCTTAGTTCAGTCTCCACTCCTGGCAAATCCAGTTTTGTTCCCCCTCCCTCAAGAGTGAGTCAGGTGTTCCTGTAGGTGGAGTGGGATCCGAAGGGTAAGTCCAGGGTATTTCTGATTCCAAGCTGTTTAGTGGTTGTGGTTTGCAGCTTGGGCATGCTTGGCTTTTTTCTTGTTAGTTTGTTTAGAGACCACTAATGAGTGAGTACATCCCCTGCTTATCTTTCTGAGTTTGTGATACCTCGCTCAGGAGGAAATTCTCCAAATCCATCCATTTGACTGCAAATTTAAGGATATAATTTTTTCTTACTGCTGAGTAGTATTCCATTGTGTAGATGTACCACAATTTGTTAATCCATTCTTCAGTTGAGGGACATCTAGGATGTTTCCAGGTTCTTGCTATTACAAATAATGCTGCTATGAACATAGTTGAGCTAATACCTTTGGAGTGTGACTGTGCCTCTTTAGGGTATACACCCAGAAGTGGTATTGCTGGGTCCTTGGGGAGATTGATTTTCAATTTTCTGAGAAACCGCCATATTGCATTCCAAAGTGGCTGGACAAGCTTACACTCCCACCAACAATGGTGTAGTGTTTGGGGTCTAGTTTCTTGAGTTCTCTGTATATTTTATAGATCAGTCCTCTGTCACTTGTAGGGTTGGTGAAAATCTTTTCCTATTCTGGAGGCTGTCAATTTGTCTTATTTACTGTCTCCTTGGCCTTACAGATGCTTCTCAGTTTCAGGAGATCCAACTTATTGATTGTTGTTTTTAGTGTCTGTGCTACTAGTGATATATTTAGGAAGTGGTCACCTGTGACAATGCATTGGAGGGTATTTCCCACTTTCTTTTTTATCAAGTTCAGTGTGGCTGGGTTTATGTTGAGGTCTTTGATCCACTTGAATTTGAATTTTGTGCAGGGTGATAGGCTTGGATCTATTTGTGTTTTTCTACACACTACCGTCCAGGTATGCCAACACCCTTTGTTAAAGATACTATCTTTTTTCCATTGAGTATTTTGGGCCTCTTTGTCAAAGATCAGGTGTTCATGGGTTTTTGGGTTAATGTTGGAATCTTCAATTAAATTCCATTGATTCACAAGTCTCTCTTTATGCCAGTACCAGGCTGTTTTTATTACTGTAGCTCTATAGTATAACTTGAAGTCAGGGATGGTGATGACTTCTGAGGTTCTTTTGTTGAGCAAAATTGTTTTGGCAATCCTAGATTTCTTGTTATTCCAAATGAAGTTGAGTATTGTTCTTTCAAGGGCCGTAAAATATTGTGTTGTGATTTTGATGGGAAGTGCATTGAATCTGTAGATTGCTTTTGGTAGAATTGCCATTTTTACCATGTTGATCCTATCCAGGCACATGGGAGATCTTTCCATTTCCTGATATCCTCTTAAATTTCTTTCCTCAGTGATTTAGAGTTTTTTGTCAAATAAATCTGTTACTTCCTTGGTTATCATTACTCCAGGTTGTTTAATACTATTTGCAGCTATTATAAAGAGTGATGTTTCCCTTCTTTCTTTTTCAGCCCTTTTATCTTTAGTGGATAGGAGGGCTGCTGTTTTCTTTGAGTTAATCATGTATACTGCTACATTGCTGAAGGTGTTCATCAGCTGTAGATGTTCCCTGGAAGAATTTTGTGGGTCACTTATGTGTACAATCATATCATCTACAAATAGAGATAGTTTCACTTCTTCTTTTCCAATTTGCATCCCCTTAAACTTGTTTTGTTTTCTTATTGCTTTAGCTAAAACTTTGAGAACAATATTGAATAGATAAGAAGAGAGGGAAGAATCTTGTCTCTTTCCTGATTTTAGTGAAATTGCTTTGAGTATTTCTCCATCAAGTTTGATGTTGGCTGTCACCTTTTTGTAAATCACCTTTGTTATATATGTAGATATTTTCCTTATATTCCTGATCTCTCCAGGACTTTTGTCATAAAGGAGTGTTGGATTTTGTCAAAGGCTTCATCAGCATCTAAGGATATAATCATGTGGTTTTTCTCCTTCAGTTTGTTTATATGATGGAGAAAATTTACAGTTATCTGTATGTTGAACTATCCCTACATTTCTGGGATGAAGCCTATTTGATCATGGTGGATTATATATTTTATATGTTGTATATCGTTTGCCTGGATTTTGTTGAAAATTTTTGCATCAATGTTCATGAGGGAAATTGATTTGTAATTCTCTTTCTTTGTTGTGTCTTTGAGTAGATTGGGTATTATGGTTATTATATACTCAGAAAAAGAGTTTGGCAATATTTCTTCAGTTTCTGCTGTATAAAACACTTTGAAGAGTATTGGTGTTAGTTCTTCTTTAAATATCTAGTAGAATTCTGCACTTAAACCTTCTGGACCTGGTCTTTTTTGGGGGGGAGGGGTGGCTTTCAATGAAAGCTTCAGTTTCCTTTGAAGTTATAGGTCTATTTGGGTATTTAATCTGATCTTGATTTAATTTTGGTAATTGTTACCTGTCGAGAAAGCTATCCATTTCTTCTAGGTTTTTCATTTTTGTGGAGTATAAATTTTCTAAGTATGCCCTGATAATTCTTTGGATTTTCTGGGGTTCTATTGTTATGTCCCCTTTTCATTTCTGAATTTGTTGTTTTGTATACTTTCTCTCTGCTTTTTGGTTAGTTTGGCTAAGGGTTTATCTATCTTGCTGACTTTTTCAAAAACCAACTCTTTGAGTCATTGATTCTTTGTATTGTTCTTTTTGTTTCAAATGTATTGATTTCAGTTCTAAGTTTGAATGTTTCCTGCCATCTACTTCTTTTGTTGAGTTTCCTTCTAATTATTCTAAGTTTTTCAGCTGTACTGTTCTCTAATGTGGGCTTTCTATAGATTTTTCATATAGGCATATAGTGGTATGAATTTTCCTCCTAAGGCTGCTTTCATTGTGTCCCATAAGTTTGAGTATGTTGTGGATTTATTTTTGTAAAATTGCAGGAAGTCTTTGATATCTTTTTTAATTTATTCCTTGACCCAGAGGTGGTTCAGTTGAGTGTCGTTTAGTTTCCATGAGTTGGTAGGCTTTCTGTGATTTTACTTGTTGTTGAACTCAAACTTTAGACCATGGTGACCTGATATGATAGAAGGCATTTTTTCCATTTTTTGTATGTATTGTTACTTGCTTTATGGCCAATTATGTGGTCAGTTTTAGAGAAAGCTTCCATGTGATGCTGAGAAATGTGTATATTCCTTTGAGTTTGGGTGGAAGCTTCTGTAAATAACTGTTTAGTCCATTTGCATCATCACCTCTGTTAGACTCCTTATTTCTCTGTTGAGTCTCTATCTGGTTGACCTGTCCAGGGATAAAGGTGGGGTATTGAAGTCTCCCATGATTAGTATGTGAGAACTGATGCGGGATTTGAACTTTAGAAGTGTTTCCTTTACGCACGTAGGTGCCCCTATATTAGGAGAATAAATATTCAGGATTGAAATCTCATCTTGATCAATTTTTCCTGAGATGAATAAGTAATGTCCATCCTGGTCTCATTTAATTGATTTTAGTTTGAAGTCTACTTTGTTGGATATTAGGATGGCAACACCAGCTTGTTTCTTGGGGCCATTTGATTAAAAAAAATTTCCCAACCTTTTCCTCTGAACCTGTGTCGGTCTTTGGGGTTGAAGTATGTTTCTTGTATGCAGCAGAAGGATGCCTTCTGTTTTTATATCTATCATGTAATGGTATATTTTTTATAGGCAAATTGAGTCCATTGATATTAAGGGATATTAGTTACCACTGATTGTTATTTCCTGTTATTTTTGGTGGTAGCTTGTGTGTATTTCCTTTCTTTGGGCTTTTCTTCTGTGGGATTATCAATTGTTTTGGGTTTCATGGGTACATCTGGGATCCTTAGGTTGGAGTTTTCCCTCTAATGCTTGCTGGAGGGCCTGATTGGTAAATAGGAATTGTTTGAATCTGACTTTGTTATGAAATATCTATCTTGTTTACTTCATCTATGGTGATTGATAGTTTTGCTGTGTATATTAGTCTGGGTTGGCGGCAGTGCTCTTTTAATATTTGTATAACTTCTGACCAAGACTTTCTTACGTTCATTGTGTCCATTGAATTGTCAGGAGTTTTTTTTGATGGAGTTGCCTTTATAGGTAAGTTGTCCCTTTTCTTTTGCAGCTCTTATAATTTATTTCTTTGTTCTGTATATTTTGTATCTTGATTATTATGTGGCAGGCAGACTTTTTTGGGGTGTCTAATTTATTTGGTGTTCTGTAAGCTTCTTGTAACTTTATAGGCCTTTCCTTCTTTAGGTTGGAAAAGTTCTATGATTTTATTGAATACATTATCTGTGCCTTTGAGCTAGTATTCCTCTCCTTCTTCTATTCCTATTATTCTCAGGTTAGATCTTTTCATGGTGTCCCAAATTTCCCGAACATTTACTATTATGGATTTTTTGGTTTTAATGTTTTTTTTTGACTGATTTATCTATTTCCACTCTTGAGTCTCCACTCTAGAGTCTCTCTTCCATCTCTTGGATCTGTTGATTATGCTTGAATCTGTAGTTCCAGCTCATTTGTACATATTTTTTATTTCCACTTTTGTCTCACTTTGTGTCTTTTTTATTACTTCTATTTAAATTTTTAGTTCCTAGAATTTTTTAAAATTTTTTGGTTTTCCTTTTCTTAGTTTTCCTTCATGGATTTTTTTCATCTCTTCCCATTTTTGGTTCATATTTTCTTCTATCAGTTTAAGGGAATTTTTCATAGCCTCTTTTAAGGCTTCTATAATTTCCTTAAAGGTGTTTTTGAGGTTGTTTCCTTCTGTTTCCTTTTCATTCCTCTATTCAGGTCCTGGTGTTTTAGAGCCTCCAATTTCTTCTGGTGTCGCCTTGTTGTTCTTTATGTTGTTATATGTATTTCTGTACTGGTGTCTGCCTGTTGCTTCAGTGGTTCACAGTTAGCTCTTAGTCAGTTGTGGTTAGAGGGTTGTGTGTCTCCTGTCTGCTCTGAACACAGGGTCTGCACGGTCTCTGACTTTGCTCTGGACATAGGTCTGAGTTTCAAAATTATCTCTCTGTCTGTCTGTGATGATGCAGTTCATCCTGGAGGCGGGGTCAGGCCGAGGAAGGTTCTTTGTGCTAGAAATAGCCTGGGATGGACCCTCCCAGTTTTATCTTAGGGCCAGTCAGCTAGCCTAGAGTCTGAGATTCATTCTCTCCCCTCTGAGTTTGCTCAAGATGAGAGACAGATGGGAGACAATGTCCAATGCCACTCTTCTAACCACAATACTTTGCTGTGGAAAATTGTGACACACAAGCCAGTTACCGCTGGGTAAAATAATGTAAGTTTTTTTTTCATACTTTAACTGTGGTTGTAAGTGTAAAATAGTAGCTTCTACTGTGGTTGTGTTGATTTGGGTTAGAGAGCTCTGCAGGCACAGATATAGTTGCTATTTTGGGAACTATGGCCATGTGATTCTGTTGTAGTAAGTTTTTCCCAGCCTGTGTTGGGTCCGAGCAGTTTTTGCCCGGATTTTGTAACCTGGCGCACTCGGAGGCTGTGGTTTGGAACCTGGTCTGCTTGCCCGCGGCTTTTGTCCCCCAAAGAAATGAAACCACACGTTTATATCTTTTACACTGTTTGGCCCATATCTTAAGCACATTACTAGCTAGCTCTTTCATCTTAATTCAACCCATTTCTATTGATTTGACTGCCACGTGACTCCCAGCCCATGGCTTGCCGGTACCTCTACATGTCTGTTCCTCTTGGGGGTCGGATGGAGAGTGACTTAACTCCACCCTCCTTCTACCTGGCTGCCTCCGATTCTCCACCCACTTCTACGGTGCCATGCAGGGGCCCAAACAGTTCTTTATTTACATCATACAGAAAACATTCTACCACATGATTCAGCCATGCTACCTAGAATTTGTTTTTTGTTTGTTTGTTTGTTTCTGATTTATGTTTGAAGCCAGTGTTTTGACCATTGAAAAATAATTTTTCTATTAAAAAAATCAATCTTCATCTGTCTCTCACAGAGAACATGCTGCAGTTTTTTAAAAAGAATGAAAGAAAGTAAGAAAGACCATTTAGTCTTCAATATATGCACATGATTTGATAATGAATAGAAACTATGTATTTCTATGCTTTGTCATCTTTAAGCTGCCATAAACATAATAGGGTGATTGTTGTATGACTTTAACATATATACTCCAAGGGACTGCTAACTAAAAGTCTTCTGTTGAAAGGAAACTGATAGGTAGTCACAATCAGAGATTTACAATTGCCAGACCAGGCCTTCAATCAATAGCTCTATTTGTTAAACTCTGCATATCATAAACAGCCTAGAGTTGATATGCATACTGATCTCTCAAGCTAGTTGTGAAGTCTTAAATGAGATACTGCATAGGAATGGTTGATCCTAGTTGCACAGTGTGTAGCAGCTCTTAGGTTTCCATACTAGGGACTCCAATAGTAATAGAAAAAAAAAATCTTCCAATCAAAAAGTCAGAGACACAATAAACAACTGTAAGTAAACTACTCAGCTTGGCTCCCAAGCCTACATGCATTAGTCCTATGCACACAGAACAGACAAAATCAGTTTTTGCAGAAAATCTCTCTCTTTTTTAGAAGCTCATTGATTTGGACCCATTTCTTTCCCATCTTGGATCATATTCTAAGTTTATTGTCTAAGATTAAGAGAAGGCTTATCTGTAGGAATAGTCATTGAAGTAATGGTTAAAAGAGCCTGAATATCTAGACTCTTTCTAGTAGAATTTTAGCTCATAGGAGTACCACTTTGATTATGATGAGATGTTATTTTTGTCAGGATATTAAGGAATTTCCTGCATAGAATATATAATGATGGGGACCATTTACTATTCAGCATTTCAAAAAATAAGAAATCAATCTATGATTACAATGCCACCAAAACTTAATAAAAATATAAATTACACATAAGATTTTCTTAGCTAAAGATGAAGATAAAATATTAATGACAATATCAATCTTAGAATGACCTTATGAGTATTATAGGATAGAATGCCACATGTCTGTTGTATATATTTGCACAATCTTTGCATGTAGGATGATTTTTTCTACATTTTATTTAAATTTTATTTTACATTCATTACATTTTACTGAGATTGTATTGTGTTTCAGGAACTGAACAAGAAGCTGAGGGTGGAGAAATGATTCAGTGGGGCCACTGAGTGAGAGAAGGTATAGAAATAAACGAACAAATACCCTACTGTGTAAATTCCAAAGTCAGTTCCTAAGGCATGAATTACAAACAGTCAAAATAATAAGGGTTCAGATGTACTGTTGTAGGAATTTCAGTAAGTTGGAGTATCCTTAGGCAAATGACTTACGATAAGGCATCTCTTAATAAGGGGATTGGCTGAGTGGCAGGAACCAGGCTCATGTGTAGCCCCACTGGCTTCTCAGCAGAGAATGTCTCATGGTCACAGGCAGGGTGAAGTTTACTGTCTTGTACCCAGTAATTCTGGGAATATCCTTGAAATGTTCTGAAATTGACCATGAAGCACAGTAAAGAAGAGTTAATGTCTGTGACCCCAGACAATAATTATTTTGCAGACTGATATTTGAGATATATTGAACTAGATTAAAGACAAAACCAAAGAAAATTCTGTGGGCAGTTGTCTGAATAATCTCTCCTATGGAGTGAGAGACGGGTGAGGAATGTCACAGGACTTGTGAACAGCTACAGGTTTCCACAGTAAATTTGAAAATTGTGTCTCTAACTGCATGGGCATTAACAGCTATGTTATTAGGGACACCACACTGCAAACTATGTCAGAAAACACCTTTCATGAGACTTGTATATAGTAAATGTTTTTTTAAATATTGTTTTAAATTGCAAGCTTGCTTGTTTGTACTTTTATACACCTTGCACTTTATTCATATTTTAAAATTTTATTACATTTATTTGCATTATGTGGTATGTGTGCTGCTGTGTGTATGTGCCTCTGTGTGTGTGTATATATATGCCTGAGTGTATGTGTGTGGTGTGTGCCCTGTGGGCATGTGTCTGAGTACATGAGGAGGTAAGGAGTACCTGCAGGAGTTGGTTCTCTTCCATGGGATCAGGTTGTTAAGCTTTGGTAATAAGCACATTTACTGAGTCATCTTGCTGGCCTTCTACTCTGCACTTTAAAGACCTGGGGATGAAGAGATGGCTCAGCAGTTAAAAGTAACTTCTGTCCTTGCATTGGACCTGGATTTGTTCCAGCACTCTCATAGTAGCTAACAACCACCTATGACTCCAGTTCTAGGGGACTTAGTGCCCTTTTGGCCTTTTACAGATATTAGGAACACATATGATACACATACACACATGCAGGCAAACATTAATAAACATTCAATAGAAATAGATAAATCCTAAGAAAACATTATAGGTAGGGGCTTGCAACTGTTAAATGTTTACCCCAGGGAAACCTTGCCATAGTAAATGACTATGAGTAGCTATCACCTCCTACTCTTATGACCATTGTATTAACTGGGGTTCTTCAGGGACATAGAAATACTTGGATATATGTCTATATGCATACATGCATGTGCACTTTTGTAAATATATATATGTCTGCATTTATCTGAAATAGGTAGGTATAATGTGTTTGTTTGTGTTTGTGTGTGTGTGTGTGTGTGTGTGTGTGTGTGTGAGAGAGAGAGAGAGAGAGAGAGAGAGAGAGAGAGAGAGAGAGATAGTGAGTGAATCTGATCTACCTTTTAAAGAGGGCTATTAGAAGGAGTTGAATCTTGGTTATGGAGCCTGAGGTACCCAATCTTTTCCCTTATGGGAGATAGAAAGCCAGCGATGTGAATGGTGTAATTCAGTATAAGGGTGGGAGATGAATGATATTTCAGTGGAGGCAGCAATGCAGAAATAAAGGGGACAAATTTATTTTTCTTCCACTTTTTTGTCTTAGGCTCTTAATGGATTGATGATACTCACATAGGGGACCTGCCTCACCAATTTCCCTGATTTAAATTTGAATTTTATGTGAAAATACCATGACAGACAAATTTAGGAACATTATTTCATCTGGGATTTGTGAGGACATGGATTTATTAGTACAAAACTCTGTTTCAGAGAAGCCTTTGGTACCTGAGGGTGGGGCCCAGGTCTGCTAGTGAGCCTGACAGTTAAGTTTTAAAAGTTAGGTTTGTGTCAGAGGGTTCAGCTAATAGCTACTGTACCTGCACCTCTTTTGCCCAATCCTAGAAACGCCAAGACGTGCTGCACCTTGCTTATGTAGGTTTTCTTTAAAACTCCCCTCCCCTTTGGGAGTGTGGGGTCATTAGCTTTCCACTGTGCCAGAATGAGGCTATCGACTAGGGTTTGTTTGGAACCTGTATGTAACAATAAAACCCACATGCATGTTACAGCATGTCCAACTCCATGGTGGTCATTGGGAATTTCTAGATACAGGCATAACAGGATTCACATTGACCAGCTAAGTAGTGAACATGAACTTGAAAAGTCACCTGTCTTGTCAGAATAGAGAATCTTCTCTTGAGCTAATGTGGATTGATGGAGACAAGGTGTTTTAACACAGCATCCACGCAAAACCATAACATGCACCAAAAAAGCTGATGGTTTCTTATGAGTAAATGCCTATTAGGTTTTGGGCTGTGAACTTAGAAAGTAAACAGTGGTTCTAAGCATCAGCATCCCTGTTAGTGAAAACATCAGTTGACTCATAGGTCTCAAATGTTTGCTTGTTTCTCACCCTCTACTTCAGGAAGATCAGAACTGCATAGCTTCATATTCATATGTAATAGTCCTGCTGTAATCCCAGATTACCACACATGAGCAGGAAGAGCAGTGCAAGAGAGAAAGTCTTACAGGGAAGAAATCATTACCCTGGCAAGAGTCACCAGAACCTAATACAAGTTCGATTAGATTAGAAAGGACTTAAACTGCAGAAGAAAATTAACAAAGTTCCCTCAAACATTCATCTTGAATAATTCTACTCCACGTACAGCACCCAGAAAAAGACCTTAATATTTAACAGAGACCGTATTTTCTAGATGAATAATGGAATAAGAATAGGGAAAGAAGGACATAGAAGGCTTTTGTGACAACCTCTACTCCCACCCCACAGTTGAAAATCAGTAACAACCTAGAAAGAAAGCCACTGAAGAAAGCTCTTAAAAACTGATAAGGATGCTGAGAATTAGCTTTCCACAGCTAATGGCTTCTGGTGGGAATATGGGTAGGGAAGTACTCAACTTTCTTTAAGGGACTGGGCACCAAGAGTCTGACCAAGCTCCAGTTATGAGCAACACAAGTTGAATTTACCTTTTTTTTTCTTCTTCATCTCTTTTTTTATGGGAGGGTGGATACATGGGAGGGGGTGGATTTGTGCTCAAAGTTCATGATTTAAATTCCCAAAGAATCAATAAAAATATTATGAAAAAAAGAACAGGGATGTATTATCTATAGTCCTGCATAGTAGGAACTGGGAAACAGGGATGCTTGAATTCTCATCCCAACATTTAAACTTCATTGATTAATCACTTGAACTCTATATTTCTGTTTCCTCATTTGTAAAATAGAGACCATGACTTCTGCCTAGGGTTGTTTCTTCTTCTTCTTCTTCTTCTTCTTCTTCTTCTTCTTCTTCTTCTTCTTCTTCTTCTTCTTCTTCTCATCCCTTCTCCTCCCTTTCCCTCGTTTTTTCTGAAAAATAAATGAATTAATACTTAAGTAAGACCGAGCAAAGACTATGTATTTATTGTAAATAATAAATGTTATCATTTTGGTAATTGATAAGAGTTACCAGATACTGTAGGCTATATTTGTTATCAAAATTCCAGTTATTAAAGTCTATATTATGAACTATTCAAGGAAATAGTTGTTTATAATGGTCATATTTATTACAAGAAAAATACATTCAAATAATGCTAAATGGACCTTAATACATGTGTTCAAATTTTATTTTTTACTTATTTAATTGATGTATGATGAAATTTAGAGTATATAGTAACTTCACATTTATTATTTTTTATAATAATAGAAAATAATAATTCTAATAAATATTATTGTTCTAATGAAATTATTAGTTATTTTTTCTGATGGGGACGCAACTCTTGGAATTTGATTTATTTATGAATGTCTCTAAGTTGGCTAGTAGTTAAGTCTTTAGTTCCCAGTGATGAATCACTGCGACTGAAAAGAACAGAGACTGGTGTGAGAAAAGTATGTAAGGTTTAGAGTTGCTGAAATGTCAGTTTTATTCATGGACCCCCACTTAGTATAGAGCACTGTGGGAAAACTGATCTTAGAGTCTCAGTTTTTTTTTAACCTGTAAATATTAGAGAGTCTTGCTTGGAGGATGAAAAGCCAAGCAGACTGAATGCAAATGAGGATCATTCCGAGTTGCACATCCATGGCAATTACTCAGACAGTTTCTCCCTGCATTTATTTTTCAACCTTGATAATGTGCAGATTGGCCATTTTCATAGTGAAAGCCTATCAGCATTTTATTCCAGTGGCACCCAGAGCTCCTGGAGTCCATAGGAGTTTTATTTGTAGTTGTTCACTGTTGAGAAGGTAGAGAGGAATGGAGGTAAGGGTCAGCAGAGAGAGAAAGCTATCCTCTCCAGACTCAGACAAGTTGCAGACTTTGTTAATAGCTGAGCAGTAAAAGAGAGGCTCCCAAACAATGATGTCATCTCCCTGCTCCCACAAAGTAGATGTTTAAGATGTAAAAAGAGAGAAAAGGCAGGAACATGTGTTCAGAGGTAAATGGTGCTCTGCATTATACTATCCTGGCGAGGTTTTCTAATTTATTCAGCATTAGCATTTTGATTGTGAAACAAAGGATTTGTTTAAGACATCCTCAGATTAGAACATGTGCTTCAGGTAATACATTTCCCTATGGTGCCAGGATTTTAAGGTGGAAACCTAGAAAAAGTTAAAAGACTAAAAAACTTGTCACTGATAAATAATTTTGCCTGTCCCCACAGTCAAGTTTATTCTGTGCATTGTCTATGGTATGGCCAATCTGGGATCAAGGAATGCATGAGACAGAGATTTTTTCATATGTGTGAGCTTTTTAAATAACATAGTAAATTTAAAAGGAAACTCCAGTGCAAAACATGAATCCCTTTGTTGGTGTAAAAACAACCATTAGTGAGCTACATGGTTGTAGTTCTGCCCATGCCTCCTGTCTGCTGTCTGCTCTCCAGATATAATGCCTGACACCTGGCCTTCTTCTTGTTTCTTATATGATTATTTCTCATTGGACTCTATGCTGCTTTCTTTACAACAAAATCTTCAGTCCCTGATCTGCTTTCTCTCCAGAAGTCAATCCTTTGAAAATATAAATCAGACCCTCTTACTTTCTGCTTCAGAGTCTTCCAAAGGCTTCCTGTTTCACTCTGCATCAAAGATAAAAATCTAAATTTACTGTCCTGGTCTATAAGAGCTGACAGATCTGAACTTTCTCTCTGTAGCATTGCCTCTTGCTGTTTCCACCCTTGCAACATATAACTGTACTTTCCTTGGTTTTCTTTCTGACCCTAGAAGGAACCTGAGTTCCTTGTAGCTCACACTTGATTGGGTTCTCACTGTCACAAGAGACCTTATTCCAAATATCACCTCTTTAGACAGAACATTCTCTGTCTAGCCTTCCCCCAGACAGGGTTTCTCTGTGTAACTGCCCTGGATGTTCTGGAATGTTCTCTCCCTGTAGATCAAGCTGACCTCACGCTCACAGAGATCCACCTGCCACTGCCTCCTGAATGCTGAGTTTAAATGCATGGGGTACTTATCACTGCTTGGCCTCTCTCTCTGCCTACTTTAAGGAGATATATCTGTAGAACCCAAAATCAGTTATACATCCCCATTCACTTCTCAACTCATTGAATCTCTCTCAACTCTAGTGCAAGCTCTAAGAGAACAGGTGGCAAGCCAATGTTTCCCTGCTAACATTTCAGAGATTTAGAAGGTATTCAGAAATCTTTGCTCATTGAATCAGTGAATATGATTAAGTCTGAATCATTGGCCCCAACCAGACTGTAGATCCTCAGCGTGCAATCTGGATCTAGCCTTAATTCTTCCCTGCTACTTTTTAATCCAAGTTCCCAGGAAACTGCTGTGGAGTTAGAATATTCACTGTGAACAGCCACTTTCTGACTCCATTAGACAAGGTATTCTTATGTCAGATGAACTTTTGGAAACAAGAGCTGAAAATAATATTCTAAGAAGGATGTATTCTAAAGGACTAGATATTAATATTTTCCTAGGGATAATGATTGTCATAGACATAGCATGTCATCCTAAAGGCTTACCCCATATTTAACATCAAAAGACCCATTGTATGTATATATCTTATACAGTATATAGATACACTATATAGTATATCCTATACTATACAAATAGTACTTAACTGATATTAATAGAAGCCATAAAGAGCTTCTTAGTACTTTTTCTTATACATGAGAAAAATTCAGAAATGTATATATATGGATATATAGCATCTCAAAATTCATTAGGGACCCCTTGCCCTGGCATGCCAGCATCTATAGCATGTGATGTTCACTGTCAGAATGGTCTTCTGTCTGCCTATTGATGCTGGAGCTCCCTCAGCTGTAATGTCTTTATGTTAGGCAAATATCTATCAGGTAAATACAGGTCAAAAGGAATATGTATCCTTTGCAAATATGTATCCTCTTTACAAGGACACTTTATGTATATGCTTTCTAATTCTTCTTTTTGTGTTTCATTTTCTTTCTATAGCAAGAAAGAGTAGATGATCTTTTTCTTGAGCATGCTGACTTTGAATGCTTCATTATTACAAGTTCAACCACTATGAAAAAGACATGCTAATGAGTAGTAATTAGCAGTTTCCATCACATCTGTATTTATCACATATTTGCTGAGAAACCCTGTGAGTGCCATATAATTTCTGTGTCCATTTTTAAATCTCCAATGTAGTTATGACACCCACAACAGTAAGAGTAATTAATAAGTAATGCCTGTCTATTGCATCCCACCATTTGTCATGGATTTTATATACATGGTGGTGAATCTCACAATAATTAAATAAATGATAGATTATTATCCTACCTTGGATTTGAATGATTGTTATAAATTAACAAGGTGGTAGTTATTTTTATTCATGGACTAGAAAGTAGATACTCAAATACTTTATTACCTTGGCCTAAATCTCTCTACTGGAAAGCTAGTGATATGAGATTTAGAATTTTATCTGTCATAAAATTGTATATTGGTCTGATAACATTTGCATCAGAAAATACTACAGGTTGCAAGATATAGTCTGGGTCTTAAATACCATCTCAATATAATGTGCTGAAGTCTTGGTTTCCAGTCTGGCAGAGATGGGATCATGAACTACCAGACATCCTCAATGGATTAATCAAGGTGTAGATTCCTAGCTTCATGGGCTTGGAGGAGAGGCTTTGTTATAGATGTGAACTGTTGTATTTGGTTTGCCAGAGTTTTTTTGAGAATTTTTGCATCAGTATTCATGAAGGAATTTGGTCTGTAATTTTTTTTCTTGGTTGCATCTTTGAGTGGCTTCGATATTAGGGTTATTGTGGCCTCATAAAAGAGTTTGGCAATATTTCTTCAATTTGTACTACATGGAACAGTTTGAGGAGTATGGGATCTTATTTGAATGTCTGGTAGAATTCTGCACTGAAACCATCTAAACCTGGGCTTGTTTTACTTCGGAGCCTATTAATGACAGCCTCAGTGTCCTTTGGGGTTATAGGTCTGTTTAGGTGTTTAATCTGATCTTGATTTAATTTTAGTAAGTGGCACCTGTTGAGAAAGCTGTCTGTTTCTTCTAGGTTTTCCATTTCTGTGGAGTATAGAGTTTCAAAGTATGACCTGACAATTCTCTGGATTTCCTGGGGGTCTCTTTCTTTTGTTCCCCTTTTCATTTCTGATTTTGTTGATTTGAATACTCTATTTTTTGGTTAGTTTGGATAAGTGTTTATCCATCTTGTTGACTTTCTCAAAGAACCAACTCTTTGATTCATTGATTCTTTATATTGTTCTTTTTGTTTCAATTGTATTGATTTCAGTTCTAAGTTTGATTATTATTTCCTGCCATCTACTCCTAGGTGAGTTTGCTTCTAATTGTTTGTTCTAAGTCTTTCAGCTGTGCTGTTAGTTCTCTTTTGTAGGGTTTCTCTAGGTGTTTTATATAGGCATTTAGTGCTATGAATTTTTCCTTAAGACTGCTTTCTTTGTGTCCTATAAGTCTGAGTATGTTGTGGATTCATTTTTGTTAAATTCTAGGAAGTCTTTGATATCTTTCTTAATTTCTTCCTTGACCCAGAGGTGGTTCAGTTGAGTGATGTTCAGTTTCCATGAGTTGGTAGGCATTCTGTGATTTTTGATGTTGTTGAACTCAAACTTTAGACCATGGTGGTCTGATATGATACAAGGGATTATTTCCATTTTTGCATGTATTGATATTTGCTTTGTGACCAATTATGTGGTCAATTTTAGATAAAGTTCCATGTGGTATTGAGAAACATGTATATTCATTTGTGTTTGGTTGGAAGCTTCTGTAAATATCTATTAAGTCTATTTGCATCATAACCTCTGTTAGACCCCTTGTTTCTCTGTTGAGTCTCTGTGTGGTTGACTTATCCAAGGGTGAAAGTGGGGTATTGAAGTCTCCCACTATTGGAGTGTAACATTTAATGTAGGGTTTAAGCTTTAGTAGTGTTTTTTTTACATATGTATGTGTCCTTATACTAGGGGCATAAATATTCAAGATTGATATCTCATGTTGATCAGTATTTCCTGAGATGAATAAGTAATGTCCATCCTGGTCTCTTTTGATTGATTTTAGTTTGAAGTCTACTTTGTTAGATGTTAGGATGGCAACATCAGCATGTTTCTTGGGGCCATTGGATTGGAAAATCTTTTCCCAACCTTCTACTCTGAGCCTGTGTCTGTCTTTGAAGTTGAGGTATGTTTCCCGTATGCAGCAGAAGGATGGCCTTTGTTTTTGTATTCATCATGTGAGGGTTTGTGTTTTTATAGGTGAACTGAGTCAATTAATATTAAAGGATATTAATGACCACTGATTATTTCCTGTTATTTTTGATAGTAGCTTGTGTGTATTTCCTTTCTTTAGGCTTTTCTTCTGTGGGATTATCAATTGTTTTTGGTTTCATGGGTGTATCTGGGATCCATTTGGTTGGAGTTTTTTTCTCCAGTGTTTTCTGTGGGGCCAGGATTTGTGGATAGGTATTGCTTAAATCTGATTTTGTCATGAAATATCTTGCTTACTTCTAAGGTGATTGATAATTTCGCTGGTTATAGTAGTCTGGGTTGGCAGACATGTTCTTTTAGTGTTTGTATAACTTCTGACCAGGATCTTCTTACTTTTATTGTTTCCATTGAATAGACTGGTATTATTCTGATGGATCTGCCTTTATAGGTAATTAGGCCATTTTTCTTTTGCAGCTTCAATTTTTTTTGTCCTGTATGTTTTGTGACTTGATTATTATATGGCAAGCAGACTTTCTGGGGGGTGGTCTAATCTATTTGGTGTTCTGTAATCTTTGTGTATCTTTATAGGCATTTCCTTCTTTAAGTTGGGAAAGTTTTCTTCTATGATTTTATTGAATACATTTTCTGTGCTTTTGAGCTGGTATTCTTCTCTTCTATTCCTTTCTCAGGTTAGGTCTTTTCATGGTGTCCCAAATTCCCTGAATGTCTTGTGGTATGGCATTTTTAGTTTATTGTTTTCTTTGACTGTTATATTTGTTTCCACTAATGAGTCTTCCACTCAAGAGCTACTCTCTTCCATCTCTTGGGTTTTGTTAGTTATGCTTGTATCTGTAGTTCCAGCTCTTTTCTTCCCATTTTCTTTTTCCACCTTTGTCCCACTTTGTGCCTTTTCTATTGCTTCTATTTCAATTTTTAGTTCCTGGAATGTTGGTTTTCCTTTTTTTTTTTCCTCTCAAGGATTTGTTAATCTCTTCCAATTTTTTGTTTGTATTTTCTTCTGTTTTTTAATGGAATTTTTTATATCCTCTTTTAAGGCTTCTATAATCTTCATAAAATTGTTTTTGCTGTTGTTTCCTTCTGTTTCCTCTCCATTGCTTTGCTCAGGTCTTGGTGTTGTAGAACCACCAGATTCTTCTGGAGTTGCCTTGTTGTTCTTTATATTGTTATATGTATTCTTCTACTGACATCTGCCCATTGCTTCAATGGTTTTTCAGTTTTAGTCAGGTCCTAGTTTGTTGTAGCTAGAGGGCTTGGGCTTGTGTGTCTCCTGTCTGCCCTGAACATGGGGTCTGCATGATCTGTGACTCTGCTCTGTACCTGTGTCCATGGTTTGAAAGTGTCTGTCTATGATGATGCAGTTCACCCTGGAGGTGGGGTCCAGCTGTGTGTGGTTCCTCCTGCTATGTGTCTGTAGAGATTGCTGGTTAAGGTCCCTCCCAGATTTAGCCTAGGGTCTGACTGACCTAAGAGAGCATGAACTCAGAACCATGGGTATGACCCCAGCCCAGAAGAGGAATAATTCTCTGGGTGCCCCAGAACCTGGAATCCACTCATCTGTGAGTCTGCTCTGGACATGGGTCTGCATTTCAAAGGTGTCCATCTGTCTATCTTCTCTTTGCTTCTGCCTACCTGGAAGTGAGCACCTTTGCATTGCCATGCGTTCCCCACCAAGATGTACGATCTTATTGTAGACATGGTGATTTTGAGAAATCTAGAGTCAAAGCCTCTATAACAGGAGTCAAAACTTACCTTGATTATTTTATTATAGTATCAGAATTATAAACATTATGAGTGACTCAAGACAAAGTACTTTGCTGTCTCACCTAATCTGTAGGCTGTCACTCCAATATCAATGTGTCTCTAGTCTGAGTTTCTTCTAAAACCTCACTGTTGTCTTCCAGGATTCTTTTGTTGTGCTATGTCCTTACATGGTCTTGTGTGTGTGTGTGTGTGTGTGTGTGTGTGTGTGTGTATGTGTGTGTGTGTCTACATTCTCGCTGACTCTTCTCTTTATAAGGACAAGTTTATCACCTCTACCATAATACCCTCATTTAAATACCCTTTATTACCTCCTGATGTCCCTGTCTCCAAATGCAGTGTTTTTGGGAGTTAGTCTTTCAGTATATAAACAAACAAACAAAAAGCCTTCAGTTTATTAGTAGAACCAATGAGCTTAACCAGTGTACTCATCTCTGTATTTCACAGTAAGAATGTGGTTAAAATTATTGTGACTTCTTTATCCCTATGTTCCTCATGTATAAAACAATGACTTTATAATTTAAGTTTTAAAGAATTTTTCCAATATAAAAATATATATTACAAGAAACACCACAAAGTGCATTTGTTCTTCTTTTGGATTTACCTAGTAAATATGTATGGCCACTTTTGACATGTGGCAGGCATTGTCATTCCAAGCTTAAAGTGAATGGGTGTTCCTCACATTTGTTTTATCTGGCTGAGTCTTTCAATATGCCTAAAACGCTGGACAGCTGAGGACATTGAACTTTCTGTTGTTAAATAATTTGCTGGAGCTCACTCAGTGAAAAGGAATGGAGTTGATATCTAACTTCAGTTCTGTCCTATTCCCAAGGCTGTTCTTTTGTCCCTATGCTGCTGGGCTTGTATTTATAGTCTTGTTAAGGCTCTTGTGCCTTAACCTTCCTTAATGGTTTTGAATTTTGTGACCATTGCTTCCCCTTGATACCTCTTCCCACCTTTCTCTCGTTTCATATTGTCTTTAACAATGCATGCAATACAAATGGAAGAGATGGGCCTGTGTTTTCACTGTCAATTTTAATTGTATTGCTTCTTTTAACCTCTTGCCTATTAAATGGTGGCAAATGTAGAAATAATTGTCAGATTCATAAGACAAAACAGGTTGAGATGAACACTTGGTAACTGAGGGATGCTTTCCCTTTTCATTGACATTACCTGAGCTTTCATATGCAATTGCTTTGTGCCTTCCATTATTTTTAATTTCAGCTTACAATTAAAGCTAGCAAATTGAATTGCTTTCTCTAAGGAGCTGTGAATTTTCTATTTGGCAAGACTCACCTCCTACCCCTACTTGCTCAGCTGAAATTAACATGGCTGTTTTTGTTCCCCTGTATTGCAGAGGAGTCTGATCAGTAGAATCATGATCGCTGGTAACAATTGCTTCTGGATTCTGTAGAGAGCTGGAATGAGTGATACCCTGACTTGGGAGGCAGAGTGGAGGTTCTTGAGGAAATCACATGAAGCCTGAGGCAAGGATCTTGGGGATTAGAGAGAACTGGCACTTCACTGTCACTCAGAAGTCTTGAGCTGTTTATAGAAACCCTAGGGACTCTATAAAGTGTCCTCTTTGGAGTTAGAGACTCGGATTTTGTTATAGCTCACAGATGCTAGAAAAGGAAAGCTCATTAACCCTAGAGATTCTAGCTTAATTCCCGATCTGTTTTCTCCTCTGATTATCTTTATTCACGAAAGCCTATTTTAATTTTTATGTGTTGGTGTTTGTATGTAAGTGTGTGTGTGTGTGTGTGTGTGTGTGTGTGTGTGTGTGTGTGTGTACATGTAAATACAGGAGAATGTGAAGGATGTGGAGACACAAAACAAGAGTTAGATCCCCTTGGCTGGAATTACAGATGGCTGTGAGCCACCCAGCAGGAATGCTAGGAACCAAACTCAGGTCCTCTACAAGAATAGTATGTATTCTTAACTTAAGAATCATCTCTCCAACCCCAAACTATTATTAGTTCAGCAATTCCAAGTTCCATGTTGGTACAAAGGGAGGGAGGATTTTAGGTACATAGGTGGAAAAGGGATTTGTCTTATATGAAGAGACACAGTGTGAAAGTGAGAAAGAACCATTGTAGTGAGAACATGTGGTAAATGTCAAATCACTGGATATCTTTAAAAAGTTCAGCTTTAGACAGCCCCTATTTGTTGAGAATAGTGGTCCATGCTGTACTCTATTCTGTAATCATCTTCATCTAGTTCCCTGCATCTGCAGTCTGTGTGACTTGGTGGTCCCACAGCATCTCATTATCTCTCCTTGGCCTTTGGATTCCTCTTTTATTAATTCTGGAAAACTGTTTTCTGAGTGGAAGACCTTTATCTCTTCCTTAAAATATAGTGCAGTTATTTTTACTTTTGTATGCCTGTAACCCCATGTTTAATTAGGAGTGCTCACCTTTTTTGTAGGTCCCCACTCTGTTATAAAGGACACCTGACTTGCCCTTTACCCTTATATGAGCTTCATTTGTGAGACGCAGCAGACATTGCAAAGAAATGCTAAATAAGTGAGTGAAATGACTGAACATTAGGTACCTTTTCTCAACTATTATTTTGCATAGTATTTCACATTTCAAAAGGAATATTTTTTTTAAATATAGAGTACTTAGCTTTTCCTTTTAGTCATGTTTGCAGCCATGTTCTTTCTAACTGCCTTTTCAACATTCCATTGACTCTTGTCACTGAGTGTATATGTCCATTTTTAGGAAAGCCAAAAGACACTGGTGTCTAAAATTCAGAGGGAACCATTGTGCAAATGAAGATGGGCTAGGAAGGTTTCCTGACTGTAAGGGAAAGTCAGGAGGCCTCCTCTCCAATAGAGGGCGCTCCTTATCCACAAGCTGTGATAGACCCACAAAATGAAGACATTAGAAAACCAGGTCCAAATTCACTGCATCTAGTGACTAGGGATTTTGAATTATATTCAGCTGGAGCTCAACTGAAAAAAAGTTTAAACCAAAAGAGGAACTGTCTGTACTTGAAAGCCCTGGTCCTATTGTAGGTCATGTTTGTAAGCTTGTCTCAAGTGGAAACACAGGTCTGTCTCATAATCCTGTGTCTCCAGAGCCTCTTCTGTCATCCTTGAATGACAGATGAGAACAATGCACTTAGGCTTGCCCAGAACCATATTCTCCATGTACATGTCTCATTTACTTCCTAGTCTGAATCATTTAGAAAAGGGCCTACCATTTGGCTCCTGACTATTTGAGAATATAGAATGTAAAGTGATCACCTCAGCCCTGGATCCCACGAACTCACTTTGCTACAGATCTGACTGAACTGTAGAAGGACTTTTTCCTTCCTTTCACACACACCCTGGTATCTTCTTTGACATCTCCTGGCTGTGACACCACAGTCCTAGCTGTTTTCTTTCCAGCTCACTTCTTAACAGTCACTAAAAGCCTACACAGTCCACACAAAATTAACTACACCCTTCTTTATCCTCCACTCAGCCGTCTTTCTATCATTACTAGCAGTGCTCCTTTTCATTGGCCTAACATAATTATCACTTGTTTTCTTATCTGTTCTTCCTATATGAACATAAATTCTTCACAGCATAAACTATTTCATTTATCTTTATATCCTCCTTGCCCAGTGACAATATACTATGCATAAAAGATCCTTAGTGATACCATGACAAGAAATCACATTTGTGAAGCCAGTCCCTATGTGCAATGAATATGCACCAACAAAATTTTAATAAAATGATGTACAATGCACATTTATTTATTTGGTATGAGGCTTCCTGGGAACTTCACTACATGTAAGTAATGAACTTTGGATAAACATGATGACAGTTCTATGGGTTCATAGAAATACAGTTGTCAGTGTGTGTATATAACGATGACATAGATCGGCTATATGTGAAGGGTGAAATATAGCTCTTTGTCGTAGGAGCATCAGCTATTCTCTGATTCAGGAAATGCTGTCTTCTATGGCTTGCCATAGGAGTGTACTCCAGGACTTCACTCTATTTCCATCTTCAAGAAAAAATAATTTGTAGATGGTGCACTAGAGGCACTGTTAAAATCTGTTCTTATGTTATGTAGATCATATGAGCTGCAACCGATAATTTTAATGCTTTTCATAAGAATCTTTAATTTGAAAATATGGGGTGCTACCTGTGGAGTGTGTCTCCACACACTCTGTAGCAGACAGAGATAAACTTTGGCTGTTGAGGGAATTTGCATGGCCACCCACCTCCAACTGCTCAAACAGAGAAGGACTGAGGACTCTGAAAGACAGACTCAGACTCCGCCCAAAGGTGAGGTGGGTTCAGCAGGCCCCAGCGCCTGAATCCAATCCCTGCCAGAGAAAATTGTGTTCTGGTCGGGTTCCGGTTCCGGGACCAGGTGCTGTCTGTAGAGCATGTCCCCACACACTCTGTAGCAGATAGAGATAAACTTCGGCTGTCAGGATCTCCCAGCTGCTGCTAAGGGAACTCACTCAGCCACCCTGCCTCAAACTGCTCAAACAGAGAAGTATTGAAGACTTGAAATTCAGTCCCCTGCCCAGAGCAGAGTTAGAAATTGAGTAGACCTTTTGTTCAGTGGTGGCAGGAGACACACAAGCCCACTTGCTACAACTGACCAGGAGCCACCTAATCGTGAACCACTGAAGCCATGGTCAGATGCCAGTGCAAAAATATATATAATAATATAAAGAACAACAAGGTAACTCCAGAAGAAAGTGGCGGTCCTACAACTACAAGACCTGAACTGAGCAATGAAGAGGAAACAGAAGGAAACAACACCAAAAATTCCTTTATGATGATCATCAAAGCTCTCAAAGAAGATATGAAAAATTGCATTAAAGAAATAGAAGAAAATGAAAACAAAAAATTGGAAGAGATGAACAAATCTATGAAACAAAACCAAGAAAAAGTAAACCAAAAAATGAAAGAAACATGCCAGGAAATAAAAACTGAAATAGAAGCAATAAAAAAGGCACAAAATGAGGCAAAGATGGAAATAGAAAACCTGAAGAAAAAAGCTGGAACCACAGATACAAGCATAACCAATGGAGTTCAAGAGATGGAAGATAGAATCTCTGAAGTGGAAGACTCAGTAGCTCAAATAGATTTAAGTAAAAAAAAATACTAAAACCAAAAAATCCATAACTCAAAATGTTTAGGAAATCTGGGACACCATGAAAAGACCTAACTTGAGAATAATAGGAATAGAAGAAGGAGAAGAATACCAGCTCAAAGGCACAGACAATGTTTTCAATAAAATCATAGAAGAAAACTTCCCTAACCTGAAGAAGGAAATGCCTATAAAGATACAAGAAACTTACAGAACACCAAATAGATATGACCCCCCAAAAAAGTCAGCACACCACATTATAATCAAGTCACAAAACATACAGAACAAAGAAAAAAATTTAGGAGCTGCAAAAGAAAAGGGCCAACTTACATATAAAGGCAGACCCATCAGACTAACACCTGACTATTCAATGGAAATGATGAAATCTAGAAGGGCTTGTTCAGAAGTTATACAAACGCTAAAGAGTATGGCTGCCAAACTAGAATACTATACCCTGCAAAATTATCAATCACCATAGATGAAGTAAACAAGATATTTCAGGACAAAGTCAGACTGAAAGAATATCTATCTACCAATCCAACACTACAAAGAGTAGTATTACATGGAAAACTCCAACCTAAGGACCCCAGATACACCCATGAAACCACAAAAAAATCAATAATTCCACAGAAGAATACTCCAGAGAAAGGAAATACACACAAGTTACCACCAAAAATGGCAGGAAATATCAATCAATGGTCACTAATTTCCCTTAATATGAATGGACTCAATTCTCTTATAAAATGTCACACACTAACAGGATGGATACAACAATAGAAGCCATCCTTCTGTTGCCTACAAGAAACACACCTCAACCACAAAGACACACACTGGCTCAGAGTAAAGAAAGAAATTGAAGAGGATATCAGAAAATGGAAAGCTCTCCCATGCTCCTGGATTGGTAGGATCAACATAGTAAAAATGGCAACTCTACCAAAGGCAATCTACAGATTCAATGCACTGCCCATCAAAATTCCAACACAATATTTTTTGGACCTTAAAAGAACAATACTCAATTTCATTTGGAATAACAGGAAAGCCAGGATTTCCAAAACAATTTTATTCAACAAAAGAACCTCAGAAGTCATCACCGTCCCTGACTTCAAGTTATATTATATAGCTACACTAATAAAAACAGCCTGGTACTGGCATAAAAACAGACTTGTGGATCAATGGAATAGAAATGGGGATCCAGATGTTAACCCAAAAACCTATGACCACCTGATCTTTGACAAACAGGCCCAAAATATTCAATGGAAAAAAGATAGTGTATGTAACAAATGGTGTTGGCATAGCTGGATGGAAGTGTGTAGAAAAATGCAAATAGATCCGAGCCTGTCACCCTGCACAAAACTCAAATCCAAGTGGATCAAAGACCTCAACATAAACCCAGCCACTTTGAACTTGATAGAAAAGAAAGTGGGAAATACACTTCTACAAATTGGCACAGGTGACCACTTCCTAAATATAACACCAATGGCACAGACACTAAGACCAACAATCAATAAGTGGGATCTCCTGAAGCTAAGAAGCTTCTGTAAAGCCAAGGACACTGTCAATAGGACAAAATGACAGCCTACAGAATGGAAAAAGATTTTCACCAACCCTACAAGTGATAGAGGACTGATCTCTAAGATATATAAAGAACTCAAGAATCTAGAGCCCCAAACCTTGAATAACCCAATCAAGAAATGGGGTTAAGATCTAAAAAGGAAATTCTCAGCAGAAGAATTACAAATGGCTGAAAGGCCCTTGAAAATATGCTCATCATCTTTAGCCATCAGAGAAATGCAAATCAAGACAATTTTGAGATACCACCTAATACCTGTTAGATTGGCTAAGATAAAAGACACAGATGACAGCCAATGCTGGAGAGAATGCAGAGCAAGGGGAACACTCCTCCATTGTTGGTGGGAGTGTAAGCTTGTTCAGCCACATTTGGAATACAGTATGGCGGTTTTTCAGAAAATTGAGAATCAATCTCCCCAAGGACCAGCAATATCACTTCTGGGTGTATACCCTAAAGATGCACAGTCACACTCCAAAGGTATCAGCTCAACTATGTTCATAACAGCATTATTTGTAATAGCAAGAACCTGGAAACAACCTAGATGTCCTTCAACTGAAGAATGGATTAACAAACTGTGGTACATCTACACAATGGAGCACTACTCAGCATTAAAAGAAAATGATATCCTAAAATTTGCAGACGAATGAATGGATTTGGAGAATATCCTCCTGAGCAAGGTATCACAAACTCAGAAGTAGGGGATGTACTCACTCATTAGTGATCTCTAAACAAACAAGAAAAAAGCAAAGCAAGCCCAAGCTGTAAACCACAACCACTGAACAGCTTGGGATCAGAAACACCCTGCACTGACTCCTTGGATCCCACTCTCCCTAGAGGAACACCTGACTCAGTTTTGAGGGAGGGGAGACAACTGCATTTGCCAGGAGTGGAGACTGAACTAAGCAATATTGGGACAGTGGAACCATGGGACTGCTTGCTGCCTGCCCAGGGAGGGGATGGGAAGTTGTGGATAAGAATGACCTGATGTGTTGGGAGGGGGAAGGGTCCTTGAATAAGGATATACAGGGATAGAAAGTGTGACTTCTTTGTTCATAATAATAATAATAAAAAGAAAATTAAAAGAAGAAAATATGTATATATTCATCCATTTATTCATTTTGTATATGTGGGTTTTGGGCTTGTATAGCTCAGAAGACCATCTTTGGGACTCATTTCTTCCCTTCAATCCTATGGATCTCAGGGATCTAGCTAAGGTCCTAAAGCTTTGCATCAGTCACCTTTCCCTGCTGAGACATCTCATTGGCCCATCTTTTCTTTCTGGTCAGAACAGTCCCCTTACTTTTCCCACTTGACACCATGTATATTACAGAGTTGGTGTGCCCAGGGGTAAATGTTCCTCGGTAAAGTTGTAGCACCTCTCTTCTGACTTGTCGTCTGAAAATCTTTGTGAGAAATTTGTTAATCATTCCTTTAGCAACAATGAAATGCCTTCACTAAGCCAGTTTCTCTTTACTTCATATGTTTCCATAGACATCCACACATCTGTGCACATAGATATGCACCATTTTATTTTGTTTCTAGTTTTATTGCGTATATTCATTGTGTATAAAGATACTTTAAAATCTTTGTGTATGTGTCCAATTAATGTTTACTTGTTTGTATGACATGCACACACATGTGTGTGTTATTGTCTATGCTAGTATGTGTGATTGTGAATCGCTCATAGTAGTCAGAGGACAAACATGGATTTTGCTGTCTACCTTTCACTTTGAGTCTTTTCATTGCTGGTGCACATACCACACTAACTAGCTCTTAAATTTCCAAGGAGTCTGCAGTTTTTCCTCCCATTTCCCTATAGGCATGCTGGGATTACAGATGTGTGCTACCACACCTAGCTTTATGTGGGTTCTGAAGATTCAAACTCAGGTGCCAGTGCTTCATCAGAAAGCACTTTACTGTGAAGTCATACTTGGCCATTAAAAAAAGTATACACATGCTACATTTTGATCATACTTTTTTCCATTCCCCGAGCTCCTCCTGGGTCCTGCATACCTTCCTATCCATCCAACTACATGCTCCTTCTCTAGCTCTAGTAAAGTAAAACAAATAAACAAAGGAAACAACAGCACCCCCTCCCAATCAAGACACAACAATCACAATAAACAAATAACAACAATACACAATGAGACAAAAAATAACAAAACAACAAATGTGCAGTCTGTCAGCCAACTACTCCTGGGCAAGGGTCCTACCCTGGAGTGTGGTTGATATATCCAGTGACAAACCATCTGAGAAAACTTACTTTCCTTTTCCAGCAGGTATCATTTCCAAGTAGCTTCTTCGTTAGATGTATTTACTTCCCCTTCTCCATGTTGGAATCTTGTTTTCTTTGAGCCTCTGCAGGTCTGTGAGTGCTCTCACAGTCTCTGTGAATTCATAGGTGAATCAGTTCCATTGTGTTGGGAAGACACTATCTTTGGAGTAATCCACAGCCTCTGGCTTTTACAGTCTTTTCACGTCTTCTGCAGAGATTCCTGACTCTTGAGGGGAGGAGTATGATGAAGCCATCACATTTAGGACCAAGTGCTTCAGTGTCTCTCACTCTGCACATCATCCAGTTGTAGTTCTCTGTTAAGTTGTATCTCAAGCAAGAAGCGGCCTCTTTGGCAAGGGTTAGGTGAAGCTCTGTAGACACAGCAATATGTTATTAGGAGGCATTTTTGCATTGCTTCGCTTCTTTTCATAAGAATAATAATAGGTTTCCCCCTAGTAGGTCCAAGACCTATCGAGTCTTATATTCTTCTTTGGTTCTTCTTTTGGTTAAGGTCTTTTTCTAGTCTGTGTCGTCCTCAAAAATATATATGTCAAGCTGGCCTTGGACTCACAATGATCCTCTTGCCTCATCCTCTTAAAATTTGGGCTGGTAGGACATGGAAGTCTGGGTCATAATACAGGTTTTGACACAGAGAGTAGTCCTGCTTTACCCACAGTTTTAATTTGTTTGGTTTTTGCAAATGAATGTCAACTGCCAGATGAAGATATTGAATGGATAATCTCAACAATAAACAATTCATAAATTTTTAATAACTTTATCACACTACATTGTCATAGCTTTTAATATATGATTTCTGATTTGGATTTCCTAATCTGACTAATTTATAGATTAAACTATACCACTCATGTATATGCATATGAAATTCCACAGTGCAAGGAAAGTTTAGAATGTTTGTGGTTTTATCTTTATTGGGAATGTGTCAAATACTGACAAGGGGCAGGGGGACCTTTGTAGAGATACTAGGATGATTACTGTAGTGAAGAAAATTATATTTGATTCTTCAAGAAATTTACATTTTTAGTGACCATAACACCTAAAATCAATACTTTTAGCTAAAGTATTATATTCAAGATCATGTTTTCTCCATAATTTCCACTTCACTAAACAACAACAAAAGCATGAGAAATAACTTAGCAAAATCATTACACATTTAGGTCCTGATGGTGGGGCCTCCCCTTCTCTCCCCCTTGGACCTTGTCTAAATGATGGGAATTTAAGAATTTCTGTGGCTTCCCAGGGTGTGAAGACAGCTGGTCCTTCATGGGCACTGTCAGGTTAGAATTAGCTAAGAGGTGCATCATCCATTCATTTCCTAGGCACCCAGCTAGGTGTTGACAACTCCATTTGGCCCTTAGCCATACTATTTATGCCACCATCTGCTGGCCTATCCAGGAGCATTGCAGACTTCTGTCTTCATGCATTGCAATAAAGAACAATTCTTGAAGGATGTGCAGGAACACAGTGGGGCCACCTCAGGCAGTTCTAACTATGCCACATTAGCCCACAGCCAGCCATTTCTGGACAAGTTCCTTCTACCTTGCTGGTACACACAGCTTCTGTAGTGGTGTACACCACCACAGTTTGGAGGTAAGGAGGGAAAGTAGGCAGTATTCAGCTCTGCTTACTCACTATGGGCTGATGTGCACATTCTTTCTTGCCCATTCCCTCAAGATCAGCATCAGGAAGAGGGCAGAGTGCACACCTCTTGTCAAAGATTATGGCTCAGTTGTTATACTGTAGCTTCTCTTTCTCCTCCCTTTCTTCTTGTTCTCATCTCCAACCATGTGCAACTCTTCTTTCTAGGGGAGAGAACAAACAAAATGCTATTTTGCACATTGCCCATGTGGATTTCAGCTTTTAAACACTTATATTTCCAGAGTTAAATGTATTTTATGTCTCCAGTACTTGTGTGACATCTTTCCCTAAAGGGCAGTGAAGTATCCAGATTAGACTGACAGGCAACAAAGAGTTGAAAAGAAAATATGATCATTGAATATAGTCAAGTACTTTCATATATGCAAGTGTATATACACACATATATATAGTACTTTCTGTATTTTTTATGGGCTTGTATAACTAAGAAAAACATAGCTTATTGTTTGGGTTGCATTTTTTTATTGTTGTGTTCTATACATATTTTAATTGCTTCATAATATTTTAAGTATGGAACCTAATATTTATATTGTAAATATCTATTGTTTATTATAAATTATAACTATAATGTCCTAATTTATCACTTGATTAAAAAATTGTTTATGGCATCCTGTTTCAAAATAGGTAAATTATAGATACATATATATGTATATATATATATATATATATATATATAATAGTTTCTCTAAGTTCTAGTCCCTCTGTTGGGCTTAGAAAGGAATTGAAATGTACAGACGGTCTGTTATCATATGAACAGATTAAAAGCCCAGTCTACAAAAGGCAGACTGCTTCCCTCATGAAGAAATCAGCACTTCCCCCTTCATGGCTCTAATAGCCATTTCTAATTTGAAGAGCAGAGGGTTTCCTGAGGGACCCTGTAGCTGCTTTTCCTCAGCCCTCCTTCAGAATGCTATAAGAAGCTAGTCTGTGCTGAACGCCTCATTCCACAGGACACTAAGATGTATACAGAAGTGGAGAAAATACTGTATGTAACTAAGTGAACTCATTGTCCAATCTCAACTCCTACGGACTTCCCCAGTGGGTTACTTCAAAGCACTATTCCTAAAACGTAAGCACACTATATCATATATATGACTAGGATGTCATTACCCTATGGAAATATTTTAAATAATTTTTAATTATTTAATGTTAAATTGTTACTAATTTAACATTATCATTTCCCAAGTCATTGTTTGTATTTTACCAAAATCCTCAAAGATTGTGTGTACCAATTACTTGCTTTGTTTAAATCATGATTCAACAAGAATCTGGCATTTCATAAATAAATCAGGTTAGTTACCTTTGATTAAAAATTTCTCCATTTTCTGTTTACTCATGATTTGCTTTTTGAAGAGACTAGATCATTGTTGCACAGTTTACCATGCTCTATATTTTGCTGCCCATTCATTTATATTAGATGGTATGTTTATCTGTAGATCTCATAAGTCTCCAGGTATACCTGGAGCAGTAATTCTCAGCAGTGCATACTCTTGGCTCCACTGGTGTCTCTGAGTAATCTTCAAGGGATTCATTGGATCAGGACTGTTCAACAGCAATAGTGACATGTAAATGGACACTCTATTCTACTGTCTGTCATTCACTAGTGCCATTCTGTCCTAATGACTATAGTTTCATATTTACATTGTCAAGCCTTCATGTCTGGATATGACAATTCTCTTGAGTTTCTCTTTTATCTTCTTCATTCTGGGTAGTTTTACTTTTCTTATAATCCTTTGAATCAGTATGTTGATATTCATAAAATACTACAGTATTTTGGGGACTCTAGTTTTGTAGGTAAAAGAAATAATTTTGTAAAGTAGTAACATGATTAAACGTCAATGTACAGTGTATACCCATTTTTTGTACTTTTCTGCTTTTGAAGTTGATTTATGGAAAATAAGCAGACCGCTCCCTACCTTCCAAGTCTCATTCTCAAGTGAATCTTCTCTTCTTTAATTATTATTGTTGAATGTATATTATAATATGTAAATATGCACATATGCATAATTCCTTATTATTTTTTAAAACACTCTTTGAGTTAACATTTTTATAAATAGCAAAAGGAGGCTTGATTAAGATAATGGCACTCTGATTTGAAGCATGTTTCACAGTGTCTTGTGGTGCCAAGTGGTATCATCTCAGATGACAACTATATCTTCATGGAAACTCTGACGATGGGGAACTTGGAAAATCAGCACAGCACATAAGGCTCCCCAGTTAATTAATGAGTTAAAGTGTTTGTTATTAATTCACCTCTCAGAAACAATGAAAACAGGAACAGCATAGAAACCTCCAAAAAATTTGCCTCTTCTTTAATATAATTTCAAGTATCAGAATATTGTCTGTCCCTTGTGCCTCTTAAGACACTCATGGTGATGATGGTGTCTGGCTAGTGATGATATAGAATTTTCTCCAAACTGATTCTAAACTAGTAACTCCCATGTAGGGGATTTCAGTTTCCCTAACACTGTCACACACTGTGTTTTCCATATGCTTCTGAATTGATGGATTCAATTTCCATCCTCAGGTATGGTTGGAGACATATTTGAACAAAGCAGTAGAATTTGTACATTTGAGTTTTCCTAGAATATTTAGGCACATATTAGCAGTGTGATTATTAACATTAATACTGAAAACTTTTCAGGAAGATTCGATCTTGTAAAAGTAAAATATCTAATTGTCCCTTAGCAAGTTGAAAACAGTTTTTCATTCCATTATACATTATCTATTTCTTAGAGCCCTCATCAAATAAAATGCATGGCTTGGTTCTAAGTAACATGTTATAGGAAAAATATATGTCATTAAATCCAGGATGAAGTCCGTGCAGCAAAATGCACACTGAGTGTGACAAAGGTAAGAAGGTTTGTGGCTTCAAAAACATGGATATGTAGAGTATACCCACAGAGTGGGCCAGAAGAGTAAGTTATCTTCTCCTTAAAGATTATTTCTCTCTTCATGTTACATATGCACAGGTGGAATCAGTTGTGCATTCATAAGTGATTTCAGCTCATTGAATGCTGTGGAGTTCTGCTTATGTTGATTCTATAAAAAACTTATTCTATACCATTGTAAGAAATATTGGTTGTGTTTGTTCATAGGGCAATAAGGTGAGACAAGAAGAAAAAGGAGACAATACTTCCATTTCAAGGGAAGATGACCTCTTATGTATCATATCATATGTGCACATGTGTATGTGTCTCTTTGATCCTCTTATATGTCCACAATTAGAAGGATAAGGTACTGGTTATTATCACTGATGCTCTGATCATGATGTATTTGTGATGTTGACTCCTCTTCAATTTCAGTTCCAGCATTTTATTCAGCTTCCTATGGACTTGGTTCCAATGGACACCTGTGTGCCCATGTCATAAGCCCTGTGACTGAATCTAATTTGAAGTTGGTTTCTTCTACATCCAAACACCTGGATGAATATAGTGCTGGACTTTAAACACAACCAGTTTTTGATTTTTTTAGGGGTTTCTGTTGTTTTTTGGTATAAACATATTTTTATAACACTGATACTTTTTGTTTTAAAATTAATTTTCTTTAAGGTTTAGAATAGATGGGGAAAAGCAGAAAACTTTATACCAAAGCATGTGTCTTTTTACTTGATTTTTAAAATATTTTTGCAAATCTTTTGTTGTACCTTTTTATTACAGTCTTTCTATCTTCATTAATTAACTTCTTGATAAAACTACTTTAAATGTTTTTTAATTGATAGAGGATATTGGTGAGTACTTTTTATTTATAAACAAGGAAATTTTTTATCAAATATAAGAAGAAGTCACGACTCAGAGATACTGGGATGAGATGTAATTCATTGATAAAAGTCATCTTAAATTGGTAGAAAGAATGCAGATGAAAGAGTAGAGTGAAAAAGAAAAATTTCACCTTTATGGCAATTGTCTTCTGAATTGTTTCCTACTGCAAGCCTACTTGAAGTCTGGAACTCCCTTCTTTAGAATATAAGTATTTTCAAGTACAAAGAACATACATAGTAGTGTGAAAATAGTGACATCTATTTTAATTACGAGATCTCAACATCAGCACAAGAAGCTAGAACAAGGCAGTTGATCCTGAATCATCCTAGTCAAGTTACTTAACAAATGAGTGATATTAGCTAGTTCATTTCTCTCTGCTTCTAACATCAAATAGACAACCACTCAATGCACTTAGCATCCTCAAGGGTCAATCTGTGTTACCAAACATCAGTGAACAAATTCCTATTGTCTTTACCAGCATCATCTGCTGTAGTCGCTTTCTGGTGATGATGAGAAGATGGGATAGCCACTTGCTTCACAGTGTATTTTTTCAGGAACATTAAGGATCGTGATCACAATTTAAAGCTCATGACTGCTGTTTGCCTTCCCACATTTTTAACTTCACAGCTCCTTCCCGAAGTATGTAAGAATTCCACTCCACTTAGCCTGCATCTAGAAAGGCCTATGGATGTTTCACAGTTGTAACTCAAAGGGATACAAAGGTAGGAAACACCTAGAAAGTCATCAAATGTCTTTTTCTATTCATTTGACTTGTGGAAAGGTTAGGGCTCAGTGTTCCTGACAGTTAAATTTATTACATGCAACCCCATTTTCCATGCTAAGCTGGTATCCACCAAAGATCAGGACAAAGAGCTGTCTGAATTGTGAAGTCTCTTCATATCACTGCTGTTCCTCTTTTATCTTTTGTTCTTATTTTTTCTGGCCACTTGTTCTTGTATTTCCGTCGGAACAACCTTGCTGTTTTAAAACAATTTTACACATTGCAGTGGGATTATGTTGGTACATTGTAAATATTTGTCCCTCCTACTGGTTTAATAGAAAGCTAATTGGCCAGAGGTAGACAGGAAATATGGGTGGAGCTGCCAGACTAAGAAAACTCTGAGAAAATCTCAGAGACACCAAAGAGATGCCAGGAGACACAGAGGAAAGAATTTGAAATGCTGCTGAGAAAGGGTACCAAGCCACATGACTAAACAAGATAAAAATTATGAGTAAGTATAAGAGCAAGAGCTAGCTAGTTTCATGCCTGGCCCTAGGTCAATCAGCATGATATGTCTGTGTATCTCTGTGAGTCTGCCAGACTGCTGGTCAAACCTCTGGTCTAGGCTCAAAATTCCAAACCAGAAACCACTTACAACAACATACACTTGAGAAGAACAGGATTTGGGGACTGGTTTGAGTGACAATAATTATTGCTGAGGATACCTGTATAAGAAGGTACTTAGTGAAACTGGCATTCTGGGCATCATCTCTTTTAACAAATAGTAACTAGAAAATTTCAATACCGATGGTACATTTTAAGAGGTTGAAATACTTGCTTGCTCTATAACATCTTTATGGGTAAAATCATTTAATCTTATTTGAATAGTTTTAATACTTTATTTGAATATTTTAAATATTTTTATTTATGTATATGAATGTATATTCACAGAATTCAGAAAAATGAATTGGATTACCTCTAGCTGGACTTACAGGCAGCTGTGAACTGTCTGGCATGAGTTCTGGAAACACCACTCAGGTCCGCTGGCAGACCAGCAAGCATTCTTAACCACTAAGCCATAATGCAAAGGGATATGGTAATACTAATTTCATTTTAATTTCTAATCATATTTGGTCATTTATTGATTTGTTGTCCATATACCTGGAATCAATCTAGCAGTGTCACATATCAGAAATTTTACATTAGTAACACTTTCAAATTTTCAATAATAATGATTTCTGAGCATAGAAAAAATTTCAAGTTAAGTTATTTTTTTAATTCTTTGAACTATGTATGCATATTTTAATGCTAAGTTAACCATTGATTTTGTTGGTTGAGAAGGTAGTTTTCTAGCTCTGCCTTCTCTTTATTTAACCAATCATCATCACTCAAAATTAAAGAGACTTTCTTAGTACCTCTGTTATATTCTGACTCTCTATCCAACTTGAAGATGACTTTTAAAAACCACTGGCCCAGATCACATGATTTTTCAGTGCTTGCCTGATTGCCGCACTTCAGCCCCAAGCACATCATTGCTATCTAGTGTGCATTGTGTTTCTACTTCTGGAAATATCCACAGAGAGCTTTCTGAATAATCCTGAATAAAAAAGATGGAAAATAATGCTCTGCTTTTAATGCTCCTTCGTGCTTAGGTCTATTTTGTTTCTTTTAGGGCCTCACCATGTAGGCTAGTAATTATTTCTTGCCTTCTATTTTTCCCTTTTTTTCTATTCAGCCTCTCAGCTTCCAGCATTTGAGCAGCTGGTAACCAACTTTAATCTTTAACTCAACAAAAATTTTTATTATCCCCAAACATCTTTGTAGATATGAATATTTGAAAAAATACTTTTGAAAATATGAAGTCCAAAATTATTGGGACATGGAAAAAGACACATTTTCTTTTTTTGTGTCATTCTTAATGATAACAGGAGCTCACATGCACTGATTGCTTACCATGTCCCAATGTCAAGTCCAACCAGGTACTCTATACATGGGTACATGTATGAGTTTGCACATGTATGTCCCTGGTCCATCTGTGACTATATGCAGCAGAAGTGAAAATTTATTTAATTCTTAAGACAAGTATAATTGTTATCTGCCTTCTGAAGATGAACCACAATTCAGAGTGAGTAAGTAATTTCCCCAATGTTCATGCCTGAGACGTCGATAAACCAGGACACAGAATCACATCAGTTACACAGTTCAGTTTTCCTTTGGATACTACCATTGTATCCTCGTGTCGTCTTTTTTTATTTTGCCTTATGACACAATTAATCTGTGTCATCTTCAGACAACTGTAGTGGATAAAGATACTGCAGTTCTCTGAGGCTCTGCTTCCCCATACCCCCACTGCACACTTCCTTGTAACTTTGACAAATAGAGTGAAGCTGAAGGGATGTCAAGGCACTTCTGGGGCCTTGCCCCTCAAAAGACCTGCAGCTTTCACTTTGATGGCAGGGAGCTTGGAGGCAGTGTGTAAGAAGTCCATGTACCCAGAGGCTGACTTCTGTGGGATGCTCACAGTAGCCTCATGCAAAGCCTTCTGTTGAAAGTACAAGTTGCTCACTAGTCCCCTGCTGTTCTGTCCTTAGTTGTTGAGGCTCATGCTGCTCAAACCAGTGTAGTTCAGGCTCCAGATTCCAGAGAGAAACTGCTGTCTTTTCCCTCTAGCCTGCCTTCATTGTAACTAACAGCATCATACAATAGACTATGAAAATATCTCATGACAAGAAAAAAATGAGAGGACTTTTAGTAGCAAATATTGTTCATGCTTAGGGTCCTATACCTGCAAGGCCTCCAAATAGTGAAGCAATATTCATGGAGATAACTAGATTATCCACCTTTGTGACAGCAATCATTATGAAAACAAAGATGGTTTCTCAGTCACTTTCAGATTCCTGAGATTTTAGCATTAAATGACCAAGGTTCAACTGATTTAATTTGAATTTATAAATAAATGGAATAAAGCTACTATGACGACAAAATATACTAGTCTTCCAGGTGTCAGTTCTAGAGGAAATGGTGCTACAGAATTTCCTATTTACCTTTCTAGGTTTCTATTTTGCTTTTATCCAGTCCTGGATCTCTGAGCCACCATCCTTCCATTTTGAAATGGTAATATATGTCCTGTGCCATTGTATATTAGAACTATGCAACTTGTTTCTAATTGTGTGGGACTCACAGTTGAGAGATGACCCAAGTCTCAGAAAATACTTTGTACTGACACTTTCAAATAGCATTGGAACTGTTAAAGATAATGGAGACTTTAGAGGTTAAATTAAGTGTCTTTGCATTAAGAGTTGACCATAAGGTTATGGGAATGTAGGGTAGTGATTCTAGGCTTAGAAATATGTTTAGGTATCAAGTTGATATGGAGTGGACTTGGGATTGTTTATTTATTTATTTATTTATTTATTTATTTATTTATTTATTTATTTGGTTTTTTTTAAGACAGGATTTCATTGTGTAACCATGGCTGTCCTAGAATTGACTCTGAAAACCAGGCTGACATCTAATTCACAGACATCCACCTGACTCTGCCTTCCAAATGCTGGGAGAAAAGAAGCGGGCCATCACCAACCAGCTGTGATGATTTATATTTATTCCAATCTTGAAAAGATCTGAAATTGCCTAGGAGACAAATCTTTGGACATCCTTCTAGAGAGTCTCCGAATTAGGTAAATTAAAATTTGGTAGATCCACCATCAATATAGCAATACCATTGCATGGTCTGGGTCTTGTACTGAATTAAAATGAGAAAGCAACTTGAACATGAGTTCTCATCTCTTTTTCTGCCTCATGACTGCACATGCATTGTGATTGGAATTCATGCTCCTGCCAGGACACCTTCCCCATGTGATAGACTGCACCCTCAAACTGTGTGCCCAAACAAACTGTTCCTTCTCAGGTTGTTGTGTTAGGGACTACTGCTGCAGCAATGAGGAACATAACCAACACAATCATTAAATTCCTAAAAGGAAATATCTTCAAGTAGCAAATAGTTTCCACAAAAATATGTGCATCATACATTTTCATAATGTTAAAAAGGCAAAATTAACCAGAAATTGCCTTCAAGTTCTATACACATGTAATTGAGAGAAATGGTGTAGTAAAAAAAAAGTCTCGCCCATTGTGAATACTGTTCCTAGGAAGAAACAAGGATTTGTAGAAGTTAATTTTTTCTCTACTTCATTCTTTCTCTTAGTTTCTAGTCCTCCTTCTCATCTCCTCTCTTCCCTCTTCTATCATCCCTTCTTACACCTCTCTGTCTTCTTTCACTACTTAAGCTCATGAACTGATATATTACTGAGCAAAAGATGCCTGCTTTTCATACTGAAATTGCTCATTCTAGGAAAAAAACTGTAATAAACTGTTGTAATGTATACAATGATAAAACACACACACACAATCACTAGATACAAATAGATATAAATGAAATCAAGGCTTTTCAGAAATACATTGTCAAACTCTTGTATCTGGAATTATTACTGGTTACAACAACTGTGCTTAAGACTTTTCTTTCTTATGAATGTTTCTTGGAAAGATATTGATTCATTAGGAGGATGTAATAGCAGTAACCAGGCCATTCTTGTTTGAACAGCAATTTGGATTACATAGTGAGAAATGTGGAACATTAAAAATAAAGGCATCAGATATGTTGTCTTTGCATTAAAATGGAAATGGATTCTGTTTATATCATTCCATTACGCCTGACAGTGCTAAATAGTTTATATATATTAATAGACAAGAATGCTGCCTCCCTTAAAATATTGTAACTGGCTGAAGTACAAAATGTTAGTGTAGGTACAAACTACTATGCTGTAATTCAGTGGCAGAAAATGCCCTTGATGGGTTGACACAGTTAAGAAAATTAATGATTCTAATTCAACACATTTGACGAATTAAGTCAGAGACTAAACAGGGATGTTAGAATGAATGACCATATCGTTGCTATAAAAATACCAGGAATTGAATGCTTCTGTGTTGTCTACTGTTTGTTTAATTGGTTAGTTTCAGGCTGTAAAGAGAACACTGGGCTCATCCTAATTGATTAAGTACCTTGTTTTTCCATATCCCTTAATTTGGAATTCAAGGCTTGTATGTAATCCATTTGATGGTTGTATTTGCTTTTTTCTGCAATGCAACATTGCTGACTAGGAATCGGTTTACTCTTTCATGTTTGAAAGCTCTGATAAATTGAGGAGCTTAGGCAGACAGCTCTTTTATCCAAGGGCCTTACTGGGCTGGTGACATTGCTGAAACCTGCCAAGACTCAAAAAGATCCCAAGAAGGACAAGAGTCCTGCAGGGAACAAGAAACGGGGGATTTTTTTTTTT
Organism: Sigmodon hispidus; assembly: GCA_004025045.1. Taxonomy (NCBI): domain Eukaryota; kingdom Metazoa; phylum Chordata; class Mammalia; order Rodentia; family Cricetidae; genus Sigmodon; species Sigmodon hispidus. Next base: position 188,162 of record PVIH01002285.1, read on the forward strand.
TCAGTGACCTCAGGAAAACACACAAACACACAGAGAGGGGCAAGGAGGGAGGGAGGGAGGGGAAGAGAGAAAGAAGTTAGTGCCAAAATAAGAGAATCAGAGTAGACCGGCTGGGCTTGAGCTGGTGAAAGGATGGTGAATTGAAAAAATGATCAAAAGTGACATTGTGGGCCAGCTAAAAAATATCAAAGGCAGCCGCTGTACTGCAATCTGTCATGGACTCCACTGTCCATTGAAGATGCATCTCTGCAAATGTTTGTTGAGTGATTCTAGTCAGTGTAGCAGCGTGTGTGGCAAATGCAGGTATTACTCATCTGGTTTTCTCTTCTGCTTGCCTCTGGACTTGATGTTCCTCTTAACCCCTTTACTTCCCCTTCCCCTGAATTCACATAGATGAAATACTGTTAGGGGCGTCATAGGGTAGGTAGGCCAAAGATACCTGAGAAACAAACTCCTGCTTTCAAGAATTCTCCAGTCAAAGTAAGATATGAGTAGAACTTGGGAACTTTATCTACACTTTCTGTTATATTTTAAAAGATATTCTGATAAAGTTTCAGGAAAGCAATATGGTGACAAAGGCCTTGTTACATTAATTAGTGAGCTGTGATATTTTTATTATTGTCAAAGGATATCTATTATATCTGATTTATCCTATTTTTAGAGTGGAAGATAATTAGAAGGCTTATAATTTATAGCTCCAATGGTTTCCTTTCTGAGATGTGCCTTAAGCATCCTGTCTTACCAGCATTGCCTTTGCCTTTCAAATGTGGTATGATTTTGACAAAAATACAGTATGGTCTTTGGAATTAGTCTGTAATGCTCTCAAGATCTACATTAGTGGAAACATTGGGCTTTGTGTAAAGGTTGTGCCCTTCAGCTTTCTAGAGAAGAATGCCTGGGGAGGTTATTGTGTTTTTGGATGAAAGAAGAGTATTTTTTCAGCCACAAAGGACAGGGAGTTCTAGTTCAAGCAGTCATACTAATGGTGTTGTTTTGCTTTTCCTTTCTAGATGCTCTGAGTCATTAATCATCAGTGGGTCCAAACATCTCTTTTGTCTGTTCTGTACAAAGGCACATCAATCTACGAAAGAATGTTAGTGACAGGTGCTTATTGTCAGTGGTCACTTCTGACTATTTTGGAGTTACAGGGATATCCAAGTGCTGATAGAGTTGTCCCCATACTGCTGTTGTATGGGCATAGTCAGTATGAATGCTCCTTTCACTGATGGCTCTTCATCACATTCATGAATCAACTTTGATTTATGGACAGTTGATGGTTTTGTCAGGTTAGGCTCTCTTGTTTCTTTTTATAGCACCATTTTGATAAATTCTGCAATCCATGCTGATACCATTAAATAGTGTGGTACCAAACCCAGGTTTCATGGTTGGAATCTTTTATTGAAAATATATTCTTCTCTGATACAGTATATCATGACCACATTTTCCCCTCTCTCTGATCATCCTGCCCTGACCCTAACCTCTCCAATTTCTCAGATCTACTCCTACTCTGTTTTCTCTTCAAAAAAGAGTGAACCACCAGGAAATGACAGCCAAACAGGACAAACCAAGACACAATGGGGCAAGGTGAAAACCCTCATATCAAGACTGGGCAAGGCATCCCAATAAGAGAAAAAGAAACCCAAAGTCAGACAAAAGAGTTAGAGATATACCCATTCACGCTGTTGGGAGTCTCACTAAAACACCACGCTAATAGCCATAACATATATGGTGAAGACTCATGCAGGCCTCTGTTTGCCTCTTCAGTCTCTGTGAGGCCATATGTGCCCTGCTTAGTTGATTCAGTGGAATGTGTCCTACTGGTATTCTCCATCCCTTTTGTCTCCTATATTCTTTCCTCCCCCTCTTCATGTGGTTTTCCAATCTCTGAGAGGAGAGACCAGATAGAGACCTTCAATTTAGTCTCTGTCTCTGTCTCTGTCTCTGTCTCTCTCTCTCTCTCTCTCTCTCTCTCTCTCTCTCTCTGCATGTTTGTTCATGAGTCTCTTCCCACTCTCATCTGCTGTCTGGGAAAGCCCCTCTGATGATGAATGGACAAGGCAATGATCTCCACTTACCATCAGTTTCCACCACACTTTACCCTTGCTCATCTTGCTCTCATCTTCAGTTGACTGAGTTCTTTTTCTTCATCAAAACAATATCCATTACTTGGGCAGAGTCTGGAACATGGTAGAGCATCAGAAGTTAAGTGGATGTTCCTTCAACCTGAACAATGATGGGACTTGTAGTGGAAAGCAGAAGGGACATGGCTCATACTCTATTTGCAATAATAAATGTTGACTTAAAGACTTGTTGACTTTTGTTGTTTACAATTAGAGGATTATGATCTTCTCTACCATATAAAATACCTAACACTTACAAAGATACTTTTTTTTGGTAGTTTATTTTAATGCTATAGGATAGTATCTCTGTCATTGAATGAGCACTGACAGTTTAAAGTAGTCTAATAATTTTCAAATTAAACAGAATTGAAATTATAATGGCATTATCATATTATTACTACCTTATTTGCTGTACATATATTAGGTCTTTCTGATAAATTAAAAAATTGAGAGTACAGTTGTGGTGGTATATTTTATATTTAATAAAATAAGCCTGGAAAATCAGAGAACAGAATCACCCACAGTTAAGCCATGAGGGTAGAGAGAGGTAACTCACACCTTTAATCCCAGCATGGGAAAGACCAAGTATGTGACCTTTAATCCCGTAACTCAGGAGACAGGGTTCTTTCTGTGTTTCTGTAAATTCAAGGTCTAACAGCTAAACAGTAGTAGTTTGCACCTTTAATCCTAACTCTAGCATTATGATTCCTTGTAGAACCCAGAAGTGAAACAAATGGGCAAAGAAGATATTTAAGGAGGCATAGGCAGACAGTGTGGTATTCTGTAGAAGCAATGAACCAGGCTTAGGACTCTGGAAGATGGTTTACCCTGAGAAGATGGCTGGGTAATAACTGACTGTGGTCTGTTTACTCTCTCTGATATTCCACCTTTTCCTCAATATCTGGCTCTGAGTTTTCATTAAATACCAACTAGAATTTGTGTTTCAATTGCTTCACAAATTTTGTTGACATGTTTGTTTATAAGTTCTTAAAAGTGATAGTGTAACTATATCATTAATTCCTTACTGTACATGAAATTATTTCAAAGAACTTTCCCCAACTAAGTGTTACATGTCTAAATGTATAAAAAAGGAATTAACTGAGACACCATTTTTTTTTTTGCAATAGGAAAATGAAAGCACAATTCACTTAACACCATCTGAGTTAAATGGGTGACAATTAACTTAAAGGGGTAAAGAGACAATCCTAAGAATAAGAAAAATATTTACAAGCATTGGATTAAAGGCTAATATCTAGAAGATATGAACAGATAAACTCATTAGGGAAAATTATGTAATGGACAGAGGCACAGGATGTTCATCATCATTAGGAATTAAAAAAAATACAATTGAGAGCCCGCAATGAGAAATCTTCCCACAGAACTACAATTTTACAAGAACTTAAGGCAACAAGTCTTGGAGAGAGTGCAGAAAATAGTGATTGTTTTTGTACATTTTTGATGAGCATGTACATTATTACAGCCATTCTGAAAAATTGTATGGAGGATCCATAGAAAACTTTTATCCAGTGCCTTATTTCTCGATATTTATTCAAAAAAAATAGTATTCAGTAATCGAAGGGATTCTGTTTGCATATATGTTGCAGTGATTATTTAATTTATGGAAATAGCTAAGTGTCCCAAAGCATATGAATTTATGGAGAAAATGTTACATGCATACACAGTAGATATTGTCCAGCCTAGAGAAAGACTGTTATTTGTTACAATATAGATGGATCTGGGGCAGTCAGTGAAATATACCAAGCAGAAAACAACAAATACTGCATGATGTCATTTGTATGCAAAATTTAATAGAAGTGGGAAATGGAAAGTAGGGAAGTGGGAGTAGAAAGGTTATTACCATAGGCTAGGGCATGATGGGATCAGAGAAGATACTGCACAACGTTTCTGACAAGAGAGATATATTTTGAGGGCTATTGTACAGCACACTGATCATGTTAAAAAAACAAAAAACCAACCAAACAAACAAACAAAAAAAGACCAATGCATTTTATTATTAAAAAATAATTGAAAGGAAATTTCAAATGTTTCTTCCTAAGAAATGGTCGGTGAAATGATATATTTGTTAATGGATTACATCTCATCATGAACATATATTAAAATATCACATTTTACCTCAACCATGCATACAATTATTATTTGTCTACTAAATAACATTAACAAAAATCTTAAAAAGAGAAAGTATCATAGCAGCTGCAGTTGCCTACACTAGACCTGTAGAAGTTTGGGCTCCTCAACAGTCAACCATGGATGAGAAAGGGACTCATACTCATGAAGACCCATGTCTCCCTACTGATAGATTCTGCTGGAAAAGGAGCCACTGTCTACAGTGTGAATTGTGGGCATGAAGAATCCTAGTTTCTATAACAACCACTGATGACTCAGAATATTAAGTAATCTTGCAAAGTTGGGTGCTAGCCTCTATAGTAAATGATTCTGCCCCAGACTTTCTGGGCTAGACTAGACGTTTGGTCCCACTCTCAGCCCCCATTAACCTCAAATAATCACACACATGCTTATATTATTTTATGCTGATTGACCTAGGGCCCAGGCATATAACTTGCTAGCTCCTTCGTCTGAACTCAACCCATCTTGTTCAGCCACCAGCTTGGTACCTTTTCTCAGAACAGCATTTCAGCTTCTTTGCTCTGCGTCTGCTGTCTCTGGTGGCACTCTCTGGCAGCTCTGCCTGGCATCTGTTTGGCATCTGTGTCTGTTATGAGATCTTCTTGAGTTTTCTTAGCCTAGTAGCCCCATCCACACTTCCTGTTTGCCTTTGGCCAGTCAGCTTTTTATTAAACCCATAGGCAGGACAAATATTTAAATTACCGGCATAATCCCACTATAAACCTCAGATAAAGAGGCAGCCATGGCACAGGGATGCGGAGAAGTTTTGGTAACCCTGAATTTAGGTCTCCCCCCTACTTTCGTCATTGGCTGAGTGATTGGGGTTGGGTGTAGTCATTTTACCATCTACCACTTGTATTTGTCTGTTCTTCAACAGCCTACATGTAGGTTTATCTCCACGTTTCATGGCTTATTTGTTTGACAGCTTTTTAGGTTCCTGACTTTGCAACATACAGAAATCCTTAGGCATGTTTCACTGTTAACAGTTTTCTACTCAATTTAGTCTGAATACGGGTAGGTAGCTAGGATGGCAGATATTATCAGGGACTCAGCATTTCCTGTTCATTTATTTCTCAAGGAATCTTTGAAAATCTACCATGATTTTTATTTGTTATAGTAAACTGGTGAGCCCAACAGTCTCCAGTGGATAGATTCCAGCTTAAGATTTCCCAGAGCATCCTGGTTAAACTCAATGGCTAGCAAAACAAAAGAGTAAGAATGTTGCAAAGGAGTGAAGGAGTGAGGGGATTGACAGAGGTATAGGAGGGAGATAGGGAGTGAGGGAGAACAGACTATATTATATACACATAGAAAATTGTCAAAGAGCAATTTTAATAACAAAAACATAAAATGTGAAGGAGAAGGAAATTTAGGAACATCTAATTCATCACAGTAGTGAGATAGCTTAGTGGTTTTTAAGCCTTGGTGTACTGGTATAGACTGTAAGTCATACATATCTCAGTGAAATTTTCAATGCACAATGCAGAGTTGACTGGGTGACTAGAACATGTGCTAGCTCATCCAGGCTGAATCCAGATTCTTCAAGCCCAGTTAGGGTCTCTATCTTCCTACTTAGAATGTGTGATTTGGAGGTATTCCCAACTCTTTTTAGCTATACTAAATGTCCAAACATCCAGACGAGAAGGGTGCCAGTTAAATGGAACAGTTGGAAATGTCACAGAGATGAAAACTCTATTGGTGCTGTTTTTATGAGTGGATTATTAACAATGATTAAGAGATATTTAATGAATTGGAATCTGAATGCTGAGACCCTGCAGTCTTATTTCACATCTCTTGTTTAGGAGGAGAAAATGTTCTGAGCTCTTTCAGTTTGCTACAGCAATGCTGCAGCAAAGCAATTTTAGTGGAAAAAATGAATTTGAAGCACAGTTTCATTTTGAGTTTTCTAGAACTTGTCAGTCAGGGGAAAAGAATTGCCTTGAAGAAAATGTGTTAGCTTCTCTGTTTACAGACTGTAATCTCAGGACTGATGTTATAGGAACAATTGCCTCTTTACCTTCTAATAGGAGTAAAAACATTCATTCTCAATTTTTGTTTTACTCTTGTGCCTTTAAACTTGATTAAAAGCCAACAGGTTGCTGAGGTTCTAAGTGAATATATTCTGTAATTGCATCTTTGATAGTGTTCCCTGTGCTCTATAAACCAAGTAATCGAATTTAGCTTGCATTTTCTGGGTCAAAGTTCCAGAGGTTTTACTAATTAAAGGAGAGAGAGAGAGAGAGAGAGAGAGAGAGAGAGAGAGAGAGAGAGAGAGAGAGAGAGATATTAATTTTTTAGCCATTTATGTTTTCTGACCTCTGTTTCTCTGAATTCCTGACTGTCATTGTCTCAGAGATCCTGTCAGAATGTATTAACCAAAGTTGTATCTATAGCGATGTTTTAATTACTTGGCCTTGTTGAGAGCTTGTTGAAATTTCTCTCATATGGTAGTTTAAAAAAATCAATTTATTGTAGGAAAAGCTACTTTGCAATCATAGGTTTCTTGATAGATGCATCTTGTAGGAAGACTTCTTTTCTAAAATTTTATTTTTTTAATTAAAGTTTTATTTTATTATTTTGTGTGCATGGATGTCATTCATTCCTGCATGTATTTAAGTGTACTATGTGTGTACAGTGTCTACAGAGGCAAGAAGACATTGGCTTTCCTGAAACCTGAGTTACAAATGGTTGTAACCCACCACGTGAATTCTCTAGAAGAACAGCCAGTGCTCTTAGCTGATGAACCATCTCTCCAATGCCTCAACTGAAGAATGGATTAACAAACTGTGGTACATCTACACAATGGAGTACTACTCAGCAGTAAGAAAAAATGATATCCTAAAATTTGCAGGCTTTCAAACATTTTCTTTTTTTTTTCTTCTTTATTTTGTATTTATCAAAAAAAAAAACAGTAAAAAGAATTTAAAAAAAAATGCCGAAGAGTTAACAATAACTATACAGAGGATAATAATCATAAGCATGGCTTATCAAGGGTGGAAATACAAATAAGATTACTACACATATATTTTCTTTGTGTTCAGCTTTCCCTCTGAATTTTTTTTCCATCCCTGTATATCCTTATTGAAGGTCTCTTCCCCCTCCCACCACATCTGATCATTTTTCTTCTCTGCAACTCCCCATCCCCTCCCTTGGCAGGGAGCCGACAGTCCTTTGGTCACACTGGCCCAACAATGCTTGGATCAGTCTTCACTCCCGGCCAAATCCAGTTTTGTCCCCCCTCCCTCAAGAATGAGTCAGGTGTTCCTATAGATGGACTGGGGTTTGAAGGGCCAGTCCAGGGTGTTTCTGATCCCAAGCTATTCAGTGGTTGTGGTTTGCTGCTTGGGCATGTTTGGCTTTTTTTTTTCTTGTTTGTTTGTTTAGAGACCACTAGTGAGTGAGTACATCCCCTGCTTATCTCTCTGAGTTTGTGATACTTCGCTCAGGAGGATATTCTCCAAATCCATCCATTTGCCTGTGAATTTTAGGA